>OZ014461.1:3329189-3772413 GCA_963966035.1 Acleris laterana
ATTTTCAAAATGAATATGATTGCGATTGCGAGTCCGTTAGGCAATAGCCTAGGGCCCAGACAAGATGCATTACGCTAACTATCGTTTCTATTCGTTTAGTTTTTAAACCAATCGCGTCACTGGCACATCACGTGACTTCGTATCGCGTCATCTACCAGTGACGCGATTGGTTTAAAAACTAAACGAAGAGAAACGCTAGCTAGCGTAGTGCATCTTGTCTGGGCCGTCTGGTCGCATTATTACATATGTTCCTAAATTAGATACTAATAAGCAGGACGCAGCAATGCGTTGGAACGAGATGGAGATATCTCCATACGTATCTAACGTATTGCGGCATCCCTCTTGTTAGTGACTAATTTAGGAAGATGTAAAAAGCCAAAGCTTGTTTCTCTTCCTGTCTCGATAAACCTACCTAAAATACTGGCGCTGGGCCTTATGTAGGCGAAGTTGACATCTGTGACTCGATTCAACAAGTCTTTCTTCAGGAAGGCCCGTATTCTCTCCAAGAACGTCAGGACGTACACGTCAGGCTGGTGCGGTGCCACCTTCCATACTCCCAGTCCTAACAATAATGTAGAAATCGTTAAAAAATTGGTTGAAAAGATCGATTCACAAGAGCTGGCACGAATGGATTGAATGAGTGAATGAAAGTATACAGTGTATAATAATCAGAGATCGGACAAATGGGCGTCATTACTCGCAATAATGTGGACATGACTCCAAAGATTTTAATTAAACAAATTTAATTACTTTCATTGATTCCCTACCCGAAAAACAATTTTGATCCTGTGTAAGGCAGTAATAAATAAATAATACAAAGTCGTGAGGAGTGCTAAATAATATTAATCTACTTAGTTTGCTCCATTAACATGCGTGGACTGCGAAAGGAGCTTTAACCTCATAAGTTTCTAAGTTTATTTGGCCGTGAAAAGGAATAACCAAACTAAAGAAAATGTATAAAAAATACTCGTACTGTTTATTTGCTTTAATAAATCTACACAATACCACGTCTTTGTATTATTTATTTATTACCGTCTTGCAAAGGATCAAATTTATTTCGGGTAAGTAAATCCAAAAAAAATATCTAATCTAATCTATATATATATGTATATATATGTATATATATATATATGTAATCTAATTTGTTTAATTAAAATCTTTGGAGTTATGTCCACATTATTGCGAGTAATGACGCCCATTTGTCCGATCTCTGATAATAATAACAGGTTTTCGGTTTGAGATTCGAACATCGGTTCAAAGGGCGGCACTCACACAGTGATAGGTGACATTACTAATAACTGAGTAGGTTCCTGCGGTAGGGGGGCGGTGCGGGAGGGGATACATGTGACGTAAAAGAACTGTATCGTTAAACAATACACGTGATGAATAGTAACGAAATATCTCTTGATTATGGTATTTACAAGTTGTGTACCTACCTAAATTGAATTGGTATAATTACGTATGACAATATAAACCGACATAATATATGTATATACATATAAATATATATTATATGCCACAAGATACAGGCTTAGCCTTGTTTGTTGTCTACTGGATATTTTCTTGTATGTTCTTGTGCTTAGTTAATCAATAAATTTATCTTTATCTTTATATGATTTGATATTTGGAAAATTAGTTATTATTATTATTATTTTATTTTAGACAGGCAGTTGGCACTGATATGTCTAAATCCTTGATCACTGTACGAATTGTCACACTAATTTAGAATGTTTGTTAAACTTATTTTTGAACTGGTTAACACTTTTTCATCACACTTGGTCGTAAATAGTGTCCTAACATGCTAGAAAAATCGACCGTAAATCCAAAATAATACCCGCGGGCTTTTTTTTACCATTACGCCCTAACGTGCGTAATAGCTTTTTTTAAAAATATTATACGTGGACTCAAACTATCACAATACGTCAGGACCCCAATTCTTGTGCCATTCGATATGAAGTTTCATTCGAGATGAAAATGTCAGTTGAATACTATTTCCTAAAAATCTCGCATAATAAAATAAACTATTGATCTCGACTGTTACTAGAATCGGACTCCAAACACGTTTGACATTATCTGTGGTAAGTCACAGACAATGATGTAGTCTGCCGCTAATAAGTTAAAAATATGATCTTTTGTCTGATTTTATTTCATTTCCTCGCAATTGTGATGAAAAACATTGTATGTTACACGGGTGGTAAAGGAAATACAAAGCTCGAGTCATTAAAACCCTCAGCCTTCGGCTTCGGGCTTTTAACAGACTCTCGTTTGTAATTCTTTCTTTGCCACCCTTAATACACAATGTACTATTAGAGTTCACAACATTAGAGGGTAATTTGTTACATATTTTTATTATTCTATTCCCTAAAAAGTTTTTGACGATATTTGTGTTGTGTTTTTTTGTTGCAAGTTTAAAGTTATGTCCTCTGGTGCGTGTGTTGGTGTTACGAATAAACAGGTCGCTAAGATCAGCACAGTCGTAAGAGCCGTTTAAATTTTTAAAAGTTTCAATCATCTCCGCGCTCTCGCACATTATGATTTAATATAAAATAATTTGAACCGATTTTTTATAAATTTCAGTTGTCAAATTGCTTCGTTTAATGTTGAATTCTATTTTATGTACGGTCACGAGCGTTAATTTGGGACCCATTTCAAGAAAAATATGCTTGAAGTCGTCAATGTCCTTAGAGACGTCAAGTCATTTGTAAATTTTAGAAAACTCAACCGTATTGTTGTAGAATGTCAGATTGACTTTGGACCTAGGGTGGGTACCAAATTAAATCTCGTGACTGTAACTACTAAAAAACCAATGATGCACGAATCACTAAAATCGATAAATCAATATCTGACCAGCTCCGATGACGTTGACGAAGACGTCCCTGCCGGCGCGGCGGCCGCGCTGCTCGGCTTCCAGCAACACGCACTCGGCCGTGACGCTGAGCCTCTTGTAGTACACTTCGTTGTCGAAAATGTCTTCGCCGGTCTTCACGTATCGGTCGATATACCGCTTGTCGTCGGGCTTGTCTTGTATGTTGACGTACGATGTTAGCTCTTCGTGCGTGTAACTGTGTACCTGGATTATAAAATAAGTTTATGTTAAACCACTGTTGTTACTAATATTACACAATTTTGGTGACTGTATTTGTATCACTATAAAGTTTAGGTATTGTAAAGCGATGCTTAAGACTGCTCCGAGCGTACACCGGATGTACAGTGGCGCCCTCATTACTTTTATTGTGTTTTCTAATAAACTAAACGATTTTCTTGAAATTGGACGGTAAGTTTTTGTACTACAAATGAAAACACTACTTATAGGTTATAGGGTATCTCACATAGTTTAATAACAACTCACCTTCGAGTTATCAACTTAACGTAAAATGGTGGCCACCTTTTTGCGTTAAGTTGACTACTTAAAGGGTAATTGTTATTAAAGTTTGTTACGTATTCCATAAATTGTGTTTTTACTTGCACTACAAAAACGTATCGTCTGATTTCAAGGAAATTCTTTAGTTAATTAGAAAACACAATAATAGTAATGAGGGCGCCACTGGACGCTCGGCGTTTGTTCGGTGCAGTCTTAAATCGCGTATCGCTTTTTTTTCTATACAATTTTCAATCGAGTCTGATTTCCCCCATTTTTTAATATGTTGAACGAGTACAATACAATACTATAATATATTTTAAAATCTCCCTCTCCATACTATCAAAAAGACTTCTGGGTTAGCATCTTATTTGCAGTCCTGAGATTACACATGTTAGAACCAACTTACCATTAGGTGACCCATGTGCTCGTGTGCCATCTCCATGCTATAAACACACATAGAACCGTACCTGGTAGAACTCGGACCACATCTGCCGCCACATGTGCCTGGCCGACTGGTTGTTCCTCACGTACGTCGTCTTCAGCACGTTGAGGCAGGTCGTCGGCGTCACTTCCTCGCCGTACCCATTCTCGGGGCAGTTCTGCTGCTCAGTGATGAGGATATCTTCATACTCCATGCGCGACTTGCGCTCGAATCGAGGACCTATTATTCCTATGATAAATAAAGATAGATTAATCGATAATCGCATACACATTGAACTGATTCGAAATGATAAAAAAAGGTTGGTAATAAGAATAATTACGCGAATTATGATGATGTTGGCTATGATAATGATCACTATTGATCACTTCTGTTGATGATGGTGATGACAACGGCAAATACGGTGATCATGACGATCATTTTGATACACAATACAATACAATTCAATTACACTTTAACTATACAGTACATTTAACTATAGGTATACAACAGGCGGTCTTACCTGGACAGAGAAATAATAAAATACAAAAATACATGGCAATTAATAATGATGATAAAATGATAATGATGATGGTGTGAATTATGATAACGTTGGCTATGATGATGATGGTGATGATGGTAACGACAACGCCAATTATGGTAATCATGATTATCATGGTGATGATAACGGCTACGTCCGCAACCACGCCCGCATTGTACCGGCTCTCGGTGTCAATGCTCTCAGTGTGTATCCGTTCACATACACGAGAACTACTTGACCTCTATGAAGCTTAGTTTTGATGATGATGATGATTATGGTGATCATACTGATGATGAATATATTTGTGATTATGATTAATTGATAACCTTTGTATTTACCTTTTCAACGCTATGTAACAAAAGTCGTCACTCACACGCCAATGACAGTTAAACACCAGAGCTATTGTCAACCTTACGGGTCCTTTTTACGCTGTCAACCGTGACGGATACATCCGTCGTTGGCGTTGAGTGGTGCGGGTACATCCGTCAATGGCGTGGAAAAGGTTAATGGAGATAATAATGGTGGTGATGCTACTGGTGTTTGTAATTATGATGGTGCTGTCGATAATATTGTTGTGAAGATGGATTTTAATTACTTACCAATAATAACCGCGTCGCTTTCCGCGTCCTCTTCCGCGACCACTCCCGCGTTGTGCCGGCTCCCGTCGTTGATGCACTCGGTGTGCCCGCTCACATACACCAGCGAAGAAAGCTTTAGTTCGTCATAGCTCAAGCAGTTGTTGAGAGTCAGCGGGGGCTTCTGATGTAATGTTCCTATTGCCTCCCAGCCGCCTTCACTAGAAATTTAGCGTTTTTTATTAATAAAGTTTTACGATGAAATTTTGGTGAATTTAACAGCGAGTTTAACTCGAGCTTTTGGTAAGTAGGTATACATCTCATGATAAAGTGTGTCTGCAATGTTAGTTACATTTTAAACTTTAACAAGGTAAAGTTATGTTTGTCGTTCATGAGTAAAGAACAATAAATAGTGTTACATTTAAAAGATAGAAGATTCGTATGTCTTATAGTTTCAGATTTTCCCATACTGATCCACCTGAGCCACCCTGTGTTCATCATTTTGTGACAATGTTCAAACTTAAATCACCTGTATATATCTTACATATACATACATATTTTTTAATATCACAATTTAAATGTAAAATTTGCTAGATAACATTCTGGAGACAATGCAACTTAACCTTTTAAATATTAGCAACAAAAAAAACCTTTTAAGATTCGCGAAGATGTAGGCTCACACTCACAAGCACACTTACTTACAATTTGACATAGAATTAATGCAGACTAAAATACTCTAAAATAGATACAACAATAAAAAATATTGCCTTCTACGGTAAACACCCTGTATAGTATAAAGGTAAAATATAATATTCGAATAGAGAAAAATATGAACCTTATGCTCTTCGGGCGAAGCACATGAATGTACGTAAAAAAATTGTAAAAACGGCTCGTTTCTTGTAGCCTCGGCACATAGTCACATCTGTTTAACCAAAATATTAAATACTACTTATAATAGTTAACTTATACCTGGTTAAAAAGTTAACCAGTATTTTTTTTAAGTTAGAATTAGAATCTTGACTCAAAAAGTCGAATTTTACAAAAGCACGAAGTTACGAAACAATAATTAAAACAGACTTTTTATGGTATATGATTGTCAAGCATTGCAACATCATGAAGAAGACTGCAAATGCGTTGTCAACCCTGAGGACTAAGATGGAATGCCACTATGCTAATAATTTCACTATGAACGCGAACAATTTCGTACATTGACCCGCCATTACAAGTCTCTGTCGCTCGCGCACAATGGTATTGCCGTCGCGCTCGCACTGCGGCATTGACTGTCGGCATCATGGATTGTAAACCTTTTCCCTTACAGCCGTATTACTATAAGGGAAAAGGTTTACAATCCAAGATGCCGACAGTCAATGTCGCAGAGTATGACTGTCGGCATCATGGATTGTAAACCTTTTCCCTTATAGTAATACGGCGGCTTACAAAGGTCAATGTACGAAATTCTTCGTCGTCGGTTTCCGCGCTTTAGTCATTGTGGTAGAGATCAGACATACCCAGCACAAGGTCCTTACCATTACTCTGTCACGCCAGTCTGTTATTTGAAAGCGAAATATATTAATAATAGCTTCTGCCCGCGACTCCGTCCGCGTGGAACTCGTTTATTTCACCCTCTTAGGGACTGAATTTCGGGATAAACACTATCCTATGTCTTTTCCCAGGATTCAAACTATCTTTGCACCAAATTTTACCTAAATCGGTTCAGCGGTTTAAGAGTGAAGAGGTAACAGACAGACAGACAGACACACTTTCGCATTAATAATATTAGTATGGATAATATGAATGTGTACTTACTCCTCTTCCCCAGACAGTAATTTGTATGAGTCTTGGGCGTTCATGAAAACCACAGCCCGCTTGGTTAGTATCCTGTCGATGAGCTCTGGTACTGTCATGTCCTTGTAAAACGCCTTCTCTATGGTAGAGCCAAACTCTCTGGAAAAGACAATCGCAAGATCATTTAAAAACTGGCCAATATTATTATAGATAAAAAGCCTTAAATGAATTGTCAATACCATAAGAGTGATGTTATAGCAGCCATAGGAAGGAATATACAATCTATTGAAATCATAAGTATTGTGAGTAAGTGTGAGTAAGTAAGATTACGGTTTAAGAGTTACATCGGTTCTTATGGTCGAGTAAAAAACGTCAAAATCATGTTGTCGTAGAGCCCTCATATAATTTTTAATTAAATTTACATTTTATTATTTCTTGTTATAGTGGCCATTTTAATTCTGTGAAATTAACTGACTACCTTTTACGGTGCACGAGATACAACCCGCTGACAGACAGGCATACGGACGGCGGAGGCTGCCTCCCTCACACTGCTAATGTCATACATCAAAATTCACCAACAAAATATGACTATTACGATTGCAATAAAGTCAATTTTGTAATATTGTCTGTCATAAAATCAAGAGAAATTTTACTTTGCAATTTTATTTTACAATGGATTTTTATTGCAATTGCCGTAATATGTATTTTTATTGCATGTAATGAATGAGTAGCGCAGCGTTAAAACAAATCTGTTACTTACATCTTTAAACCAAATGATTTTGACTATCGACCCGCCGCCCTAGCTTCGCACGGGTGAAATACTCTTACAATGCAATCAGAAAGAAAGAAAAAACATTTCTTCTAGTCTCAACAACTTTATTCCGAATTAAACTACCCATCCAGGCTATTAACGGATATATCCGCATCATTGGTGCAACGCCGACGATATCCGTCATGGTTGACAGCGTAAAATAGACCCGAGTGTCTATTAAGACTGCACCGAGCAAACGTCGAGCGTTCAGTGGCGCCCTCAATACTATTATTGTGTTTTCTAATTAACTAAAGAATTTCCTTGCAATCAGACGATACGTTTTTGTAGCGCAAGTAAAAACACAATTTATGGGATACGTAACAAACTTTAATAACAATTTTATTACCCTTTGAGTAGTCAGCTTAATGGGAAAAGGTGGCCACTTTCGTATTGGTTAGGTACGTGCAAAAAATAGAATAGCTGTCTACGTAACTACGAGTAAGTTAGATTGATTGTTTGTTTGTTTGTTTGTCAACGTATTCATCCATGATGACATTTCGACAAATGAGGTATAATTTGCTTCGACATAGTGTACAAATAGGCAATAGTGGCGGCAACTTTATGATGGTAGATATAAGTCATATTTTTTTTTATCAATCACTTTTCACTTTCATAATATTAGTCAGAATAAGGATAAAACCTAACCTCAGTGACCAATATACATTCTTTTGAGGTGTTGACGCAATTCTCAGAATGGTGATGAAGTCATGCGGTGATGTAAGTTACCTTACCTCTTATATATGAGGAAATGTGTCATCAGCAGGAGAACTCTCTCGTGCAGTATTGGGTATGTCGATGCTATGTTGCTCTTCAGTTTGTCTATGGGCCGACGCACTTTCAGTTTTTCTAATCTACAAAATTAAAAAAGGTAAAATATTCTACTCGTAATTATTAGTATCCGAATGCTCAGTTATTGGTAGTGATTGTTGAATTATCGCCTCTATTACCTTACACAAAAGTTCATGGCTCTAATAATAGATAAAAGGAACTTTTTTTAAAAGCAGTTCTGGGAAAAACCTGCTTATGTTATTTACTGAGAGAATAAATAAACACATTTTTGTTAACGGTCAAAGAGCTTAAACGCCACACGGTCACAGGGGCGTTTTCACTAAAACATGTACCGCAATTAAAGAATTTTAACTTGGTCAGTTTTGTGACGAAAACAAGCCGGGCCGTCAACAAACTAGTACAAGCCTAGAGCTCAGTTTGCAACTAGTTAGTTTGTTTTAGAATATCACCTGACATTTCGCTGCTTAAATACAAAAGCACTACAAATCATAAACAAATATAGTTTGATTTAAAACTTAAAGTAAATAGCATTCTGATTTTAAATGCAAAACAAACTAACTAAATTTTGTGTTGCTTTTGTATTTAAGCAACAATTTATTTAGCTATGAATTGGTTCATATTCGTTGCATCACAATCTAAGACCTACTAAGTACCTGACAGACTCTATAGGGAACGGCACCGGGAAAGCCTTGCTCCTCTTTATGGTCTCGTCCACCTCGTCCGAATACTCCAACTTGGGAAGATCTGTACATTGTCGCAGCAGCTCGTTCGTTTCCTTACTCATGCTGGGGAAACACCAGTCTGGCTTGCACCTGTGAGCAATAAAAAAAGTATCTCGTAGTAAAACTGTGGAACACTTTACCAGAAAGTTTAGTGCACCCTCAGTGAACTTCTTTAAAAATAGACATGATAACTTTTTAAAAGCTTTAACACAAAATGTTGTGTTGTGATGTTCTCGTAATAGCTCAAAGAGCTGCTAGTGTAAGAATAAATAAATAATAATTCTAATAAAGCTAGGCTTAGCCATAGAGAAAGTATAATAAAGAGTAACTATCCCATATAGCAGTCGATTAGTTCTGAGAAACTTTAAGAGATGTCGCTTAGAGCACGGCTGAAGGCTATTAATATTTTACGTTATTCGAAATCTCAAATATCATCATTAACAAATGTTTATTTTCACTTATCTAACTTTTTCAAATAAAAACTACCAGAAACAGGTCTCAAAAGATCATAAATCGATTCAAAATAATAACAATAATCTTTATTTCTACGCCATCTAGTAACGACTTAATCTTTATTACAGCTTAGCTTGTAAATGGACAAAGTCGATGATAGATGGCGCTGTTTTGAACCTGATTTTACTAGACTAAACGTATTGTTGTTACGTAAATAAATACATAAAAAGAAAATGTAGACAGTTAGTAAATAAGATAATACTTATAATAGGTAACCTAGTCACTAAAACATCACATGAAACTTTTGCCAATGTCGAGATTCGAACCCAGGACGTTGGCTGGCAATTTAAGCAAGACATCATTTTCTGAGGAATAAAATTCAAAAACCTAAGGCTTCATCAATTTCATATTTCATCATATCATGCTTGGTATATGAACAACGGGTCCACGGACCAAAAATGCTAATACTACTTAATACTTACCTGTAATGTGTACTACCATTCACATTCGAGTAAGTAGGTATCAATTTATAATTATGATTCGAAGTACCCAAACAGTAGGTAGCTACTTACCTATATTCTATCGAAATGCTTACGACGCGCGACGTTGTCAGCAATCCTGTCATAGGTACCTAGCTGTAGCTCACTGGCTGGGAGGTTCAATCTGGCAACGTCGCTAAATGTTTAGACTAATTTCCTATTTTTCATATTTTTAACATCTCTTTTCATAACGTTCCATTTCGATATCTTATATATTATCAAACAAACAAATTAATCACCGCGCGTACAAATATTTTACATTGATATTAAATAGGTATATATTTAATGCCTACACTTTCTTAAAATAATATTAAATAATGGAGCATACGCTAAATTATTAATTTCTTTATCTTCGCACTCGTCTGAAATTGTATATTGGTAAAGAGAACTGCGTGTAACGAAACGCCTCAGTGCAGACGCAATGTGGAAATGTTGCTACAAGATCACTCCTTTAAATTATAGATAAAAATCACAAACTTTGTTCATTTGTAAACATGCGAAAAAATAGGTTTAGAATTAGGATGAGTTTAAACCTAATTTCAATTTAAAAAAAAAACAAATAAAGATAAGGTGCGTTATGCTAGTTTTTTTACAAAAGTGTAGTGAAAGTACACTTAATTAGGTACATGGGAAAAGTTAAAACGTCAGAAGTATATGGAAACATAGAGACTTAACTGGCAACACTGAAACTTGGAGACGATAGGTATCTACCTACCTTTGCACTTTTGCAGCACGGCTATCAATAATTGTATTGTCATTACATGTTATTCTTTTAAAATTTGACCCCCGCTTATTTGAATGGACCTACGATTTGCGCTCTAAACGGATTTGTTAGCCAGTGATTTACATACTACGACGACTTTGACTTCTACCGGACTCTGATATTATTGCCTTTACCAAAATGGCACATCGGTGTCAATTCATAAACTGTTCGAATACGGACAGAAGTCACACATTGTTCCGTTTTCCAGTTAATGATAAAAATCGCCTACGGATCTGGATTAACAATTCAGGTAAGTTCTTTTTTGTTAACAATAAACAAAACTGTAGATTTGCAATACGACTAAGCACGTACGTGTATCCCGTACCTACCGTACGAGTTTTGATTGATTGAAAATTAAGCGTTTTTGTACTTCAGTATTTTTATCGCGTTACTTACGTTATAAGTTTATTTGTCGCTCAAAAGTGCTTAGTGTCCTTATTTCATGGTTGTACTCTTGTACTGTACCCAAGGTAGAGATTACAATCCAAAATTTAAAGATACATATAATTAATTTTTATGCGCTTTTTATAGGACATTTGTATAATGGTTATACTTTTGCGTTTGTAACTTTGTAAGTATGTAAATAGATAAGTACTAATTGTATAATGATGGCTTAAGTAAACTTAGTTTAGCTTGAAATGTCACTACTTCTTATGCCGAAAGGCTTTGCAGGTTTTTTACAAGAAATGTTCTTAATGGAAATTAAAAATATTTATTTCCTTTTGTTTCAGGCAACATCAATCTCACGTCTTTGACACCTGATCAATTAAAGTACCGCTATCTTTGTGAAGTGCATTTTGAATCCTGCTACATGAATCACAATGATAACCAAAGAAGGTTGACCGGGACAGCTATTCCTAGACACTATCACTGTGAAGATAAATCAATTGATGATATTAGCTCTGTGTGTGTAGAGCACGCAATGCAAGGTAATTCTTGATTGTTTATTTATTGTTCTTGTATACAGACATACACTACCTAATCGATATATCGTATTTGTCCTTAATTCTATCAACAGCAGTAGGGGTAGAGCTAAATTTAAGTATGCTCGTATAATTTTGTTATTTTATTTATATTTTAAAATTACAGGAACTGGTAACAAAGTGACACCAGAAACATCTCCAACAAAATTGAAGGTTCTAACGCCTAAAAAAGTTTATGGTAAAAAAGCATGTCACGTTTTGGATGTTCAAGAAGAGGAAAGTTCATCACTGTCGTCCCAATTTGACCATGAGTTTAATATGCCAAGTCCTCAAAAAAGAAAACGGGGCGATACATGCACAGAGCCAAAATGCATTGAAACAAAGCAGCAACTTCATGCAACAAAATTCATACTGAAAAATAAAAAAGTGCAAATAAAGAGACTGAAAAAGAAACTATTACCTGAAAATTATCTTAACAAGCATACATTTGCGAGTAAATCGTCAAAACTAATGGCAACCATGCAGTTGCGACGCAAGAAGCAAAAATGGTCCAAAGACGAAAAAAGATTCTCGTTGGCCATATTTTACAAATCTCCGGCCACATACAACTTCCTACGTGACCAAGGGGTTGTACTTCCAGCCGTTTCAAGCATTAAACGGTGGTTGTCAGAGTCTGACTGCTTACCGGGAGCATCAAAGGCTGCATTTGAACAAATTAAATGTAATTTTGAGAATGCCACATACCAAGAAAAGGCTTGCATGTTGACATTCGATGAAATGTCAATAATGACATGCCTAGAATATAATAAGAAATTCGATTTTATAGAAGGATTTGAAGATTTGGGAAAGGGCGAGCGAACGCAAAAAATTGCAAAATATGTTCTGGTATTCCTGGCACGAGGTATTTATGCCAATTGGAAATTACCATTATGTTATTTTTTGTCGAACACAAATATTAAAGCTGATAAGTTACAAACACTCATAAGAGTGATTGTTAACAAGCTGTTCGATGTAGGGTTGCTACCCAAGGTCACGGTATGTGACCAAGTCACTACCAACCAAAGTGCAATTAAAAGTCTCGGCGCGTCCTTAGAAAATCCTTTTTTCTTTGTAAATGGTCGCAAATTATTTGCAGTATTTGACGTCCCACACTGCATCAAGAATTTAAGGAATAATTGGCTAGAGAACAATTATATTTACAAAAATAAGGAAGTTTCATTCAGAGATATAATATCAACATATGACATTGATAAGAATAATAAAAGCAGGGCATTATTAAAAATAACACCAAATCATCTGAGCCCCAACTCTTTTCAGAAGATGAAGGTGAAGTTGGCAACACAAGTATTTTCGCATTCGGTTGGTGCTGCAATGAATACAGCCTTGAGAACAAATGAATTAGTTAGTCCTACTGCTGCGAACACAGCTGAGTTCATTTTATTAATAAATGATTTATTTGATGCATTGAACAGTAAGACAAAATATGACAAGAATCCTAAAAAATGTGGTTTGACTGGTGATAATGCTGCCAGGCCGGCTGGTCACCGAGGGAGATTACGACCGCTACCCTCCAGAAAAAAATAATAATAATAACCAAAACAACTATAACAAACTCTACATCGTTACATACAACGTAAGAACGCTATCATCACATGAAAAATTTATAGAATTACAGGAAGCTACGAAAAATATTTACTACGACGTTATGGGCATCTGCGAGGTTAGGAGAACTGGATGTTTACTAGAAGAACACAAGGAACTTATCCTCTGCACGATAGGAACTACACCTGGGCAATATGGGGTAGGCTTTATAGTAAAAAAGTCACTTAAAAATAATATACATCGTTTCGTTGGACTGACCGAACGAGTAGCTCTCCTAACGTTAATTTTTGACAATCTTCAAATCGATATAATTCAAGTTTACGCTCCAACTACATCAGCTGACGAGGAAGAAATCACAATCTTCTATGACTCACTCTACAGAGCGATAAAACTTGTAGGTAAACACGTAATAGTTATGGGAGACTTCAATGCTAAGATTGGCCAACCAAAACCTGAAGAGTACCTCATAACTAGACAGCATGGATACGGAACGAGAAACGACAGAGGGGACAAATTGATTCAATTCGCATATGAAAATAACTTGTCTATACTTAACACATTCTTTAAGAAAAGAAATAACCGACGCTGGACTTGGCGGTCACCTGATGGCGAAACCAGAAACGAAATCGACTACATCCTCTCAAATCAACCAAAATGGTTCCATAACATAGACGTTATTAACATCACGTACCCATCGGACCACAGACCTGTACGAGGCACTATAAGTCTACAATACAATAAAAGATGCAGAAACAACTACAACAAATTACCAAGAAGCCTCCTAAAAACTGAGAACGAGATTAATGCATACAAAGAGTCCTTAGAACGCTTCAAAACCGACCTCCTCGATTATGATGACTGCACAACAGTACAAAACTACCACGACAGGATTTCAAACGCCATCATACGAAGTCTCGAAAAGGCACAACAAATAAGAACGGGGCAACCTGGAAACTCAACTATAACGAATAAAACAAAAAACCTCATTAGACGTAGACACGAACTTCAAAACACGAAACCAAAAACATTGACTATGAAAAAAGAGTTGAGCGCACTTTATAAATTAATTAGTAAATATATTAAAAATGACTACAAATACCATAGACTAGAAATATTCAAAAAACATCTAACCTTATCGGGAAGCACAAAGAAGGCATATAAAGAACTAAGAACGTATAAAAACTGGATAGAAGGTATAAAGTCATCGGAAAAAACAACGCATATCAGAAGCGATATCCTAACTGCAGCAACTAACTTCTACAGACAGCTATATCAAGAAGAAAAGCCTTCAAACATCTGTCAATCAGAACAAAGCAAGCCGTACAACACAAACATAGTCAAGTCAATCGACGAAATAGAGGTGATCACTCATATAAAGAAACTAAAATTAGAGAAAAGCCCAGGCCCCGACAAAATAAACAACGAAGCTTTAAAATACGCTGCAACTATTCTTGCCCACCCACTCGCTCGTCTCTTTAACTTAATACTAGAAACATCGCTTACACCACAACAGTGGTCGGAATCAAATATTATCCTGTTATATAAAAAAGGAGATCCTAAAGACATAACAAACTATCGCCCAATTAGTTTACTACCAAGCTTGTACAAACTCTTCGCCTCAATTTTAGAAAAAAGGATAAGCAAGACCTTAGAATTATACCAACCAGTTGAACAGGCGGGCTTCCGAAGCGGATTCTCTACAATTGATCATGTACACACTGTAGAGCTCCTAATAGAAAAATATCAGGAGTTCCGAAGACCGCTGTACATAGCCTTTTTAGACTACCAAAAGGCTTTCGATACCCTGTCCCACTCATCTATATGGGAGGCACTAAGGACACAACAAGTAGAGCTCCAGTACATCAACATTTTAAAACACCTCTACAAGAACAGCACAAGTCGCGTACAAATGGAAACAACCGGCCCGCCCATAGAAATCAAACGCGGCGTGAGACAGGGCGACCCCATGTCACCTAAGATATTCATCGCAGTACTCGAGTCGATTATGAACAAGCTTAACTGGTCCAGACTGGGAATACCTATAGCCGGTAGCTACCTCCACCACCTAAGGTTTGCCGACGACATTGTGCTCTTTTCGGAACGCTTTTCAGACTTAATGTACATGGTACGCACCCTACAAACAGCCAGTAGACAGACAGGGCTCGAAATAAACTTTAATAAATCAAAAATTATGACCAATAGTATACATTTGCCACTGAATATCGATGGCACTGACATGGAATACGTCCAGAATTACATATACCTTGGCAAACAAATTTCATTTGAAAGAAATAACAATGAAATAGAAATAGACAGGAGAATCAAGATTACATGGAACAAATTTTGGAGCCAAAAGGAAATACTAAAAAGCAAAATACCTGTTAAATTCAAAAAGAAGATCATGGATTCGTGCTTACTTCCATCGCTTACATACGCTGCACAAACCTGGAAGTTTACTACCAGTATCAAAAATAAAATAAATACTTGCCAGAGAAGCATGGAACGAAGTATAACGAATATTAAAAAACTTCAAAAAATTAAACACATCATTATTAGATCACAAACCAAAGTGATAGACGCACTTAGTTACGCAAAAAGACAAAAATGGAAATGGGCAGGACATGTCGCCAGAATGAAAGACAAAAGATGGACGAAAAAAGTAACGATATGGCCGGGGCCACTAGGAAAACGCACGCAGGGCAGACAGTACACTCGGTGGTCAGACGAAATCGTTAAAGTTGCAGGATCAAACTGGACGCAAAAAGCACAAGACAGGAGCGACTGGATTACTCTGGAGGAGGCCTTTTCCTGAGAGGGGGTTCTTGCTTAGAACATTATTGTAGTTTTTGTTAATAAGAAAATATCCAATTGTAAAATATTTAAATAACATGTTAAGATGGAAACAATATTTATTGAGCGAGACTATAGAATTCTTATATTGACAAAACTAAAATCAAAACTACTAACAAGCATTGACATTGTACAATATCGGCAAGAAATATAAGGCTTTTTTTTTTTTTTATTTTTTTTATTTTTTTTTTTTATTTATTTATAATGCTGCCAGACAAGCAATAGTAGAGGGACTTGAAGTTCTACAGGATTTACAGAAAATAAATGTGAAAGGAAACAAAAAAAAAATAACAATTCCACCTTGCTTCAAGGGACTGCAACAAAGCTGTCATGCAATAATGCAACTATTTAATGAAGAGAATACAGAAGGAATAGAGTACCTTCTAACAAATCGGATTAACCAGGATGTGTTGGAAAATTTATTTTCAATCTATCGTTTGAAGGGAGGAAATAATAAAAACCCAAGTGCGAGACTCCTAAGATCCGTATTTAGAAGTTACCTGACGGAAATGCTCGTACGGCTTCCAGGGCATCAAAATTGTGAATCAGAAAAACCCGAAAATGATCCTGAGGAGTGGCAAACTTCAGCACCACAACCCGCATCACCACAGCCCACGTCATCACATCCAACTGAGGCTCCTCAGATGGAAGAACGTGTGGAAGAAAGCTCCTCTTGCGTCGACGAGGCGGCGGCGTCGAGTAACGCATCAACTGAAGGAGCTCCAAGTTTAGAGCAATGCTCTGTAACCTACTTTGCGGGATGGTTAGCAAAAAAATGCAATGATAAATTCAAGTGCATAAAATGCTTGCAAGTGATGACTGTAAATGCCGATCTAAATGATAAAAAACAATATTTAATTTTGGAGAAAACCTACGGAAATTATGAAAATACAAAACTAAAATGCCCAAGTGACACTTTTTACCAAGTGATTGACGTGTGTCTTACGAACTATGAGCGACATTTTGATGTTGTTAAACATAAATTAAATGTAAAAAAAATTATTTTGAATCATTTAATTTGTATTTTAAACGCAGATTATTTAAACTCAGTAAAAATGTATTGTACAGAGCACATAAATTATGTTTTGGGAATAATGATTGTTACCAAAATAAATTATTTTTGTAAATCTCACAAAAGAAATCTAATACAAAACCAGCAAAAAATTAGGCTACTGCAAAATAAATGAAATCATTTACATAGAATGCGTTTTATTGAACCTGCCTTTTCTCAAGGAAATCTGCATTACTCACCTAGGGCGGTAAAACTTATATTTCGTCTATGGTAAAACGGAGAATGTCTCGGATTGCATGTAATACACGCTGGACCCAAGAGCAAACAAAAGCCATTTTTACTACCGCCCGAGGTGTACGCACCTTTTTTTGTGACTGAAGCCATGAAGTTTATATTTAAATTTATTATATTTCCTCTATGCTGAAGCTTTCTAACTCAATCGTTTATCACTTTATTGTTATAATTTACCGAACAAAAAAAGAATAATTAATCTTTAAAATAATCACTCTATTATGCACCTGTCATGATGTTAAACACTGTCTGTCATGTCACGTCAAAAGTTATAATAAATCATGGTTAAATCACAAGGAAATTAGTCAAATTTTCGAATTTTAACAATTATTCGGTTATGGATGGTTATGGTTTAACTACTGATCAAACAACAAGCCCTAAGTATATTGTATTTCCTCTATGGTAAGGTAAGGAAGGTGTGCTCTTAAAAAACAGAATATTATTATTTATCTTTTGTGTAATCTATTTTTAGGATAAGATATTCTTTCTTTTCAATGGCTTGTAAAGTGACATCTATTGACTGCGAAAACAGATTCTTTAGAACACCATCACTAGCGACATCTATCAGAGCGACGAATACATTCGATAGTTCGTAAAAGGCGTATTGATATAAGCGACATCTAGTGCTGTCACCGCTGTACATAACCAGTTTACTAACGCCGCCTGGTGACCATTCCAAATAAGGCGGTTTTATTTTAATGTATGGCGTTGACATATCTTCTTGTTCTTTATTTATGGCTTAGCTATTCCACGTTTATTAATAAGGGCATATAAGCTTAACTATTATTTGAAGTTGGAGATGCAGTCAGATAAAGTGATAAATTAGATGACTTGAAATATCGACAAATATTGAATGTGTCATTTCACCAAATTGAATTTCATCGAAACCTAATTTCTGCTGAATCCTTCTAATTTTCAGGTCACCTTAAGCATTCGTTACATAGGTTAGGTTAGACTTGCGAACAGAAAAACAAAAAAAAGCTTCTGCATGTGGAAATAAAATCTTCTATGAAATGAGTTTCCATATTTCAAGGCCTCTTGTTTTATCTTCATTGTCGGTTTTTATTTTTTTATTTAATCATTAATTATCCATGGAAAAAACAATGCTTTGCATAATACATATATTGACATATTTTATAGTGTTTACAATGTTTACATATATTATTATTTCAAAAGTTAGTTATGGAAATTTCTAAAGCAGATATAAATTTTTAACCATACATACATACATACATAAACTCACGCCTTTATTCCCAGAGTGGGGTAGGCAGAGCTACAGAATTACCAACAACTCTAAAAGCTTGTTGATAATTCTGTAACCACATTTTGCCATACAGTAATCAAATAAACAAACCATATAATGATGCTAAAAAGGCATGAAAGAAAGAATCGCTTCGGTTTATGGGAGCTTTCTATACCGCTTGTACATAAACCAAATTACATAAAAACCAACAAAAGTTTTCATCCACATAATGTGTCTCCTGTGTTACAGTACAGAGCTTGCAATTTTTTCAACAGCTATTATATTTTGAAACAGTCTGCACAAGGAACCCTACAGTATAATAAAATAATTGCACAAATTAAGATTTCTAATAACACATGCTTGTCTCCTGCTAATGGACAAAATGTTGTGGGATGAAACGTTGATTTACCCAATTACTGATAAATAACATAAATACATTGACAAATAAATGTTGTGAGTTTGGGTTTTAATGTGAGTGGAATTCAAAATATAGTGCCTAATTTAAGACTTGATAAGGAAGAGTAGATGACTGTTGAGTTTCTTGTGGCATTTCTTCTCAGCAGTGGTCTCCTCTTAGGAAGCACTGGTTGATTTTTGATGTTTAAAACTGCCCATGTGGCCTACTTATTGAAAAAGCAATCCAATTAAATGTAACGGATTTTTTGTAGCTGCGTTAAATAATTATTTTTAAATACAATATATATTAATGCCCCCAAGTCAAACTTTTTAAATAATAATAAACAAGCACCAAGTATTTATGGTAATCAATCTAAGTATTGAATTATAATTTATTAAAACTAGAATTGCTGTTTTACAGATAAACCTACACAACAATATAAAAAAAAAACCATGGTAATTTTATTGTAAGTACAATAACTTTACATTACATTCATTTCAAATTGATATTCATAAGAATTCAGATCAATCCTGTGAGATTGTCCCCTGATATTAATTTATTAATTTACTGCGCTACGAGATTTCAATTATGAAACTTTTTATGTTTAGATCATAAAGTTGGGGACAACGTTATAAAAGAAATCTAGGAATGTTCGATAGAAATGATAATACTTACCAAGCGATATTTTGAAACTGTCGTAAGATATCCATTTTCTGCGGTTTTCCCTACGAAAGAAACAGTAATCACGTACCAATTTACCATGAAAAAAGTACAGTAATAACAGTATAAAACAAAATTATGTAAATTCCTCTAATAACTGTAGGACTGCGTATTTACCGACACATGCCGCAAAAACACCACAGCAAGAGGAATAAGTTTCCACCAGATCATAAAAAAAAAACAAAATCAGCCCGAGTTTCTATTAATAACAAATTTTAAATAAGAGTTATTCTTGATAAAGATAACTGCGGAAATTCTTACTTTCCCACAAGAGTGAAAAATACCTCAGTGTGTTGTCAGTGAATAAACCTACATTTATTTATTGACATTGACGTTTGTACCTGTAGATTTTTTTTTTTTTTTTTTCATTTGTCCTTACGAACAGGCTAGGGCCAAAAGCCATGCTGCCTCGTCTTCAGTAATTCTCATTTTCATGAACATAAAATAGCGAGAAGTAAAATCCCTTATAAAAGTCTTCAGTATAAATCTTCAGTTGTTTCTATGTATACTTGAGTAGTAAAATCCATTATAAGTCTTCAGTTATATAAATTATATTATAGTCAAATCCAGTGGTGAGTTTTCTTCAGTTGTTTCAATACTTATAGTCAAATCCGGTGTTAAAGTCTTCAGTGTTATATTTTCATTTTATCAAGTCCAGTTCAGGTAGTCCAAATCAAGTAGGAACACAGTCCTCATTTTAAAGAATAATCCAGTCAATAAATATAAATATCATCACAGATAAGTCTGCGGTATTCACAATATATATATATACAAACATATCAGAATTATTTACAATATTATACTATATTTCTCCAACAGTGCTAACAATGAATTTATACAAAGGTGAGTATGTACAATTATTTACAAGAAGTTTTATTATGTCACGCGGGACCAAATGAGACTCATAAATTTTAGTAAGTTCATCTAACAACACAAGGCGCTGAATGCCGAAGGATGAACAGTCGAAGATGATGTGCGAAATGGTTTCTTCATGAGAATTGCAATGAGAGCAAATAGGGCTATCAACCATTTTTAAACGATGAAGATGGAAATTCAACCGGCAATGACCGAAACGAAGGCGTAAAATAGTTGAGTAGAAATTTCTATTTATGTAGTAGTTACTTTTACAAAACCATGGTTGGCTATTAATCATAACATTAAAAGGAGCATACCAAAGTCCCTTATTTTCTACTTGTATAGTATGATTCCAGTGCATTTTCCATTTTGTAATCATTCTTTGTTTTAGGATATTAATCAGATCTGTATAAGGAATCGAGACATTAAAGCAAGAAGTTACAGAATGTGAATTATTAATTGATTTTGCTAAATAATCAGCTTTTTCATTCCCTACGACACCTATGTGAGACGGAACCCACATGAAACTAACTATTATTTTATTGGTAACAAAAAGATCGTACCATAACTGTTTAATGTCAAAAATTAAGTAATTTGTTTTAGCATGCAATTTATGATTATCTAAATTTATTAGTACGCTCATGGAATCACTAACAATAAGCCATTTTTGAAATCCTTGATTCTGATGCTTGATATGTTTTAAAGCTGCAAGAATAGCTACTGCTTCAGCTGTAAATATACTACAATTTTTATCTAATTTATAACCCAAACCACTATTTAGAGAAGTATCAAAAATGGCAAAAGAGACATTAGAGTCCATTTTAGACCCATCAGTATAAATCAAACGATGGTCATGCCATTTAGATAGATTGCAATTAACTTCCTCTTTAGACGATAATTTACTGTCAATAACAATTTTCATTGCAGGAAATTTACTTTCAAAACTGCCATTGTAACATGGCAACACCCAAGAAGATGGTTTGTAAATATTGGAACTGTCAAGGAGACTCCGTAATTCAGTTAAATTCTGAAGAACGTATAAAGGATTTCGAGGCGGAACACATGGTAATGCAATTAAATTGGACAATAACTGATTATTAGACGAAAACAGTTTTAAGACAAATTTTTCCTTTAAATAGCTGAATCTAATAGACAACGGAGGAAGGTTACATTCGACTTGCATGACATTTATAGGTGTGCTTTTAAAAGCACCAGTTATCAGACGCATACTTTTATTTTGTATTTTATCTAAAATATATACAAGCTTACTATCACCAGCAAAACATAAGAAACCATACTCAAAGTGACTACGAATCATTGATTTATATAAAAGTAGTAGAATTTTGGGGTCAGCACCCCAATAAGTTGAGGCTAAAGATCGTAAGATATTGAATGCTTTGTTAGCTGTTGCAGTAATTTTATCAATATATTTTTTCCAGGATAGATTATGAGTTAGTATGACACCTAAAATTTTAGTTTCTAGAGAAATAGGAATGACAATATTATTATAGTAAACATTAGGCATTATTGCGCTTTTTTTCCCAAAAACGAGCAGTTTTGATTTGAGAGGATTGACATCAAGATTTAGGTACGAAAAATATTGGAACAAGTTATTTAAAGCATTATTAATGATATAAGCCAAGTTTGTTAAGTTTGTACCACTTGCATAAACAACTAGATCATCAGCAAACTGCAGATTTTTAACATTTGATCCCAAGATTAAATTTAAACGACGAATGTAGAGTAAGAAGATTAGAGGCGACAAAATTCCCCCTTGACACACCCCAACAGATGCAAGTCTAGGTCCATAAAGATAACCATTATGTTTAACAAAAACTGTTCTTTCAGACAGAAAGTTGCTAATCCATTGAACCACTTTCCCAGGGAGCCCAATAGAAAGCAGTTCAATAGAAAGCACATCAATATTGACACTATTAAATGCTCCTGCAATATCAAAGAAAACAGACACAGAACAATTACGATTAGTTAAGCTATTTTGGATGTCAAGTTGCAACTGACAAAAACTCTCTGCAGACGATCGACCTCTACGAAACCCGAACTGGTTAGATGGTAATATATTATTACTTTCAACAAAAAACTCCAACCTTTGTTTCAGAAGTTGTTCAAATATTTTACCAACACAAGATGTCAGGGCAATTGGCCTATATGAATCTACATTTAGTTGAGGTTTACCTGGTTTTATAATAGGAATCAAGCAGTCTGTCTTCCAGGATGAAGGTATTTCATTACTAACCCAAAGATGATTTAAAATATACAATAATATTAAAAGACTCTTTTCTTTTAAGTTTTTAAGCATTTTGTAGGGTATTCCGTCGAGACCAAAAGCACTATCTTTTCTAGATAATACAGCAGATTTCAATTCTGGTAAAGTAAAGGGTTGTGTTAAAAAAATATTATTAGAGTTACTTACACAAGTGTTCATCGAAAAATTTTGTTTATTGTTAACATGATCTGGAGTATATTTTTGAAGAAATTTAGGTACCCAACTACAATTATTACTATTGTTAGGAACGTATGACTTATTGAATTTACGCATGTATTTCCAGATAACAGAGAGAGGAGTACAACGATGAAATGAACTACACAAAGATGCCCAGCTTCTTGCTCTTTCCTGTTTCAAGGTAAGTTTTTTAAAAGCTTGTAACCTTTTAAATTCTAAATATAACTGTTCAGAAGGGTTATTTTTAAAATTAACATAAGCACTTTTGGATTTTTGTACAGCTTCAGAACATTTAGCATTCCACCAAGGTAAAGAGGGCTTCCTTCCTGACTTTCTAGAAAGAGATGTATAATTATTTGAGGAACTAAGTTGAGCCGGTAAAGATGATTCAATGGCACATTTAAGACACTTACAGAATAAGGAATAAGCTTCCAGAGGAGAATAAGATGAAACATTAAAATTAGACAACAAAGTATCAGTTTTATCTTGATATTTTTTCCAATCCACCAGTTTAAAGTTAGTAAATTTAGGAAAACATAACATGCTATTTTGACCAAGATCGACGTTACAATGATTATTAAGAGAGACATTTATTATTACAGGAAGGTGATAGCTACCAAGTGGATCATTATGAACAGACCAGTCACAGGACAAAGCCAAAGATGGACTAACCAAAGTTAAATCAAGAGTGTTTGGTCGCCAACTTAAAGAACCAACTGTAGTTGGAAGACCATCATTAAGAAGCACTAGATTATTGTCTTCAATGATTTCAAGGACATCTCTACCACGTGGAGTAGTGGAACCACATCCCCAAGTAATATGATGAGCATTGAAATCACCAGCAAAAATCATAGGACCGGGAACAGACTTTATTAAAGCATCAAATTTATTTTTACTAAATACTGGATTGCAGTTTTTTGGACTATAAAAACTAATGATACTGATTTCTTTATTACCAACCACTATACGGGCTCCAATATTTTGTATGGAATCATCAAATTTCGTAACTATTTTTGAATATGAAATACTATTATGAATCAGAATAGCCACTCCGTTATGTTTGTTACCAGTGTCATTTCTTTCAATATTGTAACCTCTAATGTTAAACCGTTGGTTTGGTCTTAACCAAGTTTCTGATATAATACCTATATGTATATTGTTTTCGTACAAAAAATTACTTAGTACCAATTTATTACTAACAATACTTTGTGCATTCCATTGAATTATATTTAATATATCCATTAGTTTACTAATTAAGTTTTTTTGCTAAAGGTGGATCTTAAACTTTCTTTTATGGATGATGAGTTAATTGGTGTAGTTTTATTTGAAACTAGTTTCATTATTGACTCTACAAGTAAATTCATAAATATGTCTGATTTTGTAAGATTGTTTATGTGTGTTTCTATAGATTTAGCGTTTAGGTGCGGGAAAGATTTCTCATTAAATAGATCTGCATATTTAACCGACCGAGATTTTATTTTGTTTTCTTCTATTTTTTGTTTTTTCAATGGACATGCTGCTGCTATGGCAACATGGTTGCCACCACAGTTTGCACATTTGGCATTAGCTGACTGTACAGAGCAAGACCGGAAGCTGTGATTTTCTGTGCATATAGAACAGACCTCTGCATTCTTACAAAATTTAGCAATGTGGCCAAAACGCATGCAGCGCAGGCACTGTTTAACTGGAGGAATATATAGGCTGACCTCGTGTCTCCAGTGATCAAGGAATACATGTTCGGGCAGTTGAGTCGAAGCGAAGGTGACCGCGACAGTCTGTGTAGGTAGATATGACACAGCGCCATCTTCACCACGCATTCTCCTCATGAAACGCCGGACCTGGATTACGTTCCTCGAACTTCCTATCAACGAAAAAATTTTTTTATTTGACAATTCTGTGGGAACGGAAGTCAGAACCCCCGTGACTTCGGTGTCCGCTGCAGGTATTGTAGCCACCATGTCCAAGTCGTCTAACAGGTTGGTATTCTGTAAGAATACATTGGCGTTATTTGATAAATCAAAAGTTACACCAACTTTGTATCTATTTATCGGCCTCAGATGTAAAATGCCGGAGACGCAGTACTTGCGAATCGCCTCAGAGAGTTTCAGGCGGTCTCTATCGGTTATTGGGCTGTCAACTTTGCCGTGAGCCAAGAAAACTACGAACTCGGTTTTGTTGGAGTTTTCCGGGTATTTTCTCGCATAACTCCTGACTTGATAAACCCTATATTTTTCTTCGGCGACCTCGGGATCATCGGCAGAGCCGGAGTGTTTGGGTCGCTTTGGGGCCCCCCCCATCTCTATATTACAAAAACCTTATTAACTAAATGTATACAGACCAATTTCACAACAATATATACAGTTAATACAGGAAAAAGGAATTTTCCAAAAATATTTTACAAAAAGTGCGCCTTTCTCAATCAACAGTTCCCGCGCTTTTTCCTTGTACCTGTAGAGGAAAATAATAAATTTGCGTCGTTTTTACTTTAACTCAAACAAACTAGAAGTACAATGTTGCCACACGGCCAGTTTCCACAACAAATATAAGGTTTCATTCGTTACAGAAATGTCCCGATGGACTGTCAGTAAGTTTATCTAGGTCCAGAATGTTTATAAACGAAATTAAAAATATAAGTGTAAAATTAAAGGTGAAACTTTTTTTTCCACCTAAGATTTGAAAATGACTAACTGAACTTTTTTATACAAAATGGAATTTTAATATTCGGTTGAAAAAACGGTTCTCCTTATCAATTGTGAAAACTGTGCCCTAATGAATTAATAGCTTTTCCAAAAAAATTGAATTTGAAAAACACTTCCTGGCAACTTTAAGAAACCGTCATCAGATGTATGTCACGTTGACGTTTGGTTGAGTGAGAAGTGTTTTGGCGCGCTCGTGTTCCGAAAAATGTTTCTGAAATGACGTGAAAGTTTATTACAACCAGATTTCAATTACCTTCATATCATGACTGATCTGCAGAAAATACGGTCTGAAGTTAACAATGCTTTCAAGCTCAGCGGTTTCACGATTCGCCGTGAAGCGAGCACGTTTGTTGCCTCGCAAGTGTTCACGTTAACTCCTCAGGAAAGGCAGAAGATGATTGATAAATTAACGGCTCATTTACTGCACCAATGTATTTCTCAGCCTATTCTGGAGAAGGAACATCTGGAAATAGCCTACAGAGAGTGCTCTACGTCAGGTCTTGAAGAGACTGAAACAGTACTAAGTGTTATAGACGCGTTTAGTATACCGAAGCTTTGTTATGATAATGAAAGGAAGAGATTCAATAAAAGTGCGAACACTGAGCATCATTTGTACCCAGAACCTAAATGGAAGGCGCAGTACTTGATTGATAGGTATACCGTAATCTGGCAAAGAACTGTGCGTAACGAGCTTTTTGCACAAGATGCGTTGCCCTCGATGGAGACGGAAAAACGATTCCAGTTGCGTAAAATCGAAGTTTTATTAAGCTCGTCAAGTAGAATTGATGAAGTCATAGTCTTAGGTCTATTAACGCAGCTAACTGAAGGGACATTTTACTTAGAAGACCCGACTGGAAGTGTGGTGTTGGATATGACGGAAACTAGGTACCATTCTGGCTTGTTTACGGAAAGCAGTTTCGTGTTAGCAGAAGGATATTTTGACGATAAAGTGTTTCATGTAATGGGTCTTGTTTTGCCACCATCAGAAAGCAGAGCAACGTCATTGAAGTTTTTTGGCAATTTAAACACTTTTGGAGGCAAATCAAAGAACTTGCTCAAAAACTCACAGAATTTATTAAAGATTGAACAAGAAAATGAAGATGGGATGATTATCTTTCTGTCTGACGTCTGGTTTGATAATCTTAAAGTCATGGCAAAATTAAAAACTTTGTTTACTGGCTATAATGAGTTTCCACCTATTGCCATGGTTTTTATGGGTGAATTCCTTTCATGCCCATATGGTTATGAACATAGCACACAACTTAAAGCCGCCCTTGTGAATCTTGCTGAAATCATATTTCCGTTTACAAAGCTACGAGAAACTTGCAAATTTATATTTGTACCCGGCAGAGGTGACCCATCAGCTCCAAATATCTTACCACGACCACCCATCCCAAACTCTATAACAAAAGAAATAAGAGACAAGTTGGGAGATGCTGTAATTTTCACATCAAATCCATGCCGAGTGCAGTATTGTACGCAAGAAATAATCTTAATGCGGCAAGATTTAGTCACTAAAATGTGTAGAAACTCCATACACTTTCCTGAAACAGGGGATATACCTGACCACTTAACGAAAACACTTTTAAGTCAGTGTACTCTTTCACCATTGTCACTAGGTGTTCAACCAGTGTACTGGAGGCACGCAGATGGCTTAAGTTTATACCCAATGCCGGATCTAGTTGTAGTGGCTGACCATTTTCAACCATATACAAGGTCATATCAGGATTGTCAAGTGATGAACCCAGGATCATTCCCAAGGACAGAATTTTCGTTTAAAGTGTATGTACCCGCTTCTAGGACTGTTGAGGATTCTCAAATACCTAAACAAGATAGTTAATTTATTTTGGATTAATTGTGAACAGGAACAAATTGTAAAATAGCTCTATGGCTTTGAAAAATTGTTGATAAAGTATTGAAACATTTTAATGATGGCATTTAAATAGTAATTCTGTGGCGATGTTCTGAAAATCGGGGCATCCCGATCAACGGCTGTTGGAACGTGTCCGTGGACCCCTGAAAATCAGGACGTTCTGCAGGAATTGGGACCTCTGGCAACAGTGGCAACACTCATGAATACAATATTTGTCATTTTACATTACATGTTAGGCATTGAGAGATGATGTATTTTAGTTAATGATGTAATTTTAATTTAAGATAAAATAATACAACATAATAATCTGTGGATTTCATTTTAATTTTTTACTAAACATCTATATTTACATAATTCCAAAACTTGTACATAAATGTGTCGAAACAAATTTAAAAAGTCAAAAGCAAATGGCAGTGTCCAGAAGTGGGATTCAAAAAAATATATCTTGATCTTTTAACATTTGTTTGAACTTTTTAATGTTAGTAAAAATGCACCATTGAAATGTCAAAAAGACAAAGTATTTCAAAAAGTTTTATATACTTAGAGAAATGTTGCACTGTATTTAAATATAATTATATTAAAGTTAAGTAATTCCTTATAATTTAATTAATAATTCTGATTTATTATAAATTTGTTATCTACACAAGACTACTGAATATTACATTCAATATGTGCTCTCTATTGGTTTTGGATTGTCAAACAAGTTAATTTTTTTGTCTTGTGTCCTTCACATACATAATTATTAAGTACGTACTGCATTGACAAAAGTTTTTTTAATATTCCAATTATTATACCATATTACCAATTGAGCCAACATGAAAAATCTTACTCCTGATTTTAATACTAGTATTAATGTAATAAGGTGGACTGAAAGGTTAATCTAGGAAGAAACTAGAGGAATGTTAGAATTTTAGTACATGAGTCACATAGACTTGCCAACTTTGGCGAACACATGTCTTGTGTTAGAAGAAAAACCTTATTTCATTGAAATTTAAGATAAAATAATACAACATAATAATCTGTGGATTTCATTTTAATTTTTTACTAAACATCTATATTTACATAATTCCAAAACTTGTACATAAATGTGTCGAAACAAATTTAAAAAGTCAAAAGCAAATGGCAGTGTCCAGAAGTGGGATTCAAAAAAATATATCTTGATCTTTTAACATTTGTTTGAACTTTTTAATGTTAGTAAAAATGCACCATTGAAATGTCAAAAAGACAAAGTATTTCAAAAAGTTTTATATACTTAGAGAAATGTTGCACTGTATTTAAATATAATTATATTAAAGTTAAGTAATTCCTTATAATTTAATTAATAATTCTGATTTATTATAAATTTGTTATCTACACAAGACTACTGAATATTACATTCAATATGTGCTCTCTATTGGTTTTGGATTGTCAAACAAGTTAATTTTTTTGTCTTGTGTCCTTCACATACATAATTATTAAGTACGTACTGCATTGACAAAAGTTTTTTTAATATTCCAATTATTATACTATATTACCAATTGAGCCAACATGAAAAATCTTACTCCTGATTTTAATACTAGTATTAATGTAATAAGGTGGACTGAAAGGTTAATCTAGGAAGAAACTAGAGGAATGTTAGAATTTTAGTACATGAGTCACATAGACTTGCCAACTTTGGCGAACACATGTCTTGTGTTAGAAGAAAAACCTTATTTCATTGAAATTTAAGATAAAATAATACAACATAATAATCTGTGGATTTCATTTTAATTTTTTACTAAACATCTATATTTACATAATTCCAAAACTTGTACATAAATGTGTCGAAACAAATTTAAAAAGTCAAAAGCAAATGGCAGTGTCCAGAAGTGGGATTCAAAAAAATATATCTTGATCTTTTAACATTTGTTTGAACTTTTTAATGTTAGTAAAAATGCACCATTGAAATGTCAAAAAGACAAAGTATTTCAAAAAGTTTTATATACTTAGAGAAATGTTGCACTGTATTTAAATATAATTATATTAAAGTTAAGTAATTCCTTATAATTTAATTAATAATTCTGATTTATTATAAATTTGTTATCTACACAAGACTACTGAATATTACATTCAATATGTGCTCTCTATTGGTTTTGGATTGTCAAACAAGTTAATTTTTTTGTCTTGTGTCCTTCACATACATAATTATTAAGTACGTACTGCATTGACAAAAGTTTTTTTAATATTCCAATTATTATACCATATTACCAATTGAGCCAACATGAAAAATCTTACTCCTGATTTTAATACTAGTATTAATGTAATAAGGTGGACTGAAAGGTTAATCTAGGAAGAAACTAGAGGAATGTTAGAATTTTAGTACATGAGTCACATAGACTTGCCAACTTTGGCGAACACATGTCTTGTGTTAGAAGAAAAACCTTATTTCATTGAAATACTTCATTGAAATAAGTTGCAAAAATGTAGGTAATTTTACGATCGAAATAAAACTTTTACCACATTCAAAGAGAATAGAGGAAACCTTAGGCCAGCCATAGAACACTAGAATAGAAAAAAAAACCAGTAAAGTTTGATCAATATTAGTTTTACGACAAGTGGATCTTAACAGTACTATAAAGGACCATGGGCAACTTAGTATGGAGCTTGGACCCAGAACCAACACAGCTGAGAGTTAGGTCATTAAAAGGATCTATAAATATACTTCATTTTGTTCTATAGGCACCAAGTTGTACTCCATTGCAGAACCGAGATATTCATATTTCAGTCAGTGTGTATGTAATTATGTATAAGGTCTATAAACGGGTTTCTCTTAATGATAGGCTACCATACCAATCATTAATCGATAGGATAAGAATATAAAAGCGATACACAGAAAGTAATAAGTAGGTACTAAAACAAGAGATAGATAACAGGCGGTCTAATCGCTAAAAAGCGATCTCTTCCAGACAACCTTTAGGTAGCGGAAAAAAGTTAAATTGACATGACAGAACCGAGCGTTTGACGTTTGATTATTTTATTTATTAATATAATCAGTATTTTCAACAAGTTAATGTTATCTTATTATTCTCATTATACATTAATAACCAAGTCATTCAAATGACCTGCAGGATGATTAAATGGCATATTCGGTAGCAATACCTTCATTATTACTGCATATATTGTTTGTTACCTACCCTCCAAAATGTTAAATACCCTAGCCACAGATTCTTCATAGTTCGTTTTCACTCTAAATTAAAAAAATAATATCTCAGTTCTGCAATGGAATTCGACTTTGTGCCCATATAATTAAATGAAGTAGATTTAAAGACCTATTTAATAGCCCAACTCTCATGTCTGTTGGTTCTGGGTCCATTTTGACGCATGGTCCTTTGTGCTTATATTAATTGACTTAATGTAGTTTTATTAACGTATCTACACAATAATAATAGTGACACCTAAATATGTAAGTGCTACTTACGACATAAATATTAACTAAGGGCGGACTCTTAATATCGTCTTTATTACATAAAACATTTCTAAACGACGTAAGTCAGGCGAACGAGATGAGATAAACGCTGTCCTTTATGTAATGCTGGGACTAGTATAACTGTTTTTTTAGGGTTCCGTTTCCGTACCTTATAAAGGATGACAACGGGACCCAATTACTACCTATAGGTACATCTGTTTTTTCGTCTGTCTGTCTGTAAACATTCTGGATGAACCGTAATAACTACATTTCATCGGTTTTTTCAAGAGTTATTTTGTTGAAATAATCTATCTCAATTCATTGACCTTACTTTAAGTCAGTTGCGAGTCGGAAGTGAGTACTTTCTCAAATATTTAAAGGTTGATTCCCCAATAATTTAGCAGAGAATACTTTCTAATTTAATTGATACATAATCAGCCATAATTAACTGTTATAAATTGTGATTTCCCTATTGGCGTTGCAGTCTGAAACATTTGATTATTAAAACACTCCTGAATCATCCTGAATTTTTTGAAAAACAGATCGTCAATTACCCGAGATCAACTAGGTATAGGAACAAATTGTTCTTACCACGCTTTAGAGTCAAGCTTCACAAAAATAACTGTTACTGTATGGCTATCCAAATTTACAACCAGCTGCCTAAGTTTATTGTGGAATGTCCTGTGAGACAATTCAAGAAAATACTTACGAAATGGCTTCTAGACAACTGTTTTTACTCTGTCAAGGACTATTTTGCCAACAAGCCAAATATCTAGTTTCTCTTCAATTTAATTTAAGATTGTATTAATTTATTTTGAATCGAATGTTATAATTAATTAATATTTTGACAATTATAATAATATGATTAATACAATAAAAAAAATAATTGAATTTATATAATAAGATTATAATACCTAATATGATAATAGTAACATTTATTTCTAATGTAGTTTAAGACTTTTGCATGCCAAATTGTGGCAGAACATATCCATGTACCTACTACTACTGACATGTATATTTATAAGATCCGAGTATGTACTTGCAAATAAATCAATTTGAATTTGAATTTGAATTTGCACATAATTTTATAAAGTTCTGTATTAAGGGAAGGATGGAATCGTGACCTCCATGACCCAACTAGTAGGGTGACATTACGCTACCAAAGACAAAACAGAAGGGCTATATTTGACAACGGTTACGGCTAATACTGATAAAGAACACTTTACGACAGGATTCATTAAGAGCTCAAATTTACCTATCATTAAATTGTCTTCTATATCACCTAGCGTATTATGGTCATCTTTTTCGCGGTGGAGCTGGAGAAAGCATCCGTCACTCTCACACTTACTAGTCAGAGAGTGACAGATGTATTCACATCAATAAACACGATCATAATAGCATGGTTGAATTGAGCACCATTTTTTAAATCATAGAACCTTTATGCCGGCTGTATACACTGTGAGATATCCTCAAAGAGACCGAATGCTTTGGCTGGTCTAGGCCTTTAGGCCTCTCGCTGATAGTCTTGCCAAGATAGGTTCTCGCGAGTGTGTACACCCAGTATTACCAAGTTCCGCCGTAATGCCAAAGAAGACAGCTAACTGTATCGTAATAGTAGGTACAATGATTTTAAATTTAATATGGTTACAAATAGACTTTAGAATGCTCTGATATTGCAGTTAGTCCCTTTCGAATTACGGCAAAGTTACAACCCAGTTTCTGTCACAAGTCAATTACAAAAACATCGCAAGTGTAAGGCTCGTTCTTCGTTTTTTGTCGTACGATTTTATGCTCCCATGATAGTGCTGTAGGTTTCTCCGATGGGCGCTAGGGCGACTAGACAGATCATGGCCACGACGAATAGGATGATGATGGGCGCGTAGATTCCAAGCAGCAGTCTTCTGAAGCTCGAGAACTGGAAAGAATATGTTTAGTGTTAAAAATAGAAATAGAGTGAACTTTAGTACCTATCTATGAAGCAGCAACTATGTGATTAATAAAAACGCCTTTCACCACAGTTAAAAACAGGGTTACATTCCAAGTTATATGTCGTAATCATGTTATTGACGTTACAGTTAACTCTGGACAAAGTAGTTCGTCTTCGTATTGCCGCTCGGGCTCTAGTTGCGTCGATGCGCGTCGCTCGATACCTAATCTGCGCGCAACCAAACGCGGCGACGGCCCCGACTAAACCGGCTTGGTCCGTCCTGTTAAGTTTGCTTATGGTGGCAGCGGACACATATACTTTTTTTTTTATGGCAAAGATATGACAAACGAGCACACAGGCCACCTGATGGTAAGTGGAAACTGTGACCCATCTATAGACATTTGCATTCACAAGACTGCAGAGCAATCCTAAGACTGCAAATGCGTTGCCAACCCTGAGGACTAAGATGGAATGCCTCTATGCTAGTCATTTCACCGGCTGTCTTATCCTCAAACCGGAACACAACAATGCGAATACTGCTGTTTGGCGGTAGGTTAATAGATAAGACGGTGGTAGCGATCCGGACGGACCCTGTACGGTGGAGCGAATTCCAAAATTCTTGAATATAGCAATGGAACCCCACTAAAAGGAGGACTATTTTTTTATTATTTGGGGAAAAAATAATTAAATAAATCTCTGTATATACTTTTAGCCCTCTACTTTTTATTATATAAAGCAATATACGTATATTTTTTATAAATTGAATTTATGCTTATTTTTTACAACAAGTTAATTTATTCATTGAATAACATCGTCTGGTAAAAGATATGATCGATTTCTATGCTTATTTTTGTTTATACGTGTTTTATTAAGACACGGTAAAACCACGTAAATAGGGCTTTTATTAAAAAGGCCCTTTTACCAGGAAATTTGCAACAAATTGGTGTTAACAACATATTACACAACTGTGAAAACTATTTTAAATATGATAAGATAATAAAAATAATTCTAGTTAAAGTAAATATAATGCTAAAAATACGTGTAAACATAGCCCAAAAAGGGCGTAAGCGACGCCGACAGGCGAAATTTGACGCTTATTTAAAACATGTAAGTAACCTTTTTTTGCAGTAAAATGATACTTTTCGTAATCAATAACATCCTTACTTTAGCACAAGAATGTCAAAAAAAAATATGTCATACATATTTTTTATACTGTAGCATTTTCCTTGTTTTGCGTGAAATTGCTGTTTAATGTGAAATTTTGAAATTATATTGTTTCATAAATATTCAAAAAGGCACTAAAATTATGGTAATTTCTTATTATGCACTTATCAAGTATTACTTATTGAAAATAAAATGTACAAATATTATTGTAGTAGTATATTTAAATAATTGATGAAAATTTTCCTTAATTTATTTCTTTGGCAGCTGGGTAGAGAGCTAAAAGTAGTGTTTATTTTGAAACTTGATATAATCACTATAATCTACATGCCAAACTTCAACTTTTTGTACCGGTTCTGCATTGAATAACAAGTTTTTATTTTTTCCCATACAACAACGCTCCACCCTACGTGTACAAGGTCCTACCACCCGCGCATACTTTTGTCAGAAGACGAACTACTCTTTATTCCGTGTTCTTTCTCTCTGAGAGTTTGCGTAACATTAACAATATGATTACGAGGTTTTAAGCCAAGCTCTCCACAGCGCAGGTCTCGTTCCATTAAGCAGTAGCCCAGGTCCCTCCCCCCTTGTCCGCCAGCGAGTGGTAGTTACCGGTGCGTCGATGCTGCGGTCGAGCTGCGAGGCGTTCCGCGGCTGCGCGGGTATGTCCTTCATGGGGAACACGTTCACAGGGCTGCGGCTGATTTTGCCTTCCGACACGCACACCGTCAGCTGAACAACAATTAACTGTTAGGCAGGTTTTTTTATGGTGGCGAAGGTTAACAACAGACTAGACTTAGGGTAAGTGGGCTCTAAAGCCGAAGGACATTATGCCGTTGCATTTTGAAAAACCTGGCCTACTGGTGCCGGTTTTTTTTTTTTTTTTTTTTTTTTTTTTTTTTTTTTTTTTTTATAGCATAGAGAAGACAAACGAGCACACAGGCCACCTGATGGTAAGTGGAAACTGTGACCCATAGACATTCGCATTCACAAGACTGCAATGCAATCCTAAAACTGCAAATGCGTTGCCAACCCTGAGGACTAAGATGGAATGCCTCTATGCTAGTCATTTCACCGGCTGTCTTATCCCCAAACCGGAACACAACAATGCGAACACTGCTGTTTGGCGGTAGGTTAATGGATAAGATGGTGGTAGCGATCCGGACGGACCCTGCACAAGGTCCTACCACCTTAAAACGATGCAAGGCTCTTGCTACCAGTGGTTAGAGAGAAAGAAAAACATTTATAAACACAGAAATATAAAAGAAATAATAAAAAAAAAACACGAAAAAGAGTAGACATGTAGGCAGAGATAAATAGTGTTGCTCGGTTAGATCTGCAGAGAGGACTTTGGATAAGACACTATATTTGTGCAGTGGATAAAATTAATAGAAGAGCACAGAACGAAGTAAGAGCGGTTAATAGAACAGCGGCGAGGAAAGAATAAAATAAAAAAAAGGCTGAAAACAACAGAGCATGCGAAAAAACAGAAAAAAAAGGTTTTATAAAGAATGGAGATAGTACTATAACGAAAGCGGCACGTGTATAAGTAGGGAAAAACCTATATTGCTTGGCTATTAGTACAGAGTTATGTAATTAATTGCCATAGCTCCGTCCTTTACGCTCACCGTAAAGTGAACTGCATAGCTATGTCATAATAATCCCACTGAAAATGATTATGGAATTGACGGCGGCGCTCGACGCAGCCGTCTGACAGCTTACGTCAATTCTAATTTTGGATAACGATAACGAACGCCGAATGCATCTTGTCTTGGGCCTCTGTATAGCTAAGTCATACATAATAATCCCCATGTTCTAATAACAAAATTATGTGTAAAAATCGACGGTTCCATACAACATTGAAGCTAGTTCCTTACCGAGAGCACGACGTGCATGATGACGTGGAACGCGACGAACGCTGCCAACACGAACACGCTCCATGAGGGTAGTTCCGCTTTTTGCAGGTACACTGCTAGGAAGATCGTCGCGACTGGAATACAAACACACAGCAATAAGAGTATTGTTTATTGTTTACTTAGAAAGAAGAAGAAACTGACTGGATTTCTGATCGGTCAACGGTCAGCCGAAGCCGCTGGACCTAGGGACTGGAAATTTGGAGGTAATCGTCATTATCATCATCATCATCATCATCATCATCATCATCATCATCATCATCATCATCATCATCATCATCATCATCATCATCATCATCATCATCATCATCATCATCATCATCATCAGCCCTTTCTGTCCACTGCTGGACATAGGCCTCTCCCATGGCATTCCACTCGAGTTTTTTTGGAGGGAATATTCCTTGGGTATTCTAGGGGTGCGCTAAGAATGTATTTTTCGAAATTCTCCCACTAAGGGGAAAAATAGGGGGAGTAGCGGGGAACGTTCTACTGGAATATTTCTACATAGAATAAAACTCCTGTAGCAAGTACAACCTATTTAATATTAAGAGAGAATTGAATTTGCTTTGGCTATTGAATTTGAGATACCGAGGTACTCGTTGGTTTATGAGTGCAGTATATCCTTTTGACTAACTGAAACTTGGCAGGTCTTTACAGGTCATAATAAAGTCTTTCATGAGTCTGTAAGGGTAAGGAATAAGATATTGAATAACTTACTGCCAAGAATGTGGGCTGCGTTGCCGAACAGCCAGTGCACCCAGTTGAAGATAGGCCTCTTCTTGGTACCAGGGTGCGGCCTGAAGTAGGCTCCTGTAAAACAACAAAAAATAATATTTTCTCAAAGATGATACGTAAAGTCGCCATTAAACACCTTTAAGACATACACACATACATACATAAGCTCACGCCGTTATTCCCAGAGCGGGGTAGGCAGAGCTACAGAATTACTAACAACTCTAAAAACTTGTTAAAACTTAATTCTGTAACCACATTTTTCACAATTAGGCTAAGATGTTTACCAGCGTATTAGTGACAGGTTTAGTTTAGTTTATTTATTCATCAATGTAATATTACAATATTAGTTGCAGGTTGCAAGCCCATCGCCTGACAGTACAGGTACAGTCCACCAAAAATGTGGTCTACAACGCTACGGTTGAAGTTCTTTTGCACGTCATGATACAACAGGTTCCAATTTCCCTTGCAAAAATATTATGACAGTGACAAGTGTCAACCTTAGCGATAATTACCACCGGAGAAAGCTCCCGGTGCGCGCTGTTCCTGGATGGTGTTGTACATCAGCATATTAAACACGGAAGCTAGCCTTGGAGAATACGAACCTATGGGCTGTATGAAGCACAGTATGACAGTAACGATGCCCGTGATGGCGTGAGGGTTGTCTCCCGTCGTGGACCACCCGCCGACCTCCACCACGATGAGCACGAAGCCGCAGACGGTCAGGAGCCAGGTCAGCACCATCAGGATCCGGTGGTACTGGCGGGAGATAGAGATAAACATTAGTGACGACGTGGTGAGTTGAGTTGGAGAATTGAGTTTGGTGCAATGGGATACTACGTGAATTTCTGAAATGTTCTGGCCAGTTTTTTTCATGGGGAATGGAAGGCAAAGAGGAAGGGCCTTTATTTTAGCCGGTATAAACCATATCGTCTTCGACCTGTTATGTTATTGTTTTAAACTCGGCAGCCATTACTGTCAAGTAAATAAGAGCTATCGTATTCTTGAGTGGAGACCGCGAATCGGCAAAGGTAGTGTAGGACGCCCTCAGACTAGGTGGAGTGACGATCTTCGCAAGGTGGCTGGCAAGAGCTGGATGAGAGTGGCCACGAATCGTGCTCGTTGGCGTGCAATGGGAGAGGCCTATGTCCAGCAGTGGACTAATATAGGCTGACGATGATGATGATGATGAAATAAGAGCTATCAAAACGTTTACAATACGATAGCAATAATAATATGGTATTTATCGCCAAGAATCAGCTAGAGTTAAGTTTAAGGTAGGGCAGCGGTGGTTTTTAGGGTAGATGTAAATTATATAATACTTATGTATATTCCATCGTTGTTCATATGAGCATGAGTGATATTTATTTGGGAATAAGAGCAAAGTATCCATGTATCATAAATTATAAGATAACACTTACAGCAAACCAGATGTCCTTGCCTCCAAGTTCCTTGCCAACCCAAGTCTGACGGAAATATCTGTAATAGAGAAAAGGAATAACACTAGTTGAGTACTCAATATATTTATACCTACTTAGGTACATATATTTTTTATGTCGTGTAGAAGGCGAACGAGCACACAGGCCACCTGATGGTAAGTGGGATATGTGACCCATAGACATTTGCATTCTCAAGACTACGATCTTCTGACTGCAATCCTAAGACTGTCTGTGTTGGCTTATCCTACACCGGAACACAGCAATGCGAACACTGCTGCTTAGCGGTAGTTAAAGCGTATGTTTTTTACCGCCGTCGCAGCGTGGGTAGGCCTCCAACAAGGTGGAACGACGACGTGGCTAAGGTTGCAGGAAACCTTTGGATTCAAACGGCCCGATCTTTATGGCAAACCTCGGGGGAGGCCAGCAGTGGATTTCAGCTGAAATGATGATTACCTAGCCAGCAATATGCCTAGCGAGGCGCTCCCCAGCCAAGCGGCGATCATGAAGCTTCCGTGCAGCTTCAGCAGCAACTTGGAGGAGCCCGCCGCCGCGCCCACCGACGACAGCGCCTGGGGCGCGCCGGTGGCCTCGTAGGCCAGGTTGTGGAAACCCACTCGGTCGGAATCTGCAGAAAAATTACATGTAGATTTTTGTAGCAGAAGGCAAAGTCAAGGCGAGTCGCCCACAGAGGTTTACGTAACGGCGTACAGTAGGTATGGTTTTATTCCGATTTGAATTCGATTTCGAATCAATTCAGCGACAGCTTAACTCACACTTGACCATTTTTAGTCTTTGTTTTTTTTTTTGGTTTCTAAATGTGACCTATTCATACCAAATTTGACGCTTGTATGTTTAAACATTTTTACGATACAACAAAAATAAAAAGACGTTGTAAAACCACGTTTCTTGTATGGGGGCTGCCGTAATTAATTCACTTTTTTTGTGAGTAAATCCGCCGTAATTACACATTCATTCGAGGCGAGGTGAGACAATGCGAGACGAAAATTGAAATTTGAATTGAAAAAAAAAAACTCTCCTCGCCCATCTTTGGAGGAAATGGTTTTTTAATACAATTTAAAAATCCCGCGCCGCCTCTTCTCGCCTGTGGAAAAGTAAATTAAGTCTTGTTGCACACTTGTTATATATGGTTTATTAATATTAAAGACCCACCTTTCATACTGTCTCCAGAAACCACCATCAAATTATACCTCCCCGTCGCCAGATTAAACGTCTGACCCATAACCTTAGACTCTACATCTCTTGTAAACTTGCAGTACAGTTTCCCATCTATAAACGAAGATTCCAACAACTGCACAATATTTTGGGGAGAGTCAGACCTTCGGACGTATGGTTCACTCTTAGGATATGTCCAGGAAGTGAACAGATTGATTCTGCCATTATCATTCCTCACACATTCCATGGCACTGTCGTCTCCCATCTTGTTATCCATGCTTAAGGCGGCTGCGATGTATTTGGGATTGTCAATTCCTTGGATTTCAAAGGTGTACTGTTCACCAGCAACAAAGACGGCGACGATGGCTTTGCAATTGCCGGCTTGTAAGCAGTTGGACGGGACGCCGTAGCAGAGCTTGTTGTCGGCACAACCTTGGTAGATGGTGTCCAGCTGATTAGGAACGGGTTTTGGCTGGAAAAAGAATTGCATGCTGTAGATGTTACGATGAACTAAATAAAGAGCAGGCGCATGTCGTTATTTAAAGATGTGAAGGGAAAAAATATATAAATTTTGTTTTGGCTGTTTCTAGTTGCCAAAGATGCCTCGCTTTTTTTATATTTTTAAATGACTACAAAAAAGTAGATAGTCAATTCTACTGTTGTTTTTTTGTATGTTTGTTACGCGATTATTCAGTTCAGGACCGATTTAGAAATATAATTTTTTCCTTGATAATTATGATATACTACCCGAGGTGGTGAACAATTAAATGAACTTTTCAAATATCACAGGAATACTATTAGGTCCTTACCTATGAAATTGGCGATTTATATGGAGAATTTTATGAAAACTGTGGTTTTGATACATTTAATTTTGCGGATTATTTAGTAACGTCAAATGAAAACCAAACAAAATTCTGTCAGGAATATTGGACACTTCTAAGCTATAAATATTATACATATCTTAATTACTTAAAAATAGTTAGCTGCATAAAACTGCGTATTTGAAACACTTGAACTCGCAGCACATGAAAAGAGTTGAGTTCATACTTTAATTTTAAACTTCAAGTAAGAAATTGGACCATATTATTTGTATCTAAAACCTTTGTAACATAGCGTGAGTATTATTGAAATTTAATAATAATTTGGAAGTTAAAATTGAAATGAATAAATTCCGTACAAAATAAAACACGTAAAAAAACGCATTGGTAAGGACCCAATATAGCCGCTGAGGAAATATTATACATCGCAAAGGTACCTTGGTTGCCAAAACAATGGGTGCCACAGGAGACCTCCGCGTAGTGGTGGGGGCAGGCTGCGTCGTGGTGATCACCGTGTCTGGAGTTACCACCTCTACCACTGAAGACTCCACGTTCTTCCAGAACATCGCGTAGCTTTCAGCTACTGTTGCTCTGTAAATGATGAAGCATTTCAAGAGGATTTTGAGGCTGAAGATTTCCATACAAAATGCGATAGCGTTTCTTAAATCTAGTTCGATTTTTCCATTCTTGAATATGTTGTAGATATTTCTCATCGCATGAGCTTTTTTTTGGAGTGATAGATAAGTCTAACCTAAACTAACGTAATACGTTAGTTTATGTAAAAGATATCCTCAAAGAAAAAAATGGATTATTGATAAAATAGCGTGCGACGAAACAACATGGATATTATGAAAAAGTTGGTCTGTACGTTTTCCTTCCCGTGAAAATGTTTCTTGCAAAAAGCCAAATTTGAAAAATCCCGAAACTTAAAAACCTAGTTTTTTATAACAACTACAATATATTTAAAGATCGTAGAAATCGGACTTGATTTTGGGAGTGAGACACGTTATCGTCCAAAACTAAAATTCTTTGTAGTTTTTTGACAGCTGGGTACAGTGCGATAGCTCTTAGTAGTGCTTCGAGTTTGTACTTATCTCTCACTCCCTCTCATACGCTCTTATTAAGAGTGATTGAGAGAGAAGTACAAACCCGAAGCACCTTCTATGTAAGTGCTTACACACTGTACGCGATTTAAGCATCGCTTTACAATCGTATAAGCGTAAAAACAACTGTTTGTGACCACTTTGTGACTAAAATAAACGTGACAAGCGTATGAAAATCGATATCGACGATGACACGACCAGAATGGCAATGACTACTTTTTTTAGTCAAGTCATCTATTGACGTCAGTGATATAAAAAAAAACAAATCAACTACTAGCAGCGGTTTCTTTACTTCTAAAATCGCTCATTGAATACAAAACGGACACATTCCAAAATAATTTGCTCTTGCATTGAAAATCTTATACGAATAGATTCTAATTTTAAAATGCAAGACTGACTCATTTTGGAATGTGTCCGTTTTGTATTCAATAAACGAAATGACGCTTTAACCACAGTATAAAGAAACCAGTAGACCATCTATTACGTGTGCGCGCCTTACACATACGCACCCAAAGCAGTCGTTCGTTAGTTCATTACACAACGCTGATAACGCTGATTAACGCTGAATCAGTCTTGGCTAGCGTGTACCTACCTATGAGTAACTCAAGCTCCGTAAGCGCTGGAGTACAATTAACTTTGCTCTAACGGTGTGGCCACGACTTCCGTGATGGCGACTGAAGCGCCGAAATTGCAAAGAGATGTAATAAACAATGGATGGTAAGGTCGAATTTTCGTTCCCAACTGTTTAATTTCATTCTATTTGTTTTCTGAATCAATTTCTTTTCAAGTTTTAAGAGCTAAGGTCGGCTGGGGCTACTCGGACTCAGGAGGAAATGCGTAATTTTTTTTCAAGTTTATTAAATAAACTAAGTAGAACGTTACAGAACTATTTTGGCATCCTTTTATAGTAGGTAATTTAAGTACCTAAATTTCTATAAAAGAGTGCAAGAATAGTTTTAGAGCGTTTCATTCCTTTTTAATCTTTAAATGACGCATTTACCAATCGAAATAGCTCTGCCCGAGCTTACGACAACCAACTTATCTATAAGTTAGGTTAGGTTCGTTTTACTAACTATCCCGAAAAGTAACTGTATTAGAAATAAATATATTTCTAAATAAATAAATAAAGGTACCAAATTTCAAGTTTCTAGATACAGTAGTTTCGGTTGTGCGTTGATATACAGGGTGTCCCAAAACTCAACGATAATCCGCCAAGGGCTGAAAGAGCAGCTAAAAAGCTATCGATTTAACACCTATGTATGTTCAGCGATTTTCGCTAGTTTCGGAGATATTGATCATTTTAATCTGAAATTTTGTAATTTTTCTTTATGCCCATGTCACGAAAAATCATTAATTTCGTTATGTATTTCATAAGTTTTTCAGTGGTATCTTACATAATTATAATGATTACGAATTGGCGAAGTTTTTAAACCTATTTGCCCGTTTATTTTATCAGTATTTTTTTTAAGTAATCACATAAAGTTTGTTTCTCCATACTAGGTGTCCCAGTGGTTGCTTTTCACTTTGTATGAAAAAAAAACAACTTTAGGTGATTACTTAAAAAAATACTGATAAAATAAACGGGCAAATAGGTTTAAAAACTTCGCCAATTCGTAATGATTATAATTATGTAAGATACCACTGAAAAACTTATGAAATACATAACGAAATTAATGATTTTTCGTGACATGGGCATAAGGGAAAATTACAAAATTTCAGATTAAAATGATCAATATCTCCGAAACTAGCGAAAATCGCTGAACATACATAGGTGTTAAATCGATAGCTTTTTAGCTGCTCTATCAGCCCTTGGCGGATTATCGTTGAGTTTTGGGACACCCTGTATAAGTCAGCGAGTTAGGTTTGCCTTTTATATATATATATAGATTTTACTCCTCCGTTGTGGCCACACCGTAACCAAACCAGGTCCCAAATACCCCGGCTATTGACTCACTACAATGCTGAGTCATGGCAGATAACTGGCGAGACTGGAGACTTAATTCAACGGTAGCGTTATATCACAGCATCAGACACGGTCCAAGGTCAGGAAAGGCCTGACCGTGAAACTTTAGTGTTTCGCGAATTCTCGATACGGAAGTTTACGGTTCCGTGTTGGATTAAAATGGGTCTTTGTTTATGGACATTTTGAAAGTAAAGTATAAATAACTATTAAATAGGTAGTTGTAGATAAAAACCTCTGATAAATATAAATATACATTGCTCATATCTCTGAATCGGCCCAACAGATTTATATAAAAACTCCCGATTACACAAGCTTTCTTTAAAATAGCACATTTTTCACATTTTCAATTCTATATTACAATTGAAAATGCTACACAACATGTTCAAATTTCTTTACGTTTTTTTTTTGGCCCTCTCGTGTTGCTGTGCCCTTGCAGGGCGTAAACATGCATACCGGTCTGTAGTTCCATCTATTGTAAACGAAATGTGACACGCAACAAATGATTTTGAATTTGAATTTAAGTAAACTTTAACTACAAATCAAAAACTCGCCTCAAGTACGCCTTAGTATAAATTGTTATTTTTAACTGGGACTGTATAAGAAAACCGTTCATGCATAAAATTGAGTAGATATGTATAAAAAGTGAATCGTCAATATCGACCATTGTACCAGCCGTACCTGAACTCGACTCCTCCAAGAATGTCCGTAGGTGCTTGCCAGAGGAAGGTCAAAGCTGGCTTCTCTTCGGGGTTGGAGTGGGTCACAGTGTCGTTGTCCCCGCGGCAGTTGATGATATGGGTACTCTCAGGGAATGGGACGGTGAGGAACTTGCCCACTATCTTGTCTGGGTTCTGGAATAATTTTTTTTTTTTTGTCAAATGTCATTACAAAAACAAATGTTAGAACAAATGGATTTCTGGGCTACTATAAACGTCATCAATCAAATCCTAAGGCACTTTATAGGGCTAAACTAACTGCGTTATTTTAACCAGTTATTTTATCTCACGAATAAAAGGCCATACCTACTTGTAGTTGTAAAGCGTATAGACACGCACACTACAGCGACGCTAACCTACAACAGCAACGCACTCAGACACAACGTGCACGTGTAGGTACACACACAAGTATGGTAATCCCGCAGTTGTGAGATAAAACAATTGTAAAAGCCACACTATGTAATATGAACCAATATGGCAGTTACTACGCAGGCAATATAATGCGGCCGCTAGTGTAAACCGCGCTCCCCTCACACCGCGCCGCTGCTGTGTCTAAAGTAGAGTCCAGAATTAGGCGAACTAACTTGACAGGCGAAAATGTTACCAGAAATAGGAAAAAATTAATAGTGATAGGTTTGTGTCGACACAAATATGTCGATATAACCTTGTGCCTTGTCATTCTTTGCGGGTGGTAGGACCTTGTGCAGGGTCCGTCCGGATCGCTACCACCATCTTATCCATTAACCTACCGCCAAACAGCAGTGTTCGCATTGTTGTGTTCCGGTTTGGGGATAAGACAGCCGGTGAAATGACTAGCATAGAGGCATTCCATCTTAGTCCTCAGGGTTGGCAACGCATTTGCAGTCTTAGGATTGCATCGCAGTCCTGTGAATGCGAATGTCTATGGGTCACAGTTTCCACTTACCATCAGGTGGCCTGTGTGCTCGTTTAACTTCCCTATGACATAAAAAAAAAAAAATCTTCTTTTCGTCTTTTATCAAGTAATTGTCGTCGAAACTTTCACACTAATACATACTTGCCGAATAGGGACGAACTACAGCAATTTTTATGATCTGAAGGATGTACGATTCAAAGCGGATATTTACGATACTTACTCCTAAAATACAAAAATAATGCTGTTATTACAACAGCCCATTGTGATCCTTTTAGCTGGCTTCTGTCGGGCTAGTACGGTACAGTTCATGTTCCATACATATAGCATTTATCCTTTTCTTTCTTTTTGGACATTGCGAAGGCTTTTGATCGGGTTTGGCACAAAGCACTTCTTTCTAAGCTTCCACTTTATGGGCTTCCCGAGAGATTATGCGAGTGGGTTACCAGCTTCCTAGCAGACAGAAGCATAAAAGTCTTAGTTGACGGTGCATGCTCTGACTCCATCTCTGTTAATGCTGGTGTCCCTCAAGGCTGTGTGCTAGCACCCACGCTGTTCCTTCTGCATATCAATGACATGCTGCAAGTCTGCGGCATTCACTGTTATGCGGATGATAGCACAGGCGATACCTTCTACACCATAATTCCGAATCCGTTATGTGTTCGATTAGCTATCGATATTAACAGCACTAGCCAAGCTGTGCCATTAGTGTACAGTGAACTGTCAAGATAGTTCGCCTAATTATGGACTCGACTTTACCTATGACCTATGACACCCAAAAATCGTTTTCTCGCAGGTTCATGTTACGTGGTGTACATTATACCTTCTTATACTTTTGATTAACTTAACCATTACCTGAACGAGTCTCGCTTGTAGAATGAACCCTCCAATCGGCACGGGGGCGCCGGGCCGGCTGCCGATGGTCACGTCGAGCCTGCCCCCCTGGTGGACCTGGGACGAAGACGTCATCACCACGTACGGAGGGAGCGAGGTCTGCGGCTCAATGCCCATGTGATGGGGGAGCTGATCTAGGCAGGCCTGGAACAAGAAAATGACATTTTATATTATACTTATGTCGGATTTTGCCCACAACTTCGTGAAGTAGTTTTTACAAGCTTTTATTTAACTTGCACTATTTGTATATATGTGTGTAAGTATGTACAAACCGTACTGATCACTTATAACCTGCTCACAAGACCATTCTGTTCTCAGGAATTAGTAGGAAGCGTATTCTGGAGGTTCCCAAGGAGGGTTGATGTCAGGCAGGTGGCCGGTTGTAAAACAGTTAGCCAAATCTGTGCAACATGATTTTAGGTGGAGAAGACACATGTTGTGCCGACCCCACTTAGTGTGGGAGAAGGGCAAGAGGATGATGATGATGAGGATGATGATGTATGTATATATGATAGTTGTCTGCTTCAAATCTTGCAAGTCAATTTGGAACCAGTTCCCGTTAATTGAATGGGCTGACATTTGAACTACAAATTTAAACCCGATTAGTTGACAATGCAATAATATGCTATCTAAGACCTGCGTCGCTATTGCCTAACGCACTCGCAATCTCAATTGGCTTCAAAGTGGAACAATTGTTTTCATTTTGTATGCAGACAAGCCTTCGATTTTCAAAATGAAAACAATTGCGATTGCGAGTGCGTTAAGCAATAGCGACGCTGATCTGATGATGGAGTTGAAAGGAGAGGGTAGGATCCCCGCTTTACTTAACGTAGACCCAGTGTTGGTACTCATTTGATTGGTGGGTGATAAGCAAATAATGACTTAGAAAAGTAGTCTAGTCGGCAATAAAAGCTGGTCCCACAAATGATTTTTTTGTCATGGACTACGAAAAGTTACCCTATTTGATTTTCAGGGCTCAGCCACTCGCAAAATGTACTTACGCCTGGAGGTGCACCGGAACTGTACTGCTCTGAAGACTTAATGAGCAGCATCACAACCAGCACCGACAGACTTCTGTTCCTTTTCCTAGGCAGCATCTTGGATTATCTGCAAAAACATATGTTCCTTTAGTAGATACAAGCCTCGAGCTTACTTTGTAACTGCAACCTACTACTTTTGCGGGTGGTAGGACCTTGTGCAGGGTCCGTCCGGATCGATACCACCGTCTTATCCATTAACCTACCGCCAAACAGCAGTGTTCGCATTGTTGTGTTCCGGTTCGGGGATAAGACAGCCGGTGAAATGACTAGCATAGAGGCATTCCATCTTAGTCCTCAGGGTTGGCAACGCATTTGCAGTCTTAGGATTGCATTGCAGTCTTGTGAATGTGAATGTCTATGGGTCACAGTTTCCACTTACCATCAGGCGGCCTGTGTGCTCGTTTGTCTTCTCCATGCCATAAAAAAAAAACCTAACCATGACTTACAGTTTAGCGATGGGCGAGTCGAGTTGCCTGATTCGAATAACTCGAATCAGAGTCTGAACGAGTTGATTCGCAATTCGAATCAACTCGCATACCTAACTCTCTAGCTAGAATTGATACGGTCGGACAAGTGAGCGGATAACGAATGCGAGCGACGCGAGTTATGCGAGTACGAGTGCACGCGAGTCAGCGATTCGCCAACTCGAAACCAAAACTCGACTCGCCGATCATTTTGGCTGCTACATAACTGCTGCCGCGAAGTGGATCCCATCCTGTTGATATACGAGTCGAGTCAACTCGAGTTTCGATTCGAGTTAGCGGCCGAGTCAACTCGAGTTATCTGAGTTGGAATAAGTTCGACTCGTAACATCGCTATTACAGTTACCGTACTGACTAGCGAGTCGAATGCTCTGTCCCTTGCACTGTGTAAGAATATTTGCGAGGACAGAGCTTAGACTCGCTAGCGAGTACGATAGTTGTAACTCATGGTAAGGGTATTGGACATTTTAGTATCTGGTCGCGGCTATTAATTTGCGACATAACAAGGTACTAAAGTAAATAACAACTGTTATTATCCTCCGACGCAAACACGTGTTATAACGGTAGGGATATTTGGCATGACGTGGTTCTAGAATCTATGGAGTTGCTATTTCCTTATTATTATAACATAATACCAGTTTGATTTTTAGCATGGTCTATTGACTAACGCACTCGCAATCGCAATCGACCTCAAAACAGAACAATTGACAAGATTTCATATTTTCAAGACTTTAATTTTATTCGTTTTATAGATACTGTTTGGATGGAGAAAGACACTAATAGTTTTAAATTTTCTCTAGAATGAATAATTATTTTATTATTAATTTATTAAGATTTACTTATTCTAAAAGGGCGTAACTTCATTTCTACGACACAATGGACATATTACGTTAGTCCAATCTGTATATAAAAAAGTATCATGTCAACCGATAAAGGGCCACTTGCACGAAAAGTTTAACCCTGGGTTAAGACACTAACTCGAGTTGAAATGACAGTTTTCGTATGAATCTGACGTCTACTAACTCGAGTTAGTGCCTTAACCCAGGGTTAAATTCTGCGTGCAAATGACCCTAAGGCGGACTTGCGCGAACCAGAGTTAGCCCTTAACCCAGAGTTAAGCGTCTACTTTTGTACGTGGTTTGCCGCCTAACCTCGGGTTAAGACGCTAACTCTGGACCACGCAAGTGGGCGTAAGTCTCTATCCATCTGTCAATAGTGTCAATGTCTAATTTGAAGTATGACAGCTTTTTTTCTGGTAAAAAAGGCAATGGTATTATATCTATTCAGGCATAGTATTGGTAAAACTCGATATTTTTATTAACTTACTTGTAATTTTGAAAATAAAGAAAAATAAATCTAAATAAATATTTTGCCGTGTTCAGGAGGTAAAACCCTTTCGATTCGTATAGTAATTTGCAGGTGTCACCAAAATGAAATGTTGTCAATTGTTTTAATTTTGTATGCAGACAAGCCTTCGTATTTCAAAGTGAAAACGGTTGCGATTGCGAGTGCGTTAGCCAATAGCCACTTTTCACTATTGTCATAATGTAGGCTTCTAAAATGGGGGGGGGGGGATTGAAAAATGAAAGTGTTTTGATAATGGCAACGGGGTGTCATATAAAAAGTTAAAAGTTATTAGAGTTGTTGGAAATTCTGTAGCACTGCCTACCCCACTCTGGGAATAAATTCGTGACTTTATGTATGTGTATGTATGTGTCATATTCATATAAAACGGCTCAGTCTGCCAAAACAAAATTTTTCGTACTTTTTACAATAGATTATACAAATTTACAAAAAATGTTCCCCCCACCTCGTTAAATTTGGGTGGTTCTTAGCTAATTTGTTGAAAATTGATTGAGAAAAGTAATCAGTTAATATGTCTGCGTTTATCGCGTGAAAAACTGATAAAACATCCGTCACTTTCTGACACGTGTACGTGTAATAATATATCGTGTATAAATATTTTTATCGTTGCCAAGTACATAAGCGACCAACGACATCTGTCATCAATCCAATTACGTCAAACTATATTTCGTTGTATTTTGTTCCATGCTGTTATTGTATGTGGTGTTCAATCAAGAATTGTATGGCCCCTCTAGTGCCCGGCCGCTAAGAAGTCAATCCTGACACCTGTCATTCCTATACAAACCATAACCTCAAACACAAGAATAGGTTATAAATTGTACTGAGATGACAGCTGTCAGGATTGACTTCTTAAAGGCCGGGCACTATAGTTTAATTGTGTCAGATGGTTTTTTATAGCCTACATACACACGCCTTTATTCCCAGAGTGGGGTAGGCAGAGCTACAGAATTTCCAACAACTATAAAAACTTTTTCATAATTCTGTAACCACACTTTGCACACTTAGGCGAAGATGTTTACCAGTGTATTAGTGACAGGTTGCAAGCCCATCGCCTACTTATGCAAATGTGGTTACAGAATTATCAACAAATTTTTAGAGTTGTTGGTAATTCTGTAGCTCTCCCTACCCCATTCTGGGAAAGAAGGCATGAGTTTATGTATATACATTCTCCATAAATTAAGTGCATGTCGGCGTACTCACTATGCAGATACTGGTGATTAGCCATTGTTGTAAAACAGTTCCGCAAGGCAAAATCAGTGTCAAGAAGAGCGACAAGTAGTCGTTCAAACAGAAAAACAAATCAGAATCCGATGAAAAGCCAAGTTAATTAAGTTCAAGAAATCACAAATGGAGCACTGAGAACACAAGTGTCGCACGAAACGCAACGTAACGGACTGACTAGGCTCGAACTACCTTCAAAATGACGATAAAGTGAGAGAAAAGTAGGTACAGAGTTTGTAATAACACTAATAAGTGTCCAGGTAGCAGACAACTTGTGCGGGAGTGTGAGCAGTGATGGCGTGCAGCATCAGGAAGGTTACAAAAATGCCTATCTTTTCGCAGTAAGATAACATGTGTTATACCATTTCTGAATCTGCATAATGTATCTAATTTATTGGCGTTACTTGTTTGTTTCGTTTCTAATTGTTTTTTTTTGTGGCAGATGATCAAAGTTGAAATTAATGTTTTTGTGACAATTTAAATCGAGATAAATCGAACTTTTTTTAGATTCTTGTAGTAGTTATTGACAAAATAACACTTTAGACTTCTAAATTAGCTATTCGTGATTTGATACACATAAAAAACTGTTATTAAAAGCTGTCCAAGTCGATACTGGTAGGTACTAAAAATGTAAAAGCAAAGGGGAAAATTCTTAAAAATCTTCATTTTGCTAATAACTCGAAAACCGTGCAACTTTTACTGAGGTCATGTTAGGCTGGTTAGGTTCCTCTTGAGCTGACCTACCTCCGGTGTCACTGTGGCGTGGTACTTTTGGGACACCCTGTATATGTCTTTTGTTTTTGTATTATTATCAATGTATTGTACTAAGCCGACAATAGTTTTATCGTGACCGACCACACAACTGACGAACCGTAGCTATCTTAATGGTTTAACTAAAAAGTGAAGGTTAGCAGGTTTTTATTGCTCAATGGAGGGCAACGGCGTGATTGTTACAATAATAACAGTCAGAATGGTTTCTTAAATATAAGAGCTTTGTAAGGCGGTCACTTGGTAATTTAAGCTCAGCCAAAACATTTAAAATATTGGAATCGTGAATACATTTTAATATATTGTAAAGCAGCGTAGACAGCGAAATCAAACTTAAAATGGTATGGTATGGCTAGTATTCTATATTTTTTTATCTATTACCTTTATTAGAAGAGTGTTTTTATTCTATGGTAGATTATTATAAAAAAAGTGCAATTAATGAAGACAAATGGTTTTAGTTGATTATTAAGGGATATTTACGAGTAGATACATTTATATTTTTCTCGGCCTCTGCCTATACTTTGTATGAGTGGGAGAAGTATCAAAGATACATTTCCCACTCTTCGCACTTATATAAGGTTGACTACTGGTCTCTGGGTGACTTTACTCTTATTGTTGTTTTTTTGAGACATACATTTTAATAGATTTAATTATGTACAGTCAGAATGTGAGTAATATTAGACCTAAGATATTTATTGTACACCCCAATGAGGTAGGATATGAAGAACTGATAAACTATTTATAATGACCTCTGTAAAACCCATAACCACGCAATAAAAAAAAATCAATTTGAATTTAAATTCAGAAGCTCATTACGGAATAAAATAAAAAATACTTACATCAGTTTTTTCAGACAGATTTTTGGCAGAATGTTTTAAACATTTCGAAAGATTTTGCTCAAGTTTTACGTTCCATCGAATAAATTTACTGAGTGGTATATAAATTATTTTTGTTACGTTAAACACAATTCAACAACATTGGGAATCGTGTACCAAATTACCTCTACCTTTTACTAAGCTGTCGTATCGTAAGTCGTACCTTCGTGTTACTTTAAAAGGTCACTGACTTTAGGGTTTTGATTGCGAGATATCACTTGCCATTTGAACTTTAACACCAATTAAGTTCAATTAAGTAATAAGAATGAGAAGAATAAGAATTTTATATTTCGTGCAACAAGGCTCATTTTTACAAATACCTTAAAGCCTTACATACATAACAATATAAAACTTAAGACTGCGCCGAGCAAACATCGAGCGTCCAGTGGCGCCCTCATTACTTTTATTGCTTTTCCTAATTAACTAAAAAAAACCTTGCAATCAGACGATATATTTTTGTAGCGCAAGTACAAACACAATTTACGGGATACGTAACAATCTTTAATAATAATTAGTCTTTGAGTAGTCAGCTTAACGGGAAAAGCTGGCCAATTTTTTCCGTTGGCCACCTTTTCCCGTTAAGTTGATAACTCGAAGGTGAATTGTTATTAAACTATGTGATATATCCTATAAGTTGTGTTTTCGTTTGTAGTACAAAAACGATTCGTCTAATTTAAAGAAAATACTTTAGCTTATTAGAAAACACAATAAAAGTAATGAGGGCGCCACTGTGCATCCGGCGTACGCTCGGCGCAGTCTTAAATCTAACGCCGAGGCGAGGTGAGACAACGTCATGGTACTGTTTTGTGAAAATTGGCATTGTTGTCGCTACTGGCAAACTGCCCCGAAATCACCAAAAAACGAGACTTCAACCGCTAACGCTAATCACCCGTTTTATTTATTTAAATAACCAAATGCAGTTTTAGTGCAAACCATTTCTCCTCTTCCTCCACCACTAACATTCAATCGCGAACAACGTATGTATTTAAACACTTTATTGTACAAAATACAGAGATTCAAATAAAATATAATTTACAGAATCGAAACATAAAAAGGCCAACTTATCCCATTAAGGGATCTCTTCCAGATAACCTTTGGGTGGTGAAAATAAGAAAGCAGAAAGTGACACATTCTATTCAGATGAGGGTAACCTCAGGGTTGGCAACGCTTTACGTAGTGTCTTGTCAAATACCTTATGGCCTCCTTGTAGATGGCCTGTATGCTCGTCTTACACACGATAAAAACGCTTCAAACATACTTTACAAATACTTCTTTGCTAAGCTAAAATACTCCACACAACATTAGCACCGCTCGAAGATGCGATAACAAATTATAATTTCACGCATTAGGTACGAGTATATGTAAAGACGCTTCCATATTCACGTTTTTGAACAAATTGGAGCCGACATTTACTATTGGCACAGAATGTATCGAAGCAACAACCCAAGTGGAACGATTTCCTGACACGCGTACAAGTCGAAGGGTGATCAAGCTGACAGGTGAAAGGATATGAGTCAGGCTCTAACGAATAATTAAAGAGGGTGTTACTATGGTTTCGAAGGACATACGTAAGTGAATCATAGTTTGGAACGGTTCCAAAATGAAGCATAAATTGCTTGTGAAGTAAAAATAGATTTGATGTAATTTAGATCAATGTAGAAATAGGCCCTTTTTGTAATTCGATTGATTATTAATGAATAAATACATTTTTCACCTCAGCAGCTCAAACAAGCAGGTTTTGCTGCTTAAAAACAGTGAGCAAAATTCAATTTTGCTGCGAGCGAGAGGCAAAGTAGCTTTTTAATTATTTTTTTTAAATGCCGTGAACAGTGCTGGGGCTACTCACAACATTCGAAAAAATTGAACTTCACTTTGTTCTGTCACTTTCACTTCGATAGGAATAAAGCGAGAGATAGAAACAACTTGATTCGAAGTTCGATTTTCAAATTCCACACATAGTAGGCCCAAAAAGAAACGCACGTTCGGATGCACACATAACCGTAAAATTGCAAATAAAACTATCTGTTAAACTTTGAAATGTGTTTATTATAACTATTTTATACAGTAGGTACAATCATTTTTTTTATTTAATGTTTTGAAGACAAAATTAATGAAAAATAAGAAGTTATGTATCTACATAATTTTGTTATTGTTTTAACAATCTTTAATTTCGTGACATAAACCGCGGGGGCAGTTTCAGAACGCATTTCAAAAAAAGCGGGATTATTGTACTTAAAAAAAAAAAGTAATGTAATGTAAATGACGATGTAATTTTTGTTAATTTGTCCGCCATAGCCAATAGCCATAGACAAGGCCTAGTTAGGTTTTTTTTAAAGCCACAGACTACATAAAGCTGTATAAAGTTGTGTTTGCACTACGGCATTATCAAGTTGAGTGACAGGTTTTATCTGTTTCATGTTTATTTTTTCCACTTTTTATTTTATTAGTATTTTGCAAAAATGCTTGTGATTGATGCATATGCGATCGTGTCGTTATTTAGTCGTGTATTCACCAAATGGTCACAACGGAAGACCTGCGTTGGCCCTACCAGCTTCACGCTGTGTTGTTCTCGCTGCTGAGGTGAAAAGTTGTATGTCTCACACGAGACCAAAGTTTTTTACGTCTCGTATCTTTGAATCCCTCGCTACGCTCAGGATTCTAACCTAGAATCACTCGCTACGCTCGTGATTCAATAATAGAATCCTTCGCTTACTCGGGATTCAAAATCATCACTCGCAGCAAAAACCAACTTTGCTCTCTTGTTGAACAAATAACTATTAAATGACGATGACGAATGTGAAAACGGTTAATGTAGTCATTATGGCTAAGTAAGCCATACATTCCTTCGTATAACCTTGGTGTTTTCAAGGCAAGAGTGAATAGGCTTTTTACTGGGTAAGCTTTTACCGCCCTCGACCAGCGGGCCTATTAGCTAACGCACTCGCAATTGCAATCGGCTTCAAAGTGGACCAATTGTTTTCATTTTGTATGTAGACAAGCCTTCGATTTTCAAAATGAAAACAATTGCGATTGCGAGTGCGTTAGGCAATAGCCCCTCTGGTCGTCAGTAAACATCAGGTAGGAGGTCAAACGAAAACCCATTTTGAATAAAAAAAAATACTTCAAAAATGACTGATACTTCCTCACATTTGGAATTTCGGAGCCAACCAAACTAATCTTTAGCCAAAACCTGACAATTCAATACCTAACATTGCAAATTCGATGAGCTACATCACTAAGCATCTTATAAGTTACTTCAGGTTACACATGATATTCACTTGTCACCTGTTATTGTCAGGTTGATGAAATAGGTCCCTGATCAGTTCAAAATTACCGGTTTGTAAGAGGTCACGATTCAAAGTGAAGGGCCAACGCAAAGCGGATGGCGACTCCGTAAGGTCGTACACGCAATGACAATATGCATGCAGATTTGCAACACATCCTGACAGTAATCAGTGTCATGGATCCAACCAACATTTATTTGCTGACTGAAGTTTTAATAAGTTATTTGGATTATTTCAAAACTGTAACTTTTTAAAGCACTGGTAATACACAATGCCAAAGGATTTTTTAAACTACGCCAGTTGTAATCGCAATTTAGAGGTCGAAACTTAGGAAGCATCTTTCATTCCTCTCAGTACCAATATGTAGCCAAATTAAAAAAAAGAGACGGCTTATTTGATTCAAATGACAAAGACTCCCATGAATTTGTGACGAATGCCTGGTCCAACCGTGTGTTATAAAAACGTCTATATAAACTAAATCAAAATCGGTCAGGTAGAAACCAACTGACAGGCTAAAAACCGGCAGATTAACATCACAAAATAGGTTAGTCATTTCATAATACGGTGGATGCACGCCGACATTGCCAGTACTAGTACTAAATGATACAAAAAAAAATGAGAATGGGACGAAAATGCTAAAAATATAGACTAAACTGGCGACTGGGGCGTGGCAGGTTCCAAGTTTTTCTAGATACACTTATTGAGCTTAGTGAAACCATACATTATATGCTCGTATAAACATGGTGCAACGCTGGGAACCATGACTTCCTTTAACATTTTTTTACTTAGACAGAATCTAAAACTGTTTTACTTAATAACTTTTTACTTTCTCCCCATATGTTATAGTCGCGCCCTTCTAAGAGGCCTTTATTGACAGCTGTCAGTAGAAAATATAACCTCAAACGTGCCACAAAAACATTGCATTGTCACGACAGGACACGTTTGCCTAGCTAGATGGTAGTGACCCTGCCTACAAAGCTAGTGGTCCCGGGTTGAAATCGCGGTAAAGGCAGATATTTGTGTGATGAGCGCTATTATTTGTTTCTGTGTCTTTGATGTTTTCTATGTATTCAAGTATGTATTTCTCTATAAGTAAGTACTCGTAGTCCAAGCCTAGAGCTTTGGGACTAGGAAAAATTGTGTGAGATTGTCAAATCAAAAAAAAAGTTAACAGCTGTCAAAATTGACCTTTTTAATCAGCGCAACTATAGTAACTGTGTTCTGCTGCGGTGTCTTTTGGGCCTAAATTTTATGTAAATTTCGTCTAGACAGGAATAAGTCTAGACTTATTGCCATAAATAAATATTTTCCTCCCATAAACTAACTGGTTTTAGTTTCAATCTTGCGCGTGCGTTCCTGCGAGCACGCGAGAGGTCAAATTGTTTTGTCAGCCTTGCTTGAGCCAATGTCAAGCCGTGGGACGGTCGTTATGCCTGATTTATGCTAGTGTTCGGGGAATTGTTGTTTTTGTAGTAAAAAAACTTAGTGGAGTTGGTCTCTTTTCGCTAGGATTATTTTTATGACTTCAAAAACACAGACACTAAAATTTGACACACATGCACAATTTGATAGTCAAAGTAAATTTAACCCCCATCTTAAGACATAAGATCACGGTTCTATGCGGTTCTATGCGACATACGCCCTTTTTTCTAAAGAGGACACTACATCTGAAACGAATATTGTACCTACAATAAGGCGACACTGAGGTCCAATGTTATTCCATTGATACCTAACTACGTCGGAAGGAAGGTTATGTTTTTAGGCTGTATGCATGTACTCGTATGTAGCTTTGCAACCTAAACGGCTTGATGGATTTAAAAATAAGAGGTGTTTCTAGATTCATCTTGGTTGTGTGGCGAGGTTTTTTTAGCATACATTGACGACAATATCCAAAAATGCAGTTTGGTTTTCCAGTCTTGTTTTTCGTTAGACTGGTTGCTAAAAAAACGTAGCATATGACTAAAGTGTAGGTTCACAAGTTGAATCGAGTTGGATTCTACAAAACTGGTTTGATTGGTTAAAAAGTCCATAATATCACTGCCGCGGTTGAGGATAATGTTATAAGAGATTACTTTAATGATCCAATCTTTAAAGTAAATCATTTAACCTTAGCTGATTATAGATCACGATGAATCAGCAATGAGTAGCAATGATCGTACTCTTTATCCCACATTGGTTTAGCTCATCTCGCTTCGATATCCTAATCACAGAATTGACACATGTCCACAAATACCGTGTTGGGTTTTTTGGGGGCCTTCAAAAAACGAGCGTACTCTTTTCTCAAAGGCTGGCCGCAGTGGCTGCGCAGCGCACAGACGATTCCTCTGGTGATGCGGGTGTTTATGGGTCGCAATGGTCATTTACCATTTGAGGCACGTTTTATAAAGCAACACGTAGCAATTTACATGTTATAAGTTCCAATTTGACACAACCTCAACCAATGACGACCAGCCATTTGAGCAGTGTTGTCAGTTTCGACCTGTAAAATTGTTACTTGTAGCTTTAATTATTAAATGTGGTCGTCTTCCTCCTTCACAGAAAAAAGCCTTACGCTTGTAAATAATAATAGAAAATAATAGTAAGTAACTCGTCGTAACTTCTCTCTTTAGATTTTGAACCGACTTCAAAAAAAGGAGACTCTTAATTAAAAATCTCGAACGAATGATTATTTCTTAATCCATATAGTTTTTCTTTTAACGTTGTTTTGTGTTAAGTGTGTCACTTTCCGTCTCTTCACCAAGCTGTTCCAACGGAAGACCAGTGCTGGCTTCACGGCTAGCGAATGCTGTGTTGGGACCGTTTCGCAACAATTTCTCTGTGTCTGAATAAATGTCTCTTTAGCTTTATCTAATCAATTACGATGTATCTTTTTAATATCCGAAGAAAAAAGGTCAACGGGAAGGGTTCCACCGGCCTCAAAAGCAAGGCGATTTATTTAGGAAACTTACAGTTTTCCTCAATCGATTACACGAAACCGGAACAAGCTGCCAAGTCATTGGTCACCTTGGCCATGAACGACGGTGATTGGAGAGGCCAGGGAACTGGTTTATGGAACTGATTATGATCAGATAGGTTAAGTGGGAGGTTTGTCATTGATTTACCCCACTGTCAAAGAAGCCGAGTATTTTTTACAAGGTTTTTATTAACTGTACCTATACATACATACGTCTATACATACATTTAATTACGCCTGTTTCCCAGAGGGGTAGGCAGAGACCCATTCTTTACACATGCTACGATCCTGACAGATCTCTACCGCTTCTTCCACATTCATACATCATCATGTCATGCATACACGTCGGTTTCGGGTACTTAAGATTCGGCCCTTTTCCAGTATTTCTCCGATTTGATTCGAAAAAGTACTCCTAGGGTGGGTCTACTACTCTGTCTTTCACCAGTCACCAATAGCCAGGGTTAACACGTCCACCCTCACCAACGGCTTACCCGTTACTGTCTCCCCACTTCCCGTGAGCCCAGGACTACGTCATCCCTCCACAGATCAATTACCCAAACGCTACACTTAACACAAAAACTAATAAGTCATTCTAAATAACAGGTTCGTTAATAGTCACGCGACTCTTAACCTGAATAGGAGGTAGTTACGAGGTATTAACTTATTCAAGTAAGAATGTGGGGTGATGCGACATGGAGCTAGGAAACAAGCGGAGACACCCTATAAAAACTTTTCTGTGTCATAGAAAGGCAAACACTTTAAGCTCCATAGACATTTGGAATCTCAAGATTTGCGTTCAATGTTTTAATGCATTGCCAACTCAGAAGACTAAGGGCCTTATTAATAAACTCATCTTGGCTGAGATGCGCGTCACAAGATACGTCAAAGTAAACGTCAAACCATAGAACACTGTCATGTTTGACGCATCTCGAGAGGAGGATTAGAGTTGAGATTAGTTTATTAATACGGGCCTTAGATGGAATGCTTCGATGCTAGTCATTGCACTGGTTCTCCTACCTCACCGGAACACAACCATGTGAGCCATCCAGGCGGACCTTGCACAAGGACTTTTCTCCACTAACAACATATTATTATCCAAAAATTATTATTATTATAATTATATATTTAAATACCGGCCTACTCCCTTCATAGAGGATGGTAGAGGTTCAATGGATATTCCGATTTTGATAAACTAGTCGTTAGATTAGTCTTAATGTCACTGGTTAAAAAAAACGTGTTACAAATTATGTATTTAACATATTATAGCATACCTACATGGACGACAATATCGAGACATGTGACGGTTTTTAAAGCTTGCTTTTTGTTACTTCAATCGTGGCTTATACCTACTTGAGTCATGTCATATAAGTCGTTCAAAATAGAATTAAGCTTTTTTCCCACCTCAAAATTAAATTCACGCGTGCGTTATGGCCATGGGAAAAAGTTCTAAAAGGCGACTATTTTATGGCAACTTCGTTATAATGTCAAATATTTTAGCACCATAATAATTAATATCTTTAATTCGGATGTCAAAACAAAGACGTTTTTCAAAGGAATGATCATCCTCACTCCTTTGAAAAAAATCTTGACGAAGCCTGTTGTAATAAAAATAAATGATTTTGACATTGCGAAACTTTTTTTGGGGATAAAATTATGAACTGTCAAAATGGATTCTAAAACAATATTTAGTACTTAACTCTCCCATACAAAACTTGCTTATTAAGAAAATAAGATGGGCCCCAAATAAGTGTTGGCCTGTGTGCCTTTTCTATAGTACATCCTTATCTAAACTAATATTATAAAGCTGAAGAGTTTGTTTGTTTGCTTGAACGCGCTAATCTCAGGAACTACTGGTCCGATTTGAAAAATTATTTCAGTGTTAGATAGCCCATTCATCGAGGAAGGCTATATATACTCTCATAAACTAAAGCGAAGTGAGGGCGGGTCGCTTTTATATAAAAAGCTCTATTTGTTGTAGTAATATAAAAAGGTGTTCTTGTGCCTTAACACTTCCATGGCTAACTTGCTTGGTCGTCTATAACTAGGGCACATTGAATGCTATGTACCTACCAAGACGTATCGAACCAGGTCACGATGTTTCGACCGAACCATGTACAGTTTACTCGTTAATTAATGTATGTGTTTTTAATTCCTCATTTAAATATCAGGGGACGATCTCACACAAATTGACCTAGTTGCATAAGCTACAACAACATACATACATACATTAAATCACGCCTGTTTCCCAGAGGGGTAGGCAGAGACCACTTCTTTCCACTTGCTAAGATTCTGACAAATTTATTTAGCTTCTTCTACATTCATACATCGAATCATGCACGCGGTCGCAATCGGTTTCGAGTAAGATTCGGCCCTTTTCCAGTATTTTTCCCGCCCTTTCCGACACTTCCACTCACTTTCGCTCTGTATATCTCTTCCGTCAATCTTCTTTCATCCATCCTTTCCAAATGACCGAACCATCGAAGCATGCCCTTTTCAATCTTAGTCACTACATATTTTTTTAGTCCACATTTATCTAACAAACAAACATACTTAAATACATACGAAACATTCAAGACTCAGGAACAAATACTAGGATTGACGTAAGTTGTCTGGTGCTAGTCGCGTCGAGCGCCTACGTCAATGCGTCAATTTCGACAGTTTTCAAAAATCGTTTACGTTAAAGTTGAGTAAGCACCCAAGCAGCAATCTACCCTTAAAGCGTTAGCACCTTTTGCATTTTGTCTAGGCCTACTGTGATATAGTGGGCACGGGACAAGAGAAAAATACGCATTGTTGGTTATAATAACGTAATGGTCGTATCGAAACAATAACGACGGCACGCGTTTGAGTAACAACCTGAGCTACCCAGTTTGGCTTGTTAGTTACAGCAACGGTAATCTAGATAGTACGTTTAACTTTAACGGTTCGTTATGTTATCGACTGTGCTTAACGACTGTAGACAATTAAAAGATGATAACATGTAACAAAAACAATAGTTTGTTTATAGGCAAAGAGCAAGATAATATTTGTTTTTGTTATCGAACCAGTAACGGACAAGTACCAGTGATGGACACTTGATTCTTATTTACAGAAGATAAGACTTAATCATTTTGCTACAATCAACTTAGGACCGTATGATCTTGGCATTAACAGTTAAGTGTCCATTATTGGTGCCTGCCGGCTTTAAGTGTCGAACACTGGTGCCATCATCCTACGTATTTGTTTACATTGAAAAATAAAAGGTCAGAACGGCATTTCTTGAATATTAATTTGATTATGCTAATACTTACTTATTAAGCTTAAGGAGGTATAATTATACTTAATTTCTCATTTGACTAGGTTGTCTTATTGTTCTGTCTTGTTATATGTAAATAAACGTTTAATGTCTTTCTAAGTGTAATAACGGCCTTGTTCCACATAACTTCATAACAGCCATGTATGCCAAAACGGCAAAAAATCGATGCTCCACATTCAAAACCATTAAAAGGCTATGGAATTGCCGCTATGCCAATAATATTAAATGCCAAAGTTAATTACTTTGCATACCATTCAAATCATTAAAACGATCGTTAACGCCTGTAGAGTTTTTTAAATTCCCAAGCCGTGACATGGGTCTGTCATATGACAAATACATATATTTACACGAATATCCGATACAGAGTTTATCTTGCTGCTAAAACCAATATGGAACTTGTCTCAAAAAGCCAATGATTAATTTTAACGTAGGTTATAGCACCAGTGTTAGACACTTGAAGCTGACACTTTATGTTAAATTCAAAGATCATACAGTCATAAACAGATTGTTGCAAAACAAATAACCCTTAAAAAAGAATCAAGTGTCCATCATTGGTACTTGTCCATAACTGGTTCCATCACATTACATGTCGTGACTATAAAAAGACTCTATGGTGCGTAACATTTATATAAACACGCATATTGATTAGCATATTTGTAATCTGTGGCAAGATGGCGTCACTTATCGTTTTAATCGTTCCATTGTGTGTTGGGTAATGGAGGCTTACAGTAGGTCAGGGAATCATACCGTAGCTTCGCACATTAGAAACAATTATTTTGTTATGATGAAGCACTAGGATGAATATTTTCCAATTTCTCCTTGAAAATATTGACGGAGGAAATTCGGTTTTTAAAACAATGAACTGACTTCAATTTGGCGGACTCCGGACTTACTGAGGCTAGGACTATTTATAATCTATACTAATATTATAAAGCTGAAGAGTTTGTTTGTTTGTTTGCTTGAACGCGCTAATCTCAGGAACTACTGGTCTGATTTGAAAAATCCTTTCAGTGTTAGATAGCCCATTTATCGAGGAAGGCTAAGCTATATATCATACAGAATCATACTCACATAAACCGAAGCGAAGCGAGGGCGGATCGCTATAATTAATAACTATTAAATAGGTATGCCGTGATTAAATACATACATAACTTCACGCCTTCTGCATAGTTATGTCAATAACCCCCCTTGTTAGCGTACTCAGCGTAACTTAACGTAACTTGACCGTAACAAAGCCTTTTTGTCACACCGTCAGAAGTTACCCGTGCGCGATATACCCAAAACCTTACAATACGTTTTTCTGATTGAATTGTTTTTCTACGAGACTTCCTTACAAGAACTTGTAAATGTTATTGTATCTAGTGACATAGTTATGAAACACAAACCCACGCCGTTTAGTTGATCGTCACTTGGCAATGTTTGACAAATATTGATCTTACGTCACTTACATTTACAAAATTGAATGAAATAGATGCAATGAAAACATTTGCTAAGTGAAGCCCTACCACGAGTAGCACACTATAACAGGCCAAACATATCCCCACTAACTTTTATTTTGACAAAATAGTATATATTAAACCTAAAATAATACAACAGTTACCGTGTGATAGCTCTCAAAATGGCCTGCGGGTGTATCTATAGTCATATAACTCGCTTTTACAACTATAGAGGTACGTATATGCTAGGTTTTATTCTTATGGTAAAATCACAGTTAAATAGATAATATTACGTGTTTTATTGTTTTTAATTCAGCCGCCATTACTGTCAAGTAAAGCAGCGACCACAAAAATGCCTAAAAAACGGTTACTGTACGGAATCGCAGTGACGCGTCGTATTAGCACCGTTTTTGACGTACGCTCCCCACACCGCTGCTTAACGTTGCGTATAAAATTTACGCCATGTTATTACTATGACACATTCATTTGTTTACGCACCGTCTGCGTATTTTGAGCACCGGTGTGGAGAGCATGCGTCAAAAACGGTGCTAATACGACGCGTCACTGCGATTTCGTACCGTCGCCGTTTTTTAAGCATTGGTGTGGTCGCTGCTTAAATAAGAACTCTCAAAGTGTTGACAATACGATAACAGGTCAAAAGCAATATGATTGCGTTTATCGCGTGGCAAAATGTGGATAAAGCATCCGCCACTCTTCTTGTACAGTCAAGGACTTTAATTGTTAAGCCACTATGGAACCCTATCGCATAACGTTGATCATATAGCGTAATTTCCTTCATATGGTTTGAAGCTGTCATTATGACAGGGTTCCATAGTGGCTTAACAATTAAAGTTCTTGACTGTACACACAACATCACACCTAACTAACCATTAAAGACAGAGCAGAGAGAAAAAGAAAGAGATGTATATATGTGTATTATGTCAACAACATACGATTCTAGTGCGGCTCTCTTTCATGCAATATTTCAGATTTCTGAAGTGTATAGCTAGATGTGTTGCTGTGTGTACTTATAAACGTGTCAGAAAGTGACGGATGTTGTATCCACATTTTGTCACGCGATAAAATCAGCCATGATAGTCCCCTAGTTTAAATTGCATCGGATCATTCGGTTGATGACATGACACACAGATACACGACCGCGATTAGAAACATGTTTTTGAATTCACAACTACAAAACCCATAAATTAAAACTTTTGGGGAAAAACCAGTCGACCCACGAGTTTCTGAAATAGCATTTAAAAATCCCCGAGTCCAAAATTGCAAGGTTTTTATCACCAACGCATATGTTACTTATGGTTTTTCCGCTTCCCTCGCATTTTTGATTAAAAAAAACGAAATTAAATAGTTACTACGAACGAATAAAGGTCAATGGCCATATTGGGATAGCGGTCAACATATACGAGTGTGTTTGCTAAACCTCGAATGCTTATGTTTTTTTTTCTTTTGTCTATCAGCGTCAGCCGCCATCAGTGTCCAGCAACATAACAAAATGGGAATATTGGGAATAGCATTTAAAAACCTGCGGGTCTAGTATGGCTGCGTCTATATCGTGTCAAATGTGGTAAAAGCATCCGTCACTCTCGTACTTATTTACGTGTCAGAAGGTGACGGATGCCTCATCCACCATCCAGCCATATTAGGCTGTTTATGATATTTATTGATTATGTATACAGTTATTTTAGATTAACCAAGCTACTTTAGGTCCCTAAGAGAACGCATCACTTCTCCGATCAATAAATGTTTAATGTGTATCGGTTCGTTGCTTTTCCCAAATTACAAATGACTACCCATGGATCCATGACCAATGACCAGGGAGGTTACCATGACCACTAGTACTATTACTTATTCTTTGCCATGACATTGTTATTATGCGGTTTAGTTTACGGTGAGCGAAAGAGACAGCCGTATAGCTGTTATAGCTCTGTCCGTTACACTCGTCCTAAACTGAATTGCTTAGCTATGTTATGGTAACCTCCCAGATCACGACATAATTTGAGATCACTCCTGAGATATGCCCTGTACATTAAAAATAATCATTAAACTCTATTAGATATTGGTGGTGAAATCGAGTATCCAACATATGCAGGAAAAAATACACACGAAATGAGAACCTCTTCCTTTTTTGAAGTCTGTTGAAAACACATCGGCATTCCGGATCTGGGCAAAGATCTCATCTCGTCGTGAGCGTGTTAGGAAAAAAACCATTAACTCTAATTAGGAAACACTAGAAAACCACAGAAGTCTACCTAACAATATTGTAGTCTTACTTCCTGGATACTCGATAAGTTCGATGTACGCAACAAGTAAATTGGTCGACATGCAACACTCCGGTACCCAACCACCTGCCCTGTGAAATCCACTTTTTGCGAAGTGTCTCGGCCACGCATTATCGTCCTTCTTACTCACACACTGCGGTTTTCCTTGTCTGGCTCGATGCGGAAGCATGGGTTTTGCCCACTCTCAGGTTTGTTTACTGCTATTCAGGTTTACAACTGGTTTTCCCGGTGAAATGGTTTTTTATTAGCTCGCGAGAGATTTAATGATGCGTAGAGTTTTAAAGGGCCTTTTTGAAAATCAGTGTCACTTGCCACGGCCCAATGTGGAGCGGGGCCCTTTTTAATTTGTGTGTATATTCCTCGATTTCTCTGTCGATTTTAATGATTATTTTTCTCATGAGTGAGATATATCCTGGGGGTACTCCCATTTAAATTACGTTAAGATCTAGGGTTCATGGAAAATCAACGGACGGAGCTCCTTAAAATGTTGAGTCGATTCATTGTTTTTTAATTCGTTTTATTTCGTCCTGTTGTATTCATGTTTTTCTTTCTTGTTTTCTTTATTTAGCATCTTATTTATATTATTGTGTTGAATGGGTCTCGTACCCCTATCATCTTTATCTGCAACGGAAAATGAGATCGCTATCTGTTTCTTACCTTATAATATGTTATTGCTGTAAAGACACGATTTGCATGCATAATGTAATGAATGACTTTAACAGGACTTTATTGCGTTATAATGGGTTTAATTTCGATTTATCGATGTTGAACTTGGGACATCAGTTTGATCTTGAAAAGCAGCTATAGAAAATGACTGCAAAGGAGTACCTGCAGTGCGCAAAAAAAGATTTTCCCAAAAAGTTTTTTTTACAGTTTTTTTTTTAAGTTTTATTTGAACCATTTTCCGATTTCCATCTCTGCCATTCAAAGCAACGTGTGCAGAAACCTAATCATTTTGAGCTTCACAACTATTTGCACACATTAGGTCTACAAACCGTGGCTCTTGCCGCGTTAAACATAAAGTACATTATACGATGGCGCGCATCGAACTTTCTACTTAAGTTATTTAACGTATTCTCTGCTCGTGCGCCATGTGCGTTGTTTACAAATCTAATATTTGCTAACAGAATAACAGAGATTTCTACATTAGTGATTTAGTGGTGGTAGGAACTTGTGTAACAGTATCGCTAGCATCACTCTTCCGCCAAGCAGCAGTGTTCACATTGCTGTGTTCCGGTATGGGGATGAGATAACTTCTGGTATTTTGGGAACAAGTGCATTATTATAGTTTTATTATTAGTTCCGCGGTATAAGCAAGCTGATACGATTTTACCGTTTTTTGTGTTGTCAATTCACATTTACCGCCTGTTTCACAATCGACAAGTAAAGGATATTTGACGGATAAGTTTAGCCCTTTCTTTGTCGTACAATTGAAAATAGACAAGGAGAGAGACAACTTTATGTGACAGATAAATTTACTTGTCGATTGTGAAACAGGCCCTTATACTAATAACATAAATGAGAAAGTAAGTTGGTATTCGGATTAAGTACTTACCCCCTTATAAAAGTGGAATAAGCTTGGAATAGTTTATGCCATGCTTTGTCACTTTCTGTCAGATGCAAATGTCACAATTACAGATAAGGACAAAGCATGGCATAAACTATACCAAGCTTATTCCACGTTTATAAGTAAGGGGGTTAATCTTTATGTCGCCTTTGTTGAAACGCTGAAATTTAGAATAACCTCCAGAATCCCCAGGTTTATGCTTTATGACAATGCCAAATACAAAAGGCACCCTATTCTGGATTCTACAAGGTTGCATTTACAATGTTACTAAAATTGGTATTGGGTATTAGGTACGAGGATGTAGATAGCTTGAGCCTCGGAATTGACGAACACCTAAAATTTTTGAAGTTCTCTAGAAAAAAAAATGAAGGTAAAGAAAAACCGAAAAACCGTAGATATTCTTTATTCAACGTCAAATAAACCAGAGATTTCTAGGTTACACTAACACTTCATGACCACATGACCAACAGTCAAAAGCACTAATAATCTATATGGCTATCACACCAAATATATACATGGCCTTATTATCAGTGGCATATTTGCGACGCCTTGGGAATGTATATATATTTATGACTTTGACTGTACACGTACATACGAAACGGCGATAAATCCGTCATTGACGCGCCCGCCAGCCGTGACAGAGAAAGCTGAAGCAAATTAATAAGCCGACATTACGCTACTAATACCATTCCTACTGTATAATTTACCATTATTAACTTTAACTTCGTTCTGGTTATGATGCACTTTACACGGACAATTTTTTGACCAATTTTTTCCCGTCTTTAATAGCTATCTTGCTCTTATTTGGTGTAACAGAATAAGACGTCCATATTGTTGACAGGAAATTATTGCCCAAACAAATGCATATTAAACAACTCGCTCTTAATTAAACTCAACGCACTAATTATTTACCTGCCAGTTAAAAAAGTCCCGTTAGAGCGTAAAAAAACGTTTAAGGGCGTGCTTTCTCAATTCACCCGCTTTAAGGTGTCATTCTGCAGCCGACCGCGGACGGCAACGGCGGCAGGCGTCACTAACTAGGGAGTTTCTACGTGTTTCTATGAAATACCTTCCGTAGCGAGCGTCCTGGGTAGTGATTCTGTAAACAACGCGTGCGGACTGTCGAGTGATACCAAGCGGCGAGATTAAGTAGTCCCGTCAGTGCGAACAAAACACATTGTAGCGCGTGCATTTTCAATTAAGCAGCCTTATACGTTCGACTCATCGTGCTGCTAAATTGAAAATGCACGCGCTACAATGTGTTTTGTTCGCACTGACGGGACTACTTAATCTCGCCGCTCGGATATCACTCGACAGTCCGCACGACCGGCGTTGTTTACAGAATCACTACCCTGACGTCTGCCACTCGACCGCAACCGCATGGCGACCAAAACCACGAAATTTAAGAGTAGGCAGGGTAAAACGGTCAATTATTGGTTTGGATTAATTATATCAATGTGAATTTTATAAAACACGTGGGAGAAACAAGAGTAATACGCATTAATACGATAAATTAACCCAACTATAGTATTTGTACACTAGGTACGTCATGTTATACCTAAGTTCAATGACTCAGGGAATAGCTGGCGACACTGCCGGTGATTTCAATGATTCACTCTCAGAGTAATGAACTAATGACATTGCTGATAAGCTCAGAAATGTGTTAATCGTTTGTTTTAATGAGTACAAAGTATTTCATTCATTAATGTCTTTGTATTTTTTCCCCAGACTTATGACGAGTGCTATGTGTTCGACTATTCGGAGAATGATTAATAATGTTATGAATGCGAAAGTTTGTGTGTGTGTTTGTTACTTCTCCACGATGCAACGGCTGGACGGATTTAGATGAAATTTGGAATGGAGATAGCTTATACACTGGATTAACATATAGGCTATTATCCAGGAAAATTTAAAAGTTCCCGAGGGAATAACTATAATCAAAATCTACGCGGGCGAAGTCGCGGGCAGAAGCTAGTCTTATTAATAGGTCATTATTTGGGAGTTAGTTCCGAATAACTTACGTGGACACATTTTTGTAGAAGTGGCTGCAGATTTTGATTTCGTTTCGGGTTAGATAGGTATCTAAGTTTACCGGACGTCTAACAAGTATCCAAAAACGGCATCAAAATAATACACGGCTTGGAATTCTTCAAAAATATGTCCACAAAAGTGAGGCTGAACGGATCTGGATAAAATTTGGCACAGAGATAGATTATAGTCTGGAATAGCACATAGGATACCTACTTTTAATCGCGGAAAAATAAAGTCATGTGCCTGAGGGAAGAGCGATAAATGACTTCTACACGGACGAAGTCGTGGGCAACAGCTAGTTTATAAGTAAATGCAGGTATTCAAATTAAAACAAAAAACATTTCAGTATTTCTTTTTTAAGGTAAAACATTTTTTAATCTCATTAAGAATTGTACAATTCGCTTCCATGAGAACATAACATTAAGCGTTCCTAAAAAATGTCCAAAAACATTTGCCGTTTTAAAAAATAATTTTATATTTCACTGTGACTTTTTGCTTCTTAAATTAATCGTAATTTTATTCTACTATTTGATGATAATTGTCAACATTACATAAATTAAATATCTTGATTGCTTGTATAATGTCGTGACAAAAAAAGGAACAATGAATAATTTGCTATAATAGTACCTATCTCAAACAAACAACGCGAAGAACAATATTTTGCGTATAAGGTTGTCTCTACTCATGTTTTATGCCAGTTTTTTAACCTGCCGTAGGAGGAAGGTAATGGTGTTGATCTGTATGTATGTTTCTTCGTTCCCTAGTAAAGGCTATAAACGGATGTCCTGATTTCGAAAAGTATGGTGTCGTTAGATTCGCCTTAGCGTCGGGGTGTAACTGTATCTAAATGATAACTAATATTATATTGACGACATTATAAAAACAGCAGTTGGGTTATTAAGCCTGCTTTTTGGTAGACTTGTTTGTTAAATATTATAGGAAGACTATACTTCCCTATTTATGTACGCATGTTTGTAGTACTATGCAGATTAGTTTTATAAAATATTTTTACAAATGTTTAGTTGTGTATCCTACCTACCTGAGAACCATCCTGATCACACAACAATTAAAAAAAAAACCTAGTCCAAATCGATCCGTTTCGAAGCTACGATGCCACATACACGCACACACAATACATACACACAGATACACACGTTAACCTTACAACACCCCTCATTTTACCAGAGGTTATAACTGCAAGAAAAAATGTGATTTTTATTAAATTCCAATTTACAAACCTCAACCCTAAACAACATCGTAAATGGCTGGTTCAAGGCAACCGAGTCGCCTGCGGTCATCATGAGATCCTTGTACGTTATTAATAATACAATAACGACGTCTTATTAACCATTAGCAACGTCTGTGCTTTAATTATTGTAATTAATAAGACACATGAAGTCCTTGCATTTGACTTAGGATTACAAAATTAATATCATCATCATCACACACGAACACAACAATGCAAACTCTGCTGTTAGGTGATAGATTAGGGGTATCAATCAACTTTTCTGTGTACCTCGTTGCCATGGTGACGGGGCCACTCTTTAAAACTATGATTTCAATGGATAAAGTCCGCTAAAAATCAGTTTTATTGCCCATTACAAACCCATTCTTTAATGGCCTTTCTTCTGAGTGTGCTAGAAGTATATATTATAACATTTTTTCTAAGAAACTCTTTCGCTGTTGTCCAGAAGACACGGGATAGAATAACATCAACAAAAAGTTGATCCACCCAAAGGCTAAGAGATGTTGGAATTAAGCGACATCGGACCTAGCAAAAGCTCCTACCTTCCGCGGTCGACGCATGGCGTTTGTATGAGGTGTATGACTCATGAAGTGCCATGCAACTCATCGGAACCACACACCGTTACTCACAACAATGGTCCGTCCCACGCAAGCTTCCCATGCACGTCCGTAATTCACTTACTCTTCTGCTCACGTAATAGTGGTATAAGTAGTATTTACTATACTCATGATGTATACCTATAGTAGGTACAGTCAGCAGCAGCAGTTGCTACGCAACGGAAGAGGTCAAAATGATCTGCACTCGACTCTATTGTCAAGAGAATAGGTACGTCGTGTGTAGATCATTTTGAGCATGTTATTCTGCGTAGCTACTTTTGATGCTGACTGTGCGGTCAGCCAAGAAAGTGGTCTACCAGTTATGCATAATAATTATTTTATCGTTATTATTTTTATTATTGAGATTTAACCCTTTAAAGGGCAATTTTAAAACCTGGTACTAAAAATGACCACTTACAACTAGGTAATACTTTTTGTAATTTTTTTTTAAACGATTTTGTGTGAATAGGAGGAATCCAATGAGGCTAGAATTCAGGTTTATTTTTAGTTTTGCTCTATAAAGGGTTAAATTATGTAATTTGTGTTAAGTATAAAACATGAAAATTAGCATTACATTCGTTTTTATGCAAATCATATTACACATCCGAATTTAGTACCTACTTACATCAATAGCAGAGACAAAGTACTAAAATGTGCAGTTACTCCTAAATTCTACCTGACTATAGGTACTAGTCATGTGTGGTGCATAGTACTTCTATAGCATATCATATAACTGCGTTCTAGAAATAAAAGGTTGATCGCTATTCTCTCGAGAACTGTCCGATTTGCCGTAAAATAACTATAAGTATCTAATAATCTCCGGGTTAAATTATCTTTGTACCAAATTTATCTTCGATCGGAGTTGTTGAACCAGACCGCGTCACATTTAATTTAGTAATTTAAATTTGCACGTTTCCTTGTGTTTTAACTCATCATAGAACATTCTGTTCTTTACACTTGTTAGGGGTTTGGGGTTCAAGTCTGGGGACCAAGTGAAAAATGTATAAGTCAACTTAACTCGTAATAAAAAGGGTTATACATAAAGGGTTTACTAGACTTAAACCCTTTTTATCTTTATCTTCACAAGACTTACCCTTTTTCAATTGAACCCCAGAAATACTGAGCCTCGCACCCATAAGCCAACTCTAAACCAGTAGGCTCTATGTATTACCGTATATTTACCTAAACAGACGTAAAATAAAGTAACCTTAGTTTATATTTAAAACAAACTTATTTCATACTCTTCAGAAGGCCAACGACAGGTGTTAATTCAAAATAACTTGGACTACTTACGACTTCTACCTGCAAGGTCACACACACCACTGTTAAAAACATTATCACCTCTGTCAATACCTCGAAGAAAACCAAGTTACATTTGCAGTCATACAATGAGCCAATTGCAATAGATTTGGTTTACAGAAGTGTTTGCTAAACAGTATGCGTAACTTGGTAAATAAGTAGGTAACAATTGAAAGGGTCATTTGGGAAATAAAATTGTATGTGTGTGAGCATCTTAAAAATATCTGTGCATTTTTGTCTGATTATCAGTTGTGCGTTAATATAATAAGTAACTTAAGCAACTTTGTCCGCGTGACTTTAAGCCTTTGATGGTAACATAACAAAATAAAGTATCAGAGCCTTTAGAGTATATTTCCATACACAAAAACGTTTCGATAGCGTTTTATTTATATTTGCGTTTCTCGTATAAATAACATGGTCACACGCGTTTGAGACGGGATGCTGCGTGAACAGCAACTTACACTTAGGGTTGCCACCCGTTCTATAATATATAGTATTGTACTATATATTATCGGCTGTCTGTACTTTTTAATATATGAAAGACATAAAGTACGCGAAATTAGAGTCTTTAAATATGGTAACATATATAAATTTTGGTCTATGGACGTTTCTGAACGACAAAATGTTATCGAGAGAAGCTAGTTCGAACAAAAAATATGTCTTTAAAAATAAATAAAAATATACTATATTTTTGTTGATTTTTGGTCCTATAACTCACCATACTATATGTATATCTTGATAAGAAAGGTGGCAACCCTATACACTGTACCGTTCTTTTTCCCAATCGTAGTTTTTTAATACAAAAAATAACAAAATAGATTAGGTGCTTATGCGTGAACAAATAAATTAGAATAAAGATTTTTGCTTTAGGAGGATAGTGAACCGAATGCTTAAATAAAAAAAAAACATTTGAATTTAGCTCCGGACGATAACGTTTCTCGCCTCCTAAATAAAGTCCGATTTCCACGATTTTTGAGTACCTATGTTGCAGTACCTAGGTAATTATGAAAAACGTTTCCGTTTTTATCTTTTCATTTGGTTTTGAAATATTTTCTTAGACCTACTTTTTCATTATGTCTATAACATGTTCAAAACATTATTGCAATTTGTATGGAAATTTTCAGCTTCACACATAATCCTCTTGAAGGGTTTTTTTTCTCCGCAATATGGTCTTCTCCGAAGCGCTAGTAGATTCTTTCCATATTTACCGACGTGTAAAAGAGAAATGGTAACAATAAAAGAGTGTTACGCGGATCCAATCACGGACAAAAAGTAGTTATAGATATATAATTTATATAATTGCTATAATTATCCCAAATGCCTCGGAGTTACCCATTAGGTAACTAATGGCGTATCCGATTTGGGTAACACGGAAACCTCCCACGGTCTAAGGTCAACAAAAAACGTTGTTTTTCCCAACCTCACTGAGCATATGTTACCTATATAAACTAGTTATTTGTTTATACTGTGTTTGTAAGGAAACTGCCACATTTCCCGCATAAAATTAAATATTCCAGGAAACAATGAAAAAGGATAGTAAGATTCTGCTCAGATGAAAAGACACTAATCGAGCGAGCGAAGCGAGGTCTAAAAGTCAACTAAGACGGCATTCGTATGTTTGTATGTTTGTTACATAACAACTTTAGTATTGTTGGTCCGATCTTTGTGTAATTTACAAGAGTACAGTTATCCCAACGAAAATGTTAAGCACTTTAGTGCGCTGTCACAATAAACTTCAAACAGAACATCAAATTACACACATGGCAATGACAATGACATTCACAATGACAATGTTCTAAGTATGCTCAACATTTTTATTGGGTGACTGTACATACAGTCATGAGATTTAATTTGGTACCCACCTTAGGTCCAAAGTCAATCTGACATTCTACAAGAATAACGTTGAGTTTACTAAAAAGTTACAGATGACTTGACATCTCTAATGATAATGACATTGACGACTTCAAGCATATTTTTCTTGAAATGGGTCCCAAATTAACGCTCGTGACCGTACATACCTTCACGCCTGTTTCCCAAAGGGGTAGGCAAAGACCATAGAACGCCAGGTGCACCAATACAAACATCCACGTTCATCAACCTCTTCATGCACGTACGTAGGTTTCGGGTGCTTTTGATTTGGCCATCAGTACATCTTGAATCTGAACACTGTGTGTGCGTCTAGGGCCGCTCATTCCCGAAATACCAGTATTTTAAAATACCTGATTCTCAATAATAATATATCGGAATCCCAAAACTAAACATACAAATTAGGGTATTATTTATTATCTTGACCCAACATTTTAAATCTGGTTTTTTGAGAACCTGGTAAAAAGAGTAGTTTGGTATTTTGAAATACTGGTATTTTGGGAATGAGCGCCTAGGGCGTCCCCTACAGACATCTCCACTCATTCTCGCTCGCCGTACCTATTTCGTAACTCTTCTTTCATCGATTCTAAATGACCAAACCATGTTGGCATACCCTTACAACACCTTTACAAGAGTATTTAAGGAAAATTAATTTACTTTGAAACGGTTACGTATCAGAACGCCTAAAATTAATAAGCCTAATGTATCATAATCCCTAAAAGTTCATAATACCTAATGGTATTTTTTATTGAAACTGTATTTTTTTCAGGATTGTTATAAAACTAACCTAACCTAACCTAATGAGTTCTATACAATGGCATTTTAAAAAATCCTGAAAAGTTTTCGGTTTCTGTAAAAAAGACTATTAGGTATTATGAACTTTTAGGTATTATGATATTTATGATACATTAGGCTTATTAATTTTAGGCGTTCTGATACGTAACCTTTGAAACATGAGCAGGAAAATCACGTTCAGCAGGGTTATTAATATTATGACATAGCTATGCAGTTCATTTTGCGGTGAGCGTAAAGGACGGAGCTATGGCAGTTACATAACTCTGTCCTTTTCTATCAGCGTAAAATGAATGGCACAGATAGGTCATAATAACCCCACAGGAGCTCTATTCTACCCGGTAAAACGATATTGCTTTTGACATGTTATCGTATAGCCAACGTGACGATAGCTCTCATTTACTGACAGCAATGGCAGCCAAATTAAAAAGAATACAATGTCAAACGCAATATCTGTCGTGTAGTAGAATCTTGATTCTTCCCTGGGCTAAATACTAATTCAATATTCTTGAGCTAACATTGGAGCTAACGTGGTTATATCATCAGAAAACCGCTACTTCCTATACCACCAAGCGTAGATACATACACTGTTGCCAGATTTTTTTGCACCTTCCCCCCTAGATGTATTTAAAAAACCCCTAGTTTCTACCTTAGAGTAGGATTGATAAAAAACCACTGACGATTTTTGTATACCATATTTATCTAAAATATAAGGATTATTACAGACAAGCTACATAATATTTACTAAAATACTAAATTGATATCAAGTTTTTATTAGAACTTATTAGGCACTTATTGGTACATTGAACTGAACTACAAAATCGTAAGTTTCCTTAAAATTTGTCCAAAGTGTCAGTGTAGTAGTAGTGTTATTGACCGATTTAAAAAAAAAACACGATTGGTAAGAATTGTGAGAATTCTTCAGAAAATCCCCTAGACAGATTTAGTGACATCGAAACCTCGAAAAAACCTCAACGACATGGAAAAACCTCTAAGTTTTAGGGATAACCTCTTAATCTGGCAACACTGTGAGTATCAATAGAGACATTCCTTTTTAGTCCTTTTCCACCGCGAGCGGAGATGGCTCCGTACGGACTAGGTTTAGCATACATCGATGACTTCAAGTGTTTCCACCACGAGCTAACCTTTTGAAGGCACCGTTGTATGCTAAACAGAAACCCTGTTGCAGGGTTTGCAACGTATTTAGCCTACATTAAAATTACTTATAAATGATTAATCAATCAACTAACTGAAGATTAATGACTTTTATATTAACACATCGGTTCGGATCTTGTTTGACCGGTTGTAAAGTGGGTTACAAAAGCTAAACGTAATTTGTAATACGATTCTTGTGTAACGGTATATTAATAAGACTTATAATTTGAGTCATAAGGTTTTTATCTCTGTTTCGTTCTTATAAATTATTATTTTTACTAAAGAGGCCAGACATCAAAAAGAGTTAAAGATCTTTCAAAGCACCTGGTTGACTTAACTGTTGACCAAAATACTTGTCACAAAGACCATTCAACGAGGCAATGCCAGCATTTTGGGTACGATTTACGAAATACGTCTTAACCGGAGCAAAATCCAGTAATGTTGTTTCGTCAGAATGTTTTCTCTTGGATATTTTCCATGTATTTGAGTTATGGAATGCAAATAACCGGTTATAACCGGTTATGCTCAGACAAAAACATCTAATAATCGGTTAAATTGCATTCCCTAATTTGAGTACCTATGTATTTCTATTTAAAAATGTATTCTCTATACCTATGTATATAGGTAAGTATATCTTCTCCTGGACAATTCGTGGGAGATTGTCCCCTTATATTTACTTAGGTATTTATGTATACGGTGATATTTACATTTCATAAATAAGTTCATAAATTTGGTATCCAAAGCCGTATACTTAAAAAAAGTTTGAAAAAGTATTACCTACTGTGGCAACATTCGTGCATTTTGAGTTGGCAAACTGGTTTCTCTAATTATGGATGATATTAGTTAACCTACCATCTCGTTGCAACCAAACAACAGTTTCCTTATAACCTGATGAATATTGTACATATACATATTCATGTGTTGTTTTAGACATAGCAGGTGGCCAGCGTACCGGTTTGTTACGACCAACGAATGTATACGGTACATATTATACTACAGCTTAAGAATTAACTTTGATAGTCAAAACCATACAGTACATTATTACGAGGAGTTTACTTTTAATACCCATCTTTATATGACCTTCATGCACGTAGGAGTTGTTAGAAATTGGAGACGAAATAATGCTGGATAGTGCAACTTGATACCAGCATATTTTGACCCATAGTTTCAAACGTGTTAATATAAGCTGAATGTTCAGTTTACATCTATTCTGGCCGAATGATATAGGCTTGTTCGTCCAAAATACGATAGATCTCTAATTTCAAACGGTTTATTTAAGTTCAAGGGCCAACATGTAATAGTCATCTCGACTCTGTAGAGCATAAAACCACCGTGTTTTGTTGCGTTTGATGGCGCATTGTTCGAACTGTGTCATTGACATGTCGAATTGTGAGGTGAACCAGACTAGGGCTGGCAGAAAATTTTTTTATTGCAGAAAAAAGTCAAACGTTACCCAAAGACATTTGGAATCTTACGTCTGCAAATGCGTTGCCATCCCTGCGTAAAAAAAACATACATACAGTACAGACAGACAGACAGACATCGAGGTCTCATCATTGATACGGAGCCCTAAAAATATGTTTTAATCGGGACGGTTATTAGCTATATTTCATGACAATCGGAAAGGCCGTTTAAGATATATGGGAGATTTTTCTTTTTAATAGCAATTATTGCCAAAGCCTGGCAAACCAGGCAGACGGCCTGTACCCTTACCATTCTGCCGTCCATTATCTAAAAGGCGGCTAAATACAAGAGGGTCATTTTGAGTTATGGCCAAAAAACATGGGAAACCATGTCTCTGAAAACTGGTGAGCGATATCCCTGTACTTTTTTTTGTATACTAATATTCGAGACTTGCTCTATTTTATACATATAAATTTGATATGGTTTTCCTTGTTTTTATAGCTGAAATCTTCGATTTTCCTTTTTAGCTATGATACCGTAGAATTTTATGAATTACGTTACATAGCTTAATGGCGGTTAAAGTATGTTTAGCCGCCTTCTAGTTCAGTAATTTAGGTTATCCACCATAGATTGTACAAATACAAAAAAGTTATATGAAAAACATAACTAAAAGGCGGTTACATGATATAGCCGCTTTTTAGCTATGTATGCCTAGTTAATCCTGAGCAAACAGACATGACTATAAGACGGCCATACGACTTTAACGGCCTTCTAGTTTAAAATGAGTGCATATGGCAGAATCTAATATACGTTTTGTATCATCAATGCTAGAGAAAAAGGCAGTTAATTGAAGAACAAATAAAAATAACTGCTTTTTTGTTATGAATTGCAATCGAAGTATGTTACTACATCCAATGACTTCGGGTAGTTGCTAAAAACACAGCGAAATTAAACTTAATAAAAACACCATTTACTATGTTGAAATCAAATTCATTCATACAAAATATAAAAAACTTTATAATAAAGGAACAAATTGCAAAGGTACACTGATAAAATCACAGTTTAAACGCGTAACTTTCTATTGCTTAGCTACTAAATAATACCTTTCTTTAAACTTATAAAAACAAAAAGAGATCAATTGCTCATTCTTAAAATAGAAGGCTGCCATCAGTAAAAACACTTGGAACTTTAACAAGTAGAATATCAAACCTAATCTCAAAATAAAACCGAAACCTTCTGCGGTTAACAGATATCCAATAACTAATAAATAAAACGAGGGGTGTTCGTTTATAACGTGTATCTCTATGTCTATGTATTTGAATGTTTGTTTGTGGCATCGTAGCTCCCAAACAGATGAACCGATTTGAATGCGTTTTTTTTTTGAAGGCTGGTTTTTTAAGCTAGGTGTTATGAAAACCGCCAAAAAACCTGCTTTCAAATAAAAATAACCGCATCCGAATCGGTTCACCCCTTTACGAGCTACAGTGCCACAGACAGACACACACACACTCACAGACTTACACGTCACACTTATAACACCCCTCTTTTTTGCGTCAGGGTTTAAAAAAACGTCTTTGTGACACGCTTTATTTTTACCAACTGTACTTGAATCACTTATAACAGACTCGTTATTAAAATTAATAGAGTCAAACGAGTCTAGGTTTAGACTAGAGGTTTTTTGAGAAGGTAGATCGTGCTGCCACTGATAAGAACAATGATGAGGGCTTGCAGCACTGCATTATCGCATAGTCATACACCTCCACTGTTTCGAGGAACAAACGAAATTTGGGAGTCTTATCGTAAAATAGAAAACCGTTTTTTTTGGGATATTTTTTCAATACCGTTGCCAGATTTTTTGCATAGCAGCATCGCCATTTCGTGCTCTCATTAACGACGCGTCTAAAAATATACTAGGTCCTTACCTATGAAATTGGCGTTTATTTACCGTACGGAATTTAGTCATTTCAATTTTAACTTACAAGTTCTTTTTTAATTTCATTAATACACTATGTTACAAAGGTTATAGATACAAATAATATGGTTAAATTTCTAACTTAATGTTTAAAATTTAAGTGTGAACTCAACTCTTTTCATGTGCTGCGAGTTCAAGTGTTTCAATTACGCAGAGTTTTATGAAGCCAAATATTTTTAAGTAATTAAAATATGTATAATCTAACTTAGAAGTGTCCAATATTCCTGACAGAATTTTGTTTGGTTTGTATTTGACGTTACAAAATAATCCGCAAAATTAAATGTATGAAAACCACAGTTTTCATAAAATTATCCATATAAAACTTTCCAAATTTCATAGGTAAGGACCTAATATATCTCATCCGGTAGTCTGATCGAATACAGCTGCGCAAAGGATGACCTTCAATCGCTGCAGCAACCTCTTTCTCCAGTGTTTGGAAAATGCAGCAGTGGTTTTCCTGACACAGAAATTGATGCTCTTTCTGATGAGCATTGGTTTTTTGAGGAGGTCGATCGTACTAGATTTCTAAGTACGAGGCGTCTTTGTCATGCTCCTGGCACTGATAAGGCCAATTATGAGGGCTTGCAGCATTGCATTATCGTATAGTCCTCCTTGCATTACTTACGTAAATTTGGGAGTCTATTCATACCAAAAACCCGATTTTAAAAATTTCTTTGAATTTATTTTTAATACCGCGGCCTGGGTTTTGTTTGGTTTGTTTCAGGAGCGCCAAAGTTCATAATAAAATTGCAAGTTAGATTATTGGAACTCCGAAACTCTTCATACTCTTCACATTTTTTGTAGTAGAAATGATCGGAACTTATAATCATCTGAACTTATAACGCCAATATTCATTGAACCGTACACCTTTCACAAATCTAAAATGTAACAGCTTTTTGAAAAACTGCTTTATGAGTTGCGATAATTATGACTTAAAAAAGTATGAACAAAAAGTATGAGCAAATTTTTTCGGAGTTATGATGAGATTTTTTATACAAATCGTTATTTGTATAAAAAATCGAAAGACCAATTTTATATGAGCCAATATGGACCCGCCATTTCGTGTTCTCCCATTAACGACGCGTCTATAATATATAATAATATATCTCATCCGGTAGTCTTATCGGACTAGGTTTAGTTTCATGGGCTCCCCTACTATAAAGCGAGTGGGGGACCAAGCTACAGTAACGAAAGTTTACTTGATAGTAGGTACTAGCTAGACCTAACTACCTTTTGAGAAATTTTAACTTTACGTAGACGTTTTTCTTGGAGGCAGCGGCATGGTGGAATTGGCGGAAATCGACGCCCGCGCCGCGCCGCTTGCGAAGCGACCAGAGGGCCCAGACAAGATGCATTGCGCTAACTATCGTTTCTATTCGTTTAGTTTTTAAACCAATCGCGTCACTGGCACATCACTTGGCTTTTCGTATCACGTCATCTACCAGTGACGCGAACGGTTTAAAAACTAAACGAAGAGAAACGCTAGCTAGCGTAGTGCATCTTGTCTGGGGCCTCAGCTCTTTAGATGAGCACTCCGGCGACTGACTTCGGCTGACGCCGTCAGCCCGACAGGCGAGACAGGCGATAGGGTGACTGCTGTGCGGGGAATGAGTTGCCGCCTTTTAGTTAGGCAATGTCGTATAGCCGCCATTTAATGAAGCAAGAATTGATTTTTATTACTTTGGTTTCTAGATTATAAAACCGTGACGGCCTTTAAGGTATGTATTTTGCTAAAAAATAATAAAATTTACATACAATAAGGCGGCTATTGGATTTTAACCGCTTATTTCTTATGTAAACACGGATAGACCGCTTTTTAATCTAGGACCTCTTTTGCAGTTGAATATTACGTTCTTAAGCTATAAGATGGCTAAAGTCCAATAGCCGCTGTTAAGTTATGGAAAATAAAATAGCTGCTTTTAAGTCTTGTACCGTAACACGTGTTACGTTTAAAAATTGGCAGTTATCGACTTTTAATCGCCTTTAAGATAGGTAAGTGTTAAATAACCGCCTTTTTGGTAGTAACATCCCAAAAAATATGAATTTAGCCGCTTTTCTGAAGGCTGTATCTCGGTTGTTTTTAAAGATATTGAAACCAAACCTAGATAGGTCGATAGCTAATAAGTAGCTGAATCGCCCTGTATATATAACTCAAAAAGGTCGTAAGAGCCTTTAGCCGCCTTTTAGTTAATGGACGGCAGATGAGTTACAGTTACGTACTCGCTAACGAGTCAAATGCTCTGTCACGTGATGTGTCAGTGACGCGATTGGTTTAAAAACTAAACGAAGAGAAACGAAAGATAGCGTAATGCATCTTGATTCTTGTCTGGGCCCTCACAGACATGAAGCCGCCTTTGTGTCAGGGTTTTACCTAATTAGTTGTATTATTTTTAAATTTGCCAACCCTGTAAACAGGTGGCCTTCGCACCAGCCAAACATTTATCGCACGAATGCGCTCCGGCCAGTCGCTCTTATTGTTTCGTTTTTGTCACTTACCTGCAACGGCAGCAGCTGCTGTGATTACCTATTGTCGTGGAGAAAAGGTATCACCAACTGATATATAGCTGTAGCTTAAATCAATTTACCGCTAATATATTATTTCCAACGTAAACTGTTGCTACTGGAATGACGTAGCCTAGAGACATCTATCAGAGGGTTAGTAACGCACAAGGCTGCGATTCCACCAGAGATGTGCGAGGATGCGTTGCGAGGGATGTGTTTGCCATGAACCAATAGAAACGCTTCATTTACCTATCCTCGCTTAGCTTAGCTTAGCTCTGGTGGAAACAGCTCAGCGGAGCGAGGTTTTGTACATACAAAAGAAGGGATAGATGTGTGCGAGGAATGTGTTGCGAGGAATGTGTTGCGAGGGATGTGTTGCGAGGCGGCGTCTGGCTGACGGACGTGAGCGCAGTCACTGGACAGTGTCAAAGGCAGATAGCATGTGTAGCATAGATGAGCGGAGAAAAATTGTTTTATATTTATCAATTTGCGATGAAAAAATGGAGGCAGAGTATACAGAGTTTCTTTCTGCTCTGTTAAAAAGAGCCCACTACACATCCTCGCTACGCATCCTCGCACCGCTCAGCTACCTCGCACATCTCTGGTGCAAACGCAGCCTTAGAATTGTAAATGTGTAATATATGCCTTTGATATGGTATTGTATTGTCAATGTTAAAACAGCTTTTATGTACTTGACAGTAATGGCAGGTACCTAAGTTAAAAACAATACGATAACATAACATATTGTCGGTGTAGAGGTGACACCTCGTATATGCAAACTGAACAACTTTTCTAGGTGTTATTATGACATAACTTTGCAAGTGTGGGCGGGTGTGGCAGCGTATGTGGCCTTTACACATTATCAGTTTTCAAAGGTCTTATAATTTTCTCAGTGAATAATGAAAAAAAAGTAAGTTGCTTCTCAGCATTACGATGCAATAACGACGACACCGATTAAAATTAGCACTTATGACGTTATACTATACCAGAAGAACTATCGGGTGTCAAAGTCAAAGGTGTAATATTCTAATATTGCAAGTCATCATTTGTTTTGTCCTTTACCTATACTGCCTTCACTAGAGAGAAGGGCGTATTTACCATAGAAACGAGAATGTATTAGTGACCTGATTTCGTAAAGCACAGGGTTCAATTTGCTTTGACTGTCAAATTTCGCATGGGCCCTTTTTACTTAGAAGGGCAGTATAAAGTAAGCAAAAGCAACTATAACGTCATCTTCATGGTCAATAAGGACCTTGTTTTCCTTATTATTGCTTCTTGTGATGACTTGCAATTAAACCTTTGACTTTGACACATTACATTACTAATACTTCTGGTATACCGTCATAAGTGCTACCCACAGTTCTATAGTATTTACAACGGTGTCGTCATTGTAACATGAGTAACCATGGAACACCTACCTACCTTAATGGCTGCTGTACACGATGGCCCATCATGGACCAGCATAGGGACGGAGTGATGCGTAAGAGTGAGATGCAAGAATGTGTTGCTCGCTCTAATGTGTAAATGCGTCCCTTACGTTGGCCCATGATAGGCCATCATGTAGAAGGCCATAACATGTCATCTTGGCCATAAGCAAAGTTGACGCCATACGACTCGTAAGAGCTATACTTAACTGAATTGTATAAATACAATAGGTACTACCAAGTACCAACGCTAAAAAGTACTAGGTTTTTTTTTTTTTAGTTTATTACATTCAGTACTAGTAGCTCGATGATCTAACTTTTAGGGTTCCGTACCCACCTCAAAAGGAACGACGAACCCCTTAATAGGATCAATTTACTGTCCGTCTAGGAAGATACCAGCATAAACCTTTCCGCATCTTTCCGTTTGTCAATACCCTACTTCTTAGAGAATGGTACAGTAGAACACAACCGATATGGCGTGTCGTGAATCTTCGTTCGCGCAGACACGAACAACGGTTCCGATGTTTTCCGAAAGCACTATTAAAACCCACGATCAGACTTGTACGTAATAGTTATTATAAGATGCAAATTAAATTGTATCTGTTTTCCATCTCACTCACGCACGTTTGACAACTGACTGAACGACACGCGGGCGCGCGGCAACTTAGCGTCACTATAACCAATAATAGCACAGAATACAACCACGCAACGCTGATTGGTTCCCGCGCTTCGAAAAAATTTCATCTACGCAGGTACATCGGTTGAAACTAATTCCAATTCGAAAGTATAGATACCTATGGCCACTTGAAGTCTCAAAGGAATGAATCCAACAATCGATGTTCTTAAATAGCGAAACGATTTAAAACTTATATCTTACGTACGGAACCCTCAGTGCGCTCGTACTTGACCGGTTTTTTGTTAGAAAATGCCAAGTCTATGCTAGAATGAAATCTGTCACGACTTAATAGGTAAGTACCTCATATTTTTTCTCGACAACGATCTCTGTTAATTACAACAATAGGTTTCATAATTATGATAAAAAAATTAATAGTCGATTACTCAATCGTTAACCGCGAGTTATTGCGTCTGCGCACGTCAGCTTTAGTTGAACCTTAAGTCAAGGTGTTAACAGTTATATTTGAGTAACAAAAATGTTGTGCGTGTCACGTTGAGGGCCAGGCTTCCTAGTTTCAATAGAAATAGGAGCCAGGGTGAAGTTCTTAGCAGACTCTTTAATATTCTTTTGTTTGTTTAATTTTGTAAGGCCCTTTCCCTGTCTTGGCTGTACTGCGAGTATTTTGAGATTTAAATACTCGTACAACACGTAAAGGTTCTAGGCGGTGAAAACCATATCGTATCTGACCAGTGGGGTTATTATGACGTCTCTGTGCAATTCATTTTACGCTGAGACAAAAGGACAGAGCAATGCAATTGCCATAGCTCCGTCCTTTACGCTGAGCGTAAAATGAACTGCATAGCTATGTCATAATAACCCCCCTGTTATCGTATTGTCAACGTTTTGATAGCTCTTATTTACTTGACAGTAAATGCGGCTGACGTTAAAACTATACCATAACAGAAGGGCTATTGCCTCACGCACTTGCAATCGCATCGGCTTCAAAATGGAACAAATTGTTTTCATTTGGTATGCAGACATGCCTTCGATTTTCAAAATGAAAACTATCGTGATTGCGAGTGCGTTCGACAATACGCCCGCAGGTCAAAGATGATATAGTTTTTACGGGCTGGTAGGTGAGGCCCTATGCTGGGTGTGCTGAGCGTACGGTGTCGCACCACTGTTATACCACCAAGTCAGGTAGGCTAAAAGCTCCCAAAGTGTGCTTAAATTTATACTCTGTCTTTATCTGTCAGTAAGACATTTGAAAATGTTTAGAAATATTGCTACTTGCCTACATCTGAGGATCATTTATTCTCAGAGTAAATGGAATTGTTGAAGGAGTACCTATTAGATTAGGGAAGGATGAAAACGCTTTACACACTTTTGGCGAACCGATTCCCCAATTCGTTCTAAGTATCCAATTTGAACGCGTGCGTTCTTATTTTGTACACAAGATCGTATCGGGAGATCGGATCGCCGGCAGTGTGTAAAAGGCTTAAGAAAGGGCCAAGTCAGGAGACTCAGTGGTATCCTAAGCCGACGCACGAGTAGGAAGAGACTTATTACGAGTGTATAGGAAGGGAGAGTAGTTTATCTGAATGGTAGCAAGTAGAAGGAGGTTGTCCCTCCCTACTCCTACAGGAAAGAGGCGTGATTGTGTGTATGTAGGGTTAGCTGGAAGAGATCCCTTAAAGAGATAAGTTCGCCGTTGTACATACCTACTTTTATATTGATTGTATTGTTCTGGTTTTCTTTTGTACAATGAAGTGTTTACCTACATACATACATAATAATAATATATTAATATTCTCAGTACCAAACTCCTATTCCGCAATAAATAAGTACCTAGGTATGCGATTACAAACAAATTTATAAATATTGCTGGTAGGAATAATGTAAACTGTACCTATAGGATAGGATATAGTGGTAAAGAACACTAAAGTACATATTTTTTTTGTTTTTTTTGTGGAGAATAGTTTTTTTTATTTATTACGTTAACCCTAAGGGAGCTCCTTCTTTTTTATAATCTTTATTGTAGGAACCTATGTTTAATCTGGGTTACATTTTTGAGATTCAATTACTTAAGTTATTTTCATTACATTTGAAATCATTCATTCAACATCGAAACGAATCATTCGCTCAAAAAAAGTTGCGCTCAATCTTTACAGCTCGAAGGTTACAAAAAAAGATAATTAAAATTCTCGCGTAACATAGAAATGTGTATTTTGATACGGTACACTATTTTAACTGTTTTATTCTAATAGATGAAGTATTTAACATACATAATGGCTTTTAACCGCAAATTGAGTTAGCGTAGCTCAAAATACTTCTAACTTTTACTTTCTATGTGTAAGGTAAGTAGGTACTTACGAAAACCGGTTGGACAAGACGGCCTTAGTATTCAAGTCGTTCACAACCAAACACTCAGTGTCGAAATCCTTCGTGAACCAAATAATCGGTATCACACAAAATGCCACCACTTTTCTCACGGACCACTAACTTTTTGTCAAATTCCACGCAAAAAATCCAACTAGATTTTTATTACAATAATTCTAAATTCAAAACTGTTTATAACACTACAACTACAATCACAGACCCACTATGTTAGAAAGATAATTTACGAAAATAACACGCAACTCGTATGTTTTTAAAGTTCGAATGAAACTTTTTGAGCTCGGAAAACGAGCGGCCTGTTGCAATGGCAGAACGGAACTGAGTGAATGGAACGGCTGTGCGACTGTGACCGGTTCGGTGACAAGTGAATGATTGAGCGAACGGTGTCATTGAAGGTTGTTTACGATCCTGAGTGGAATGTGGAAGCATGCGTTGTAAATATTTTGGGAAGGCTAGTCGCGAGACTCGCGAGCTTATTGAATTTTAATTGAAATATTTGAATACCCTGTACTTAAATTTCATTACTGGTTTTTTTTTCAAGTAAAGTAACTATACTGTCTAAAGAGCTAATAATAATTAGGAAGTTACTAGAAGTGGGAGCCCGTTGGTTCCCTTTTTTAATCATAATATGCTCAGAATTTCTAATGAAACAAATCTAACCTAAGTTTGATTTATTTAAATCATGAAAGTAAGTTTATAAAAAAACGTTATGTCTTGAGGTAATTATGACTTAAAGCACATTATGGCTAGAAATAATTATGGTAGTTAATATAGACCCACGTATGCGGGGAAGTTTTGTAGATTTATCTGTTACTAGCGACCCGCCCTCGCTTCGCTTCGGTTTATTTGAGTTTTCTATAACACACGTACATAAAACAAAATTTATTATACATAAAAACCTTCCTCTTGAATCACTCTATCTACTTAAAAAAAACCGCATCAAAATCCGTTGCGTAGTTTTAAAGATCTAAGCATACATAGGGACAGAGAGCGGGAAGCGACTTTGTTTTATACTATGTAGTAATAAAAAAGGGATGGTACAAGTAAACAAGGCTACATCACATTTTTATTATATTTTATTGATATAATTTTGTACAAATAACGGCGTATAATACATCGGACAGGTCTCACATACAAAACTAATTCTAATCAAGCTATTTGTAATATGTCACAAGTAGGGCTAAGTATTTTATAGTTTAACTAAAATTATAGTTAAACTTCCGTACAAGTACAAAACATTGGTAAAAGCAGTCGTTATTTTGATAGTACAGTCATCCTGAAAATTAGTATTATTTACGTAGCTATTATTATTTGTGAGGCTTTTTTATTTAGTGACTTTCCTAAAATACATAAATGACACACGCTACGATTAGCAAAATAATACATACATTAATTATTAATATACGAAATAATTACACTTAGTTTAAAGTTAAATTAATTTACGAGGATAAAATGATATGCGATCAAACAAGTTACACCAATCAATGAAACAACAGTTATAAACACACAAAAAATTAAGATGAGACCGTAATTAAAGATATGTATTTGTAAATAATTTTTCACACCCTGTGAAATATATAATTGACAGAACCTATTTGTGAAAATAATCCCGATAGAGGGTATCGTAGGGTAAAAATAGATCGCTCTTCGATTACATATTGACGCAAAACAAAAAATCGACAAAATCAGTCCACAAACTTTCTTTTCATTTTGAATAATATTCTGGGTGTCTTTTGTTTTACGTATTTGTTATACTATTATATATAAGACGTATTGCATTATGCAAATTGTAGATAAAATTTAATCACTCAAAAGTAATACATAACACTCATTTGTCAACGTCTACCCTAGATTCTTAATAGCTTGCCCACAAATATTAGGTTAGAGAGCAATAAGGCAAAGTTTAAAAGAAGAATGTTCAATTATTTAGTTCGTACCTATTGTATAAATTTGACAATGAATTTTTAGTAACGTTATTACAAACAATAATAATTCCACGCGAAACGAGCCAAACGAGCAGTCAAACTGTGTTTGTAAACAGTTTTGTATGACCATGTTCTATTGTTATGTTGTAACCAATTGTTTTCGTTAATAAATTTTAATAATAAAATAAGAGAACAATTATCTTGTTAGGAATGTATTTTTAAGTAGAAGACGAAGACGTTAGAATTGTCTTCTTTTAACCTAAATACCTATAGAGACCATTAAGTTTCGAGAGATTATGTAATTCGTTTTATGCTAAATGTAAATTAGTGAACAGATGTTATGCAAATGACATCCATTGTTTAGGGAGTAAATTTAAGAAAGCTTGTTAAAGATGTTATTTTTGCTTTGCGTCAGAATTTAATCGATAATAAAAGGTTTTTGTAAAGCGCATTTAAAGTTATACTACTCAATATATTAATCTATTCTATGACTAGAGAGCGGTGCTACAGGGACAACGGAAGCAAAGTGGACGCTAAACAAAACACTCTCGAGTCTCGACACGATCGAATGTAAACACGCAGTAGGAAGGCAACTATCATATTAGTTCCATAAGGAACCACGAGATGGCGCTAGAAAAAGATCTATGTGACAGTGGCGCCGCTTAGTGATATTTCATGGCAGTTTCCAGTTCCTGTTTTTTCAAGTAATCAACTTCCAACGCTATGGCTCCATTTACTACTTACAATTCGCTAAATCACGCCCATATGAAAATTTCCGATATACAAACGCTATGTATACTTATTTATCTATTTATAAAATACACTCACATTGTAACAATTTTTTCGTGATTGGCTAATTCAACTGAGTATTATAAATGTGTAAAAGAAACTAAAGAATGCGTGCATACCACTCGTACGACTAGAATTTTATTTAGTTAACATTACAAATAGTTTTTTTTATATCTACTAGATAGTAAAGCACTTTGAAAAGTTACCCCATTCGTCATGGAGAAAGAAAATCGAAGATTATTATAAATAAAATAGTTTTTTCGAAAGTATACTGTGGAAGGACATGGTTATTCCGTACAATTCAGTTAGGTACTTATTCTAAATTGACTATTCAGTATTCATAATTATTCACTCGCGTAAAAACCGACATTTTACTAAAAAACAGCAATTATAACAAATGATGGCTCGATATTGTTATTTATTGCCTCCGAAATTTATTTTTACATTGATATGTACGGAGATTATTATTAGTGAATTGGTCATTCATTGAACGATTATCGAATTAATTTTATAATTACGGCGTTTCTGATCAAAGTATGCAAAATTTTAACACTTAAATGGCGATAAAATGAAACAGTTCATTTAATTCGTATCAAACCCTAAAATACCAAAACATCGCAAAGAAAACCATTTTTCAAAAAAACTTTCTACCACTACCACCTCAAATACATAAACTGTTTTTAATTAAACTAAAGAACCGTTTCACTTAAAAGCAAAAAAACATTCACTTCGTAAAAAATAATCCAGTCATTCAAACGACCGAGTGCTCAGTCGAACAAATCATTCACTCAACTGAACGAATCCATTCGGTCAGAGTGAAGCGGTGTTATGGCGCGCATCTACCCACATTGTTAGTGATCGTGTGCGGTAGCTTGGAGAGCGAGAGAGGTATATCGAAGTCGCCGCTCAGCGATATCTGTGAGACGCATCCCACGAGACCGCTCTTGTACTTGCCCATTGAGTTCATTTCTATTGATGGTAGCCCACCTGAGAAAAAAAAAATTAAAAAAAATTAAAAAGTGTCAGGGGACAATCTCACCAACCTAGTCCCAAACTAAGGTCTAGGCTACTATGGATACTAGACAACGTTAAACTTACTTATATAGAGAAAAACATACTTAAATGTTGATTGGGAAACACAAATGTCTGCCCTTACCGGCATTTGAAACCAGGACCGCTAGCTTCGTAGGCAGGGTACCAACTAGGCCAACGCCTCGTCGATGGTAGACCTATACAGAGTCCGCAAAACATAACTGCCGTCCATTATCTAAAAGGCGGCTAAATACAAGAGGGTCATTTTGAGTTATGGCCAAAAAACATGGGAAACCATGTCTCTGAAAACTGGTGAGCGATATTCCTGTACTTTTTTTTGTATACTAATATTCGAGACTTGCTCTATTTTATACATATAAAATTGATATGGTTTTCCTTGATTTTATAGCTGAAATCTTCGATTTTCCTTTTTAGCTATGATACCGTAGAATTTTATGAATTACGTTACATAGCTTAATAGCGGTTAAAGTATGTTTAGCCGCCTTCTAGTTCAGTAATTTAGGTTATCCACCATAGATTGTACAAATACAAAAAAGTTATATGAAAAACATAACTAAAAGGCGGTTACATGATATAGCCGCTTTTTAGCTATGTATGCCTAGTTAATCCTGTGCAAACAGACATGACTATAAGACGGCCATACGACTTTAACGGCCTTCTAGTTTAAAATGAGTGCATATGGCAGAATCTAATATACGTTTTGTATCATCAATGCTAGAGAAAAAGGCAGTTAATTAAAGAACAAATAAAAATAACTGCTTTTTTGTTATGGATTGCAATCGATGTATGTTACTACATCCAATGACTTCGGGTAGTTGCTAAAAACACAGCGAAATTAAACTTAATAAAAACACCATTTACTATGTTGAAATCAAATTCATTCATACAAAATATAAAAATGTTTATAATAAAGGAACAAATTGCAAAGGTACACTGATAAAATCACGGTTTAAACGCGTAACTTTATATTGCTTAGCTACTAAATAATACCTTTCTTTAAACTTATAAAAACAAAAAGAGATCAATTGCTCATTCTTAAAATAGAAGGCTGTCATCAGTAAAAACACTTGGAACTTTAACAAGTAGAATATCAAACCTAATCTCAAAATAAAACCGAAACCTTCTGCGGTTAACAGACATCCAATAACTAATAAATAAAAAGAGGGGTGTTCGTTTATAACGTGTATCTCTATGTCTATGTATTTGAGTGTTTGTTTGTGGCATCGTAGCTCCCAAACAGATGAACCAATTTGAATGCGTTTTTTTTTTTTTGAAAGCTGGTTTTTTAAGCTAGGTTTTATGAAAACCGCCAAAAAACCGCATTCGAATCGGTTCACCCTTTTACGAGCTACAGTGCCACAGACAGACACACACACGCTCACAGACTTCCACGTCACACTTATAACACCCCTCTTTTTTGCGTCAGGGTTCAAAAAAACATCTTTGTGACACGCTTTATTTTTACCAACTGTACTTGTATCACTTATAACAGACTCGTTATTAAAATTAAAAGAGTCAAACGAGTCTAGGTTTAGGCTAGAGGTTTTTTGAGAAGGTAGATCGTGCTGCCACTGATAAGAACAAATTCAATGATGAGGGCTTGCAGCACTGCATTAGCGCATAGTCATACACCTCCCCTGTTTCGAGGAACAAACGAAATTTGGGAGTCTTATCGTAAAATAAAAACCGTTTTTTTTGGGTTTTTTTTTTCAATACCGTTGCCAGGTTTTTTGCATAGCAGCCATCGCCATTTCATGTACTCCCATTAACGACGCGTCTAAATATATATTAGGTCCTTACCTATGAAATTGGCGTTTTTTTTCGTACGGAATTTAGTCATTTCAATTTTAACTATCAAGATCTTTTTTAATTTCATTAATACCATATGTTACAAAGGTTATAGATACAAATAATATGGTTAAATTTCTAACTTAATGTTTAAAATTTAAGTGTGAACTCAACTCTTTTCATGTGCTGCGAGTTCAAGTGTTTCAATTACGCAGAGTTTTATGAAGCCAAATATTTTTAAGTAATTAAGATATGTATAATCTAACTTAGAAGTGTCCAATATTCCTGACAGAATTTTGTTTGGTTTGTATTTGACGTTACAAAATAATCCGCAAAATTAAATGTATGAAAACCATAGTTTTCATAAAATTAACCATATAAAACGCCAATTTCATAGGTAAGGACCTAATATATCTCATCCGGTAGTTTGATCGAATACAGCTGCGCAAAGGATGACCTTCAATCGCTGCAGCAACCTCTTTCTCCAGTGTTTGGAAAATGCAGCAGTAGTTGAAATTGATGCTCTTTCTGATGAGCATTGGTTTTTTGAGGAGGTTGATCGTACTAGATTTCTAAGTACGAGGCGTCTTTGTCATGCTCCTGGCACTGATAAGGCCAATTATGAGGGCTTGCAGCATTGCATTATCGTATAGTCCTACACCTCCCCTGTTTCGAGGAACAAACGAAATTTGGGAGTCTTATCATACCAAAAACCCGATTTTAAAAATTTCTTTGAATTTTTTTTTAATACCGCGGCCAGGGTTTTGTTTGGTTTGTTTCAGGAGCGCCAAAGTTCATATAAAATTGCAAGTTAGATTGTTGGAACTCCGAAATTGTATCTCATAGAATTTTACAACCTAATGATCACTCTTCATACTCTTCATATTTTTTTTAGTAGAAATGATCGGAACTTATAATCATCTAAACTTATAACGCCAATATTCATCGAACCGTACACTTTTCACAATTTCTTAAATATCTTACGTGTAGATAAAATTAAGTTAGGTTGGTTAGATTTATAAAAATCTAAAATGTAACAGCTTTTTGAAAAACTGCTTTATGAGTTGCGATAATTATGACTTAAAAAAGTATGAACAAAAATTATGAGCAAATTTTTTCGGAGTTATGATGAGTATAGTCACAAATCGTTATTTGTATAAAAAATCGAAGGAACAATTTTATCTGAGCCAATATGGACCCGCCATTTCGTGTTCTCCCATTAACGACGCGTCTAAATATATAATAATATATCTCATCCGGTAGTCTTATCGGACTAGGTGTAGTTTCATGGGCTCCCCTACTATAAAGCGAGTGGGGGACCAAGCTACAGTAACGAAAGTTTACTTGATAGTAGGTACTAACTAGACCTAACTGCCTTTTGAGAAATTTTAACTCTACGTAGACGTTTTTCTTGGAGGCAGCGGCATGGTGGAATTGGCGGAAATCGACGCCCGCGCCGCTTGCAAAGCGACCAGAGGGCCCATACAAGATGCATTGCGCTAACTATCATTCCTATTCGTTTAGTTTTTAAACCAATCGCGTCACTGGCACATCACGTGACTTTTCGTATCACGTCATCTACCAGTGACGCGATCGGTTTAAAAACTAAACGAAGAGAAACGCTAGCTAGCGTAGTGCATCTTGTCTGGGCCCTCAGCTCTTTAGATAAGCACTCCGGCGACTGACTTCGGCCGACGCCGTCAGCCCGACAGGCGAGACAGGGGATAGGGCGACTGCTGCGCGGGGAATGAGTTGCCGCCTTTTAGTTAGGCAATGTCGTATAGCCGCCATTTAATGAAGCAAGAATTGATTTTTATTACTTTGGTTTCTAGATTATAAAACCGTGACGGCCTTTAAGGTATGTATTTTGATAAAAAATAATAAAATTTACATACAATAAGGCGGCTATTGGATTTTAACCGCTTATTTCTTATGTAAACACGGATAGACCGCTTTTTAATCTAGGACCTCTTTTGCAGATGAATATTACGTTCTTAAGCTATAAGATGGCTAAAGTCCAATAGCCGCTTTTAAGTTGTGGAAAATAAAATAGCTGCTTTTAAGTATTGAACCGTAACACGTGTTACGTTTAAAAATTGGCAGTTATCGACTTTTAATCACCTTTAAGATAGGTAAGTGTTAAATAACCGCCTTTTTGGTAGTAATATCCCAAAAAATCTGAATTTAGCCGCTTTTCTGAAGGCTGTATCTCGGTTGTTTTTAAAGATATTGAAACCAAACCTAGATAGATCGATAGCTAATAAGTAGCTGAATCGCCCTGTGTATATAACTCAAAAAGGTCGTAAGAGCCTTTAGCCGCCTTTTAGTTAATGGACGGCAGATAATCTGTAGTTACCTATATAAAGTCCGTTCTCCGTGTTAAGCTGGTCTCGCTTGCCCGGAGAGACCTTCCCGACGGAGCCAAGTCCGTCTACCTCGAGCACGCCTGCTTGTCTGTTCCTGAGAAAACAGAATGATTATTTCAGGGAGACGATCTCATATATACTAGGGTCAATACCCTAGTCCCAATCTCTGGGTCAATAAACTTTTCTTTGTAGCTCGTTGCCAGGTTGTGAGGTATATTTAATGATGTACAGTCACGAGATTCAATTTGGTACCCACCTTAGGTCCAAAGTCAATCTGACATTCTACAACAATAAGGTTGAGTTTCCAAAAAGTTACAAATGACTTGACATCTCTAATGACATTGACGACTTCAAGCATATTTTTCTTGAAATGGGTCCCAAATTAACGCTGCGACCGTACACGCTTGATTGTTACTTTTACATTCTGTTTAAGATTAATTAACTATAAACTATTACTCGTTTGCAGAAATATTGAGGTTATGTTTCGAACAGTACTGATTCGTTTACATCTTTTGTCATTTTTATTGACCCCGACTTTAGTTACCCTGTATGTCCATTCCCGTTCTCAATGCCGAACAAATCTAAAAATAACCATTTACTCAGACCCCCGTTATAATGATGACCCGTTCTTTCAGAACTGATATCTCCTAAAAGGACCATAGCAATTAAGCCAGTTTTCTTCAAAAATATTGCGTCCAAATCAATCTATCCTTCTGGCAGCAGGACAGACACATATCGCACTGCTAGATCAAAACGGTATCAACTCAAAATGCTGGCTAGTTTTGTTTCAAACTCATAGAAGTTGTATTAAAGTATAGAATACAGTTGTATTTTGAGTTACTACTGTTGCGATTTAGCAGTGCAATTACGCTACATTTATAAACACCCCTCTTGTTTTGTCAGGGGTTAATAAGCAAGTAAGCAAGCAAGAGGGGAAACCGCTGGATGGCAGCAGCAGAGGACCGATCGTTGTACAAAAACCTTGGGGAAGGCCTTTGTCCAGCAGTGAACGTCTTGCGGGTGATGATGATGAAACAGCAAGTTAGTTACCTAGTGGCCCTCGCTCGGTGCCACAGGCCGTCGTCGACCTTGGTGTGGTTGGCGACGATCACCACCTCGCCGCTGCCGAGGTCGTACCTGAAGAAGAAACAGTACAGGCGTCAAAACATGCACACAACCATTCCATTAACCTACCGCCAAATAGCAGTGTTCGCATTGTTGTGTTCCGGTTTGGGGATAAGAGAGCCGGTGAAATGACTAGCATAGAGGCATTCCATCTTAGTCCTCAGGGTTGGCAACGCATTTGCAGTCTTAAGATTGCATTGCATTCTTGTGAATGCGAATGTCTATGGGTCACAGTTTCCACTTACCATCAGGTGGCCTGTGTGCTCGTTTGTCTACTCTATGCCATAAAAAAAAAAAACATTCCCTCTTATTCAAAAACAAACGAAAGCTAAAGTGTGCTTAAGATATGCTTTGTCTTTATACTTCGGCGTGGCAAATTTGACGGAAATAGACAAAGAATACTTTAACAAAACTAGGTTTACTGTGCGCTTATGAACCTCAGGGTTAGACTTTAGGATCTTAAAAAAAGTCTTAGCGCATTTGCCGCCGACAATGCATATTATAAGAGTAGCGTTAAAATTTTTAAAAATATAAAAGAGATGATAAATGTCGTTTATTCAATAAGTGACTTTCACACCTCAAAATTTATGTACCAGCGCTTCGTAAAAGGAGACCACGGTTGAGAAGAAGCGCCGCAAGAAACTTAACATTCAGTCATTAACACATTACTTATAACAATAATAATACTTAACTTAGCATTACATAAACCTACGAATGTATAGTAAAATATCTTGCGTAGTTGATGAGGAAAACGTGGTAAAACTCATGAAAACAAGAGCAAAAAATAAAAAGTTAAGGAAGAACGGTACATAGACGATCGAATATAAGAATTAGTGACCCGATAACCCGGTTGCTTCTTTATAATTTTCTGTTACGATTTTAATCACAAGGTGGTCTTCGTAAATATTTTTAAGAACGCCACATGCTCGTTAATATGTTTTAATATAATATTAAAATATGTTGCTTATACTGTCACGTAGGCGCTAAAGCTTATTGAGCACTATTATTTACTTGATTTTACGTTTCTTTTTCTTATGCGGAATTGAACGCCTACTGTTAGCTTCATGCTTTTCCCAGCGTTCACTTTGCCCTATTGAATTTGTCAGGGTCCATAATGGGCCAGCGTTCTCTCTAACATCGTGGATAAAGGGCGGATTAAATAATAATGTCCAATTGTACTCTTAACCTTAACCAACTTGCTATACAACTCGATGGACGAATTATTACCCGGTGAGTTAAAATTTTCCCGTTATACTTAAGTCGCTCGTATGTCTCACTTGCTTGATGGCTCGCTAAGAAGTAATTTTTCAAGAAAATAAATAGGTAGGCAAGATAAACTATAATTTTATTGAATTTCACTTCATTGACTGAACGCCATGTTCTAATGAAACCGTGATGCTTTTACGGTACCTTAAACATTGTTAGGTAAGGTAGGTAAGGTTAAGCTAGACATGAAGCTACCAAAAAAAAACGCATACAAGAAGCGCCTTCTAATGAATTGAAAACTAAGTGTAATGAGACGCAGAATTTTGAAAACGTTCGTTGAAAGGTACGTACATACATAAGCTCACGCCTTCGTTCCCAGAGTGGGGTAGTGCATTTTCAATTAAGCAGCCTTATACGTTCGATCCATCGTGCTGCTAAATTGAAAATGCACGCGCTACAATGTGTTTTGTTCGCACTGACGGGACTACTTGTATTAGTGACAGGTTGCAACCCCGTCGTCTAACAGTACTACAGTACAGTAGTCAACAGCAGAAGTAGCTACGCAATTGAAGAGGTTAAAATGATCTGCACTCGACTTTATTGTCAAGGGAATACGTTGTGTGTAGAAAATGTTGACCATGTTATACTGCTTAGCTACTGATGATGACTGTACAAGCTTTTATTTTTTAGTTGAAAAGTGTTTCGATAGTATAATAGGTATCCGGGTGTAAGTATTGTACTCACCTGAGAACAAGTACAGAGTTCTCGATGGCGAGAGACAGGAAGTCAGCCGGCGGGCGCGCCGCGCGGCCCGACCACACGAGCAGGCCGTTGGCCGACTCAGAACGGAAGCGGATGTTGATGTCTAGCGTGTAGCTCAGTAACCTGGGGAAATACATTATTAATAGCTGTAAGATCGGCTAGGCAGACGGATATGCAAGATAAATTAATTTTATCACCTGTCTATAACTATTAGATAAAAATCCCCGATAAAATGGTGACCCCTTTTTTAAAAGCTTCTCTTATACAACCCAATCGATTTTCATGAAAAACCACCACTAAAAATCTGCTTTGAAACAAAAAACACAACCAAATCGGTTAGCACGTTTAAGAGCTACCGTGCCACAGACAGACAGACACACACATAGCGGTGAATTTTATAACACCACTCTTTATAAAGGTTAAAAAGTATTAGAAAATAAAGGGATAAAACCAACCAGTAAGTAAAATCCATGTGATACTACCTCGTGAGGCCCACGTTCGAAAAATAATCTTGTGTCAGTCAACTAAAGTCAAAAGTTACTTTGACAAATGTCCTAAATTTAGGACGTTGGGCCTCACGAGGTTAATGTGATTATATTATTATTCGAACGATAATTTAATATTAAATAAGCATTGCATGCATTATCACTTTGTATTAACAGTGTAATTTTTTAGAAGCTTATCTATGAAAGTAAGAATGCAGAAATTAAAATTGAAAGACATAAATATTTCATTGCAAAATGCCACGGAAAATCTAATAAAATACTATATTTATTCATTTATTACAAATCAATGAATGACTAATCATAAACAGAATGATTCACTCAAACCATTCATTCATTTTTTTTTTTTTTTTTTTTGTCACCTAGCTTAGACATCATGTAATTTTTATTTCCTAGACCTAAGATCATTGACTGTTTTGCTTTTTATACTATATATTGTTGTTCTTTTAATTTGGAATAAATGATTATTATTATTATTATTATTTATTTCCCGCCTATTTATTGACGTACCTCTTCATGGTTTCCTCATCATCAATATGAATGAAGCTGTCCGTGCCGCTAAAACTTGGATAAGTATTCGTATCACCCCAATTTATTTCACTAGCATCCAAATACTTGACTTGCATGTAAGTCCGTCCGTCATACGCAGGTTCCCCAGTCACAATATCGTTGCTTCTCTCTTTAAAGTAATCATGTTTTTTAGAAAACTTCTTTTTCTTTAGCTTTTCACTGTGTATGTGTTTTTTCGGTTTAATTTTGTGGAATTTCGCTTTGAGACCTTTTTTAGGCACGACTGAACGGTGGATTTCGTTTTCTGACACGTTCTTTGGATACGGGACATGTATGATTGATTCCTTGCAGAGGTTTGAGCTGAAATACAAGATTTCGAGGTTAAAAATATCCAAGTAATGACAACTTATGTATCTGAATAAACTAGATCAGTCATTTTTAATTTCTGATATGTTAATAACAGGACTGCACTGAACTTAGAATCTGGACTGGTATAAAAAAGAATAGACTGAATAAATTCAAGCGTCAAAAATAAAACTCACGCGCAAGAGTTGTTTCTTGGCTCGTCGCAATTGTCGACGTTAACGCCACCCAGCGCCGCGGCCACCACCGACAACTCCTCATCGTTTATCGTCAACTGAAATTGAAAAAAGTGAATATATGAATGAACGACGAATAAATTCCTGTCAAACAAAAGTAACGGTAAATTAAAGTACCTAAAGTATGTGATTAAATAAATGATTGAACGAATTAGTTAATCAGTTTTAGAGAGTTAAACGAATTATATTCGTTTCTGTATTGACAAATCTAGCTTACCACCTCTACTTTGGTTTGGAAAATATTTTTTGTATGGATTTTCTCAGCTCTCCGTGAGTTTACGGCTTTAACGATAAACTGGTGATAGCGATCCGGACGGACCTTCCTCTTGTTCCCACCACAAATATTTCGATCGATATGACCAATATGATGTCACACGCACACACGCACACATGCACACACACACACGCGCACAAACACGCGCACACCCACACATACACGGTGAGTCAGGACATATTTTATTTTATTAATGCTAAGTTAAGTACCTATCATTTATGTTGATTTTTGGAAGAGCGAGGCGTCCCAACACATACTTTTTATGTCTAAAGGGAGGCCTCAGCAACTGTAATTTTATAAACTGGCTAAGAGATAATAAATAATTTTTGATTTTGTTTTTTTTATATTTTTGATGATGGGACAATTATCACAAGAGAAAGTTAAAACTTGATTTAACCACCCAGTAAATGAAATAAGTGAATGAATGACATGAATGAAATGACCGAGTAACCAACCCACCTGCCCCACGCAGCCGCTGAAGCTGGCGTGTAACGCTAGCCGCGGCGGCAGCGGGTGCGGGGCGCCCCCCAGCAGCATCGGCTGCCGGAGCGTCAGCCGCCGCGCCGCGCCGTGCGACGTCACTGACCTGGAACAGTGAATGGATTACATACATACACACATACATAAACTCACGCCTTTATTCCCAGAGCGGGGTAGGCAGAGCTACAGAATTACCAACAACTCTAAAAACTTGTTATTAATTCTGTAACCACATTTTGCACTTTTAGGCTAAGATGTTTACCAGTGTATTAGTGACAGGTTGCAAGCCCATCACCTAACAGTACTATACGCCTTTATTCCCTTAGCCGTCTCTTACGACATCCACGGGAAGATATGGAGTGGCACTATTCTAACCCGGCAACCACACGGGTGTGAATGGATTAATAATTATAAAATGACAACCGGGTAATTATTGTGTTTCAAAGGGTATAATCCTTTAAATGTAGGACCGGCTAACGATTGGCACGATGGGCGAACGGACGGACGGGAGGCTACTAAACCTAGTAATCTGCCCTCCTAAGACAATAAGAAGTATCTTAGATTAAATCACCAAAGCATATTCAATTCTATGTCGTGTTTGGGCACGGAAACCTTTGAATTGAATTATGAGTACCTAAATACCTAAATATAAGTACCTAAATATGTCACACCAATTGACCTAGTCCCATACTAAGCTCAAGGCTTGTATTATGGGTACTAGACAACGATATAAATACTTATATAGAGAAATATATACTTAAATATATAGAAAACATCCATGACTCAGGAACAAATATTCGCGCTCATCACACTAATATCTGCCCTTACCGGGATTTGAACCCAGGACCGCTAGCTTCGTAGGCAGGGTCACTACCAACTAGGCCAGGTCGTAGTATTTTGACATCGTCAATATGACACCCACCTGGTGGCGTCAGAGACGTCTTTTGGCGAGGTGGCCTGCACGCGCAAGGCGGCGCGACGTCCCGCCCGGCTGACTGACACGCGGTGCCAGCTGTTGGGAGACAGCGGGTAGGCGGACCTGGAATATTACACAAGATAAGATAAAAGATAAAAGATATTTATTCAGTAAGTAGGCCGCACGTGCACTTTTACACGTCAAGAATCTACCAGCGCTTCCCAAGAGGAGACCACTGCCGAGAAGAAACGCCGCAAGAAACTCAGCAGTCAGTCGTTTTTTAGCCATATTTAATACTACAATGATACTACTTAGTCTAGCATTATATAAAGCTATAAATATTAAATTAAATATAATATCAAATAGCATGCGTAGTTCAGCAGGAAAACATGTCAAAAATATTACGAGAGAGATAAAGGGAGAAAAGTAAAAAAAGGAGGAGAAAAAAAACCACAGGACAACCAAATAAAAGTTTGATATGCTTTCCCACATCAACGGTGTCCCCTAGACAAACAACTTTGCAATTTTACAAATTATTAATGACTAAGTTTCGGGTTTAGGCCAAGCATTTTTATCTGTTAGATAGTCCTCGACCCAATTAAGTACGCTTTAGATATTAACGACTTTTTTAAGTTTTTTTTTTTACCACAGCCAGGGTTAGGGTTACAGCCACAGCTAGGGTTAGTGCAATTTGGTATGGCTATTCAAGAATTATCAGCTCTGATAGCTGGCAATTCACTTGGTTGATTTGTGTCAAATACTTAAGTTGCATCTTTTTCGGTATGGCAGATGTAAGACACGTAAAATCAGTATTTGGCGAACATGGCATGACATCTCCTTAGAAAACCAGGGGACTAGGGGTTCTCGGTAAAACCATGTTGCTTTTGAAATGTTATCGTATTGTTAAGTAATTAAGAGCTAAATATCATATCGTAGAGTAGAAGTACCGAACCTATTTTTATATTTTATCTTTATATAAATTTTCAGTTTTAACTATTTATGAATATTATTTTTAATTTTACAGTGTTTTTGATACTCATTTCAACCTTAAATGGCCAAAAAGCGTACAGTGGCCACAAGCGGTCTACCCTAACATACTATTGTACTTATAATACTTTATAATACAAATTGGTAAAACAAACCAAAAAAAAGCCCTTAACATTTTTTTTTATGGCATAGAGAAAGCAAACGAACACACAGGCCACCTGATGGTAAGTGGAAACTGTGATCCATAGACATTCGCACTCACAAGACTGCAATGCAATCCTAAGACTGCAAATGCGTTGCCAACCCTGAGGACTAAGATGGAATGCCTCTATGCTAGTTATTTCACCGGCTGTCTTATCCCCAAACCGGAACACAACAATGCGAACACTGCTGTTTGGCGGTAGGTTAATGTATAAGATGGTGGTAGCGATCCGGACGGACCCTGCACAAGGTCCTACCACCCGCCATTCTGTTGAGTTTCTTGCACTATTCTTACTTAGCAATGGTAGTCGTTGATTTGTAAAATTGACTAAACAAATGACTTAAATGTAATTCACCTGACTAGCGCGATGCCCGAGCCCAGGTCGAAGGCGAACTCGACGAAGTACTCCCTCAGGTGCAGCGAGAAGAAGTCCCCGTCCCCGCTGGCGTGCTCCGAGTTGTACAGCACCAGCCCGTCGCCGCTGGACGGCTTCAGGGTAATCTGGAATGATAAATGTATGTTAATAAGTTTTTGTACTCAGGACCTATTATATGTATACACGGTGGTCGGTGATTTTTTTTTTGGTGATCAGGAACCAATTTTTCTAATTCAGTTATTAATGGCGATCATGTTTAAGTCGCAGTTACATGAAACAAAACTTACTTTTTTATGTAAAAAATATATTTTGAAACTAACTTTAAATTGAAATTAATTGTCACCCTACTAATTGTTTAGTCTATTGATAAGTTTATTGATGTAATATCTGTCAAATTTCCCGCCAAAGCGATGGCACTTGACGTATCTACTTCACTTCAATAATTAATGTAGGATGTCCATGTATCCAGTGGTGATTGGTTTTAACAATCTCATTAACTTAATAAATATAAAATCACCGTGTATAATTTATTTTATCTTTTCTTATTACACTATTTATTCGTTTAGCGCACCGTCCGTCTGTCACAAACGGAGCTGGCTGAAAACCAGCGTTGCAGGTGTCTAACACCTCAGCATTATGCTGCGCCAGTGTTCGATTCACTGCCGCGGGGACACACTCACTACTTTTTTATTGCTGTTTTCTGTTTTTACTTTTTTTTGTCTGTTTGTCTTGTGTCTGTAGTGAATAAATATATTTTTCTTTTTTTTTTTAACCTGGTACACTCCACCATTCCAAAAGTCATAATTCCGAATGGATCAAAATTCCGAATTCCAAACGCCATTTTTAGATAGACTACTTGACTTTTTGCTATCGCTCATAAATCAAACATAACCTAACCTAACCATTTAATCTAAAAAAGCTATTCGGTAAAAAGTTATTCGGAATTTTAAGGTGTGTTCCCGTATTTAACCTAATAGGAAAGTAATTCTAGTAGCTATAGTACATGTATACATCTGAAGAAACCTTCCTCATTTATGTTTTTAGAGTTCCTTAGTCAAACAAGGAACCCTTATAGTTTCGCCATGTCCGTCCGTCCGCAGCTAGCTCAGAAACTCTTCGTTCTAGAAAGCTGTCATTTGGCATGATTTATACATTATGTCACGCCGACAAAGTGGAACAATAAAAACTTAATCTTAAACAGATAATTCGTTCATATGTTGTTTTTTGCGTAGTATTCTTCAGAATCCTACACTGAGCATTGTCAGACATGCTATTGCCCAATTTGTTCAATAATAAGTCCCGACTGCTAAAACGTATTTGAAATTATCATTAGTACTTATTTCTTATAACAGATTATTAATATCTTCAAGAAAAGAATCTTGTTTCTGACTTTACAGTTAAAATCATCGCTTAACCTGTCTTTTAAAATAAGTTATAACAAAATTGTTAGTTACTCCCGTGTGGTTGCCGGGTAGGAATAGTGCCACTCCATGTATTCCCGTGGATGTAGTATGAAGCGCCTAAGGGAATATAAGCTTTTAGTACTGGGTAGTGATTCTCTTAAAAACAACGGACGGTCGGACGGACGAGCGAAATCGCAGCGGTGAGTTTAGATAGTCCCGTCAGAGCGAACAAAACACATTTCAGCGCGTGCATTTTCAATTAAGCAGCCTTATACGTTCGATACACAAACCATGCTGCTAAATTGAAAATGCACGCGCTAAAATATGTTTTGTTCGCACTGACGGGACTACTTAAAGTCGCCGCTTGGACATTCACATGTCAGCCCGTCCGATCGTCGTCGTTCAGAGAATCACTACCCTGTTAGGCGATGGGCTTGCAACCTGTCACTAATACGCTGGTAAACATCTTAGCCTATTTGTGCAAAATGCGGTTACAGAATTAATAACCACATTTTAAAATTTTAAGTAATTCTATAGCTCTGCCTACCCCACTCTGGGATTATAGGCGTGATGGTTAGTTATAAATTACATGTTTCAATAAGGTTTATACTCCTTTAAAGCAAAAAAACATTCTTGTCTGTTACAAAAATATACCTATCACCGAAGGATAAGCTTGTAACCTAACCTTTCCTAATCGCTTCTGCCCCGATAAATCTGTCTCGCTCGCTGCAGCATCACTAGCATGACCATCCACCAACTTCACTTCACTTCAGTAAGCAATTCTTCGCTAAATTACCAGCTATGTTTAGAAATTATAATTAAAGTAAGTATAAAAAATTATACATGCAAACATAAACTCACGCCTTTGTTCCCAGAGTGGGGTAGGCAGAGCAACAGAATTACCAACAACTCAATAAATTTGTTGATAATTATGTAGGTAACCGCATTTTGCAAAATTATGATTTGAATATTTCGGAGTAAAGATCTCTAGTAAGAGAAAGTGATAAATTATGATTTATAGTGTTTTTTTTATGAGATACATTTTCGGACTTTGGATAATCGGAGTTTAAAAAATATGTGAACTTTGGCACACCAGGGTAAGGAGTTGGCGCTGGTTCCCCTATGGCAGCCTGAATCCATCGTTTGTCCGAATTTTCATTTGTCCTAAAGTCATTACCATTTGATTTTAGTAAAATTATGGAAAACTTAAAAAAAATTAAAAAAAGAAATAAAATCATTTAAATTCGTGACAAACATAAACAAGAACAGATAAAAACGTACAAGGAGAAAATTGCTACGAAATGGTCCCAACACAGCGTAATGCTGGCTTTAAAGTAAAAAAAAAACGGAATCAGGTGAAAAGTAGTCAAGTTAAATGACTAATTAGGACAAATGATGCGTTAGAAATTAGGATTAGAACAAGCGTTATTTCAAGGCACACGATTTCCTTAAAGTGTTTTTTTTTTATTTGTACACTTTAAAGTTTTGTAGGATTTCAAAGGTTAAAATTATAGTCTACAAAACGCGTTTCAAATAGTTACTACATTATTCAAAACAACAAAGTTATTAACATCCCCAACCTCATCAATACCTACTCAATTATAAAAAAAAAACACATAAAACCATAAATAACAAACTACTAGATCAGTATTTCAATAATATATCAATTTCCTTCGCGCTAAGAATAACCCCCAGTAAATATCCATTACGTGCAGAATCGCAAATTAAAATGGATGCTGATTCCGAGTAAATTATTGACGGCTCGCGCGAAATTTATCACCACGTCGTGTTTCAGAATACACCTCCGCATTTTCACAACATTCTGGCAACATTGCCCAAAGAAAATGGCGGCTTCAAAAAATAACCTTCACTGTTCGTTATTTTCTAATGAGGATAAAGGTCCGTTATTTTGTACAAGAGTTTTTGCCAAATTGAATAGAACTGTGTGTACTACAAGGAATATTTTCCAATAAGTGCTTTCGTTATTCCATGAATTTGGTGTTCAAATTTGACCGTTACTTTTTTTACGAAGTTTATACATTTCTAGATTTTCAATTCGTAAAATCTCGGGGAAGTAGTGATTAGGATTTTTATGCTTTTTTTTTATTAAATGCATAAAGATCCCTCGTCATAATGCCGTGGAAAACAAAAAGATTTTATGTGTTTTTAAAATTATAGTTGTACGGGTAGTTTTATGAGAAATAATTTCCCGTTCACATCAGAGACCGTATAGATGCAAACGCTACTAAAGTTTATCTTTTTCATCACTAAAAAAATGTATGGGATGACAGTCTTAACGTAGAGATAAACCACGTGGTCAACTGTCATCCCATACACATACATTTTGAGTGATAGAAAAGATAAACCTCGATACGAGTGCCTCATTCTATTACACCTATTAGAGAAAGACAGCTATTGATGGCGGGTAATTTTTCCTTAAAATATTAACATTAAATTAAAAATAATGACTAAGAGAACAACACGAAGAAGTTTCTACGTCAAGAACGATACTAAAAGAACTACAGTGGGGCTATTATGACGTATCTGTGCAATTCATTTTACGCTGAGAGAAAAGGACAGAGTTATGTAACTGCTATAGCTCCGTCCTTTACGCTCACCGTAAAATGAACTGCATAGCCATGTCATAATAACCCCCCAGTAGGGTTATTATGACGTATCTGTGCAATTCATTTTACGCTGGGAAAAAAGGACAGAGTTATGTAACTGCTATAGCTCCGTCCTTTACGCTCACCGTAAAATGAACTGCATAGCCATGTCATAATAACCCCCCAGTAGGGTTATTATGACGTATCTGTGCAATTCATTTTACGCTGAGAAAAATGGACAGAGTTATGTAACTGCAATAGCTCCGTCCTTTATCCTCACCGTAAAATGAACTGCATAGTTATGTCATAATAACCCCCCAGTACTCCCAGCTTCTTAATAGAGTTCGTCTGGCTATCGCTATCACCCTTGCACTCGCAACTGACAGTATATCTGTCACTCGTGTTTCATACAAAAATGAAGACTGCCGAACTACATTAAGAAAATGTAAGCACTAGGTATAAAGCTTATAATACAAGCAAGTATTGCTACAAAGACTTCACGCTACACTTTAGTAATTTCTTATTACTCCTCAGACTGGAGTTAAGGGTGGCTTAAAAACTATTGTTTCCGATCTCAAAACTTTCAAGAAAATCAATAATTTCATACAACTTTCTTCAAAACTGTTAAACGCTACACCAGGCGTCGTTTCAAAACTTAAGAAGTTTTCTTTCAAACTATATCCTTTAACACTTGCGTATAAAATCGAGACATAGCTGTGTTTTAGTCCAACGTAAACTTTGAGAGCCTTCGTTTGCAATCCTAAAAGATAATTACGACTCTCTTAGTTTACAATAGAGTCTACATTGGAGTGTTTTAATTTGTAGTTGTTTCTCAAACTTCCAGTTCGTGATTTTACTAATAAATTCTGTTTGAATGCCGCGGGCTGATTGCGAATGTAAAGGAATCGTGAGTTTGCGAGTTTTATTTTAGTTTACTAGGACGCCTTTTACTATGCGCTCAGAGTATTCGTTTCAAGACTTTTTGCTATTTTTTTTTAGTTTAAATTCCTACGTAAATAAGTTTCCTGCTATTCCATCTATTTTTTCCAATTAGCGGTTGATTTTCCAAAAATTCTTTCATAGTGCTCGCCTTAGGTTTCCAGGGAACTCGAACGTGAATTTTATTAAACTATATGATATACCCTATAAGTTGTATTTTAATTTGTAGTACAAAAACATTTCATCCAATTTCAAGAAAATACTTTAGTTTATTAGAAAACACAATAAAGTAATGAGGGCGCCACTGTACATCCGGCGTACGCTCGGCGCAGTCTTAACAGGTCGGCCATATAAATTCCATGTTAGATTCTGTTTTTCTAGAAAGATATACGGAGAAATCTTTCGTGGCTTATATCTTTGTTGGACTTTTTCAACTATTTTTTACATGAATTAGCTTTTATTGAAGCTGTGAAAAAAGTCATGAATATACCTTATTTATTACTTTTTTCCCGTGGACATAAGTATATAAAAGTAGTTCGACTCCGGCCCTGTAGGAGTTTCTGTTACCTATTGCTGCTAGGGCGCTAGGGTTGCGTCAATTCGCAGCTCGATAATTTATTTGAAGACGAACTACTGTTTATACTGTTTTTTGATTAACGATATTCTTTCTTCTATATTCTATATGTACCTTTATTTTATTACAAGCCAGCCTTTTAACGTATAAAACCTATTGATTTCCTCAATTTCCGGCTGTCGGGCAAAGTTCCCATGGGCAAGCTGGGAGAGTTTGCCCGTAATCGTTACTAAAAGCGCGTGTCGCGTCTACCTATATCAATCACTTGTCGGATTAATTTGCCCATAATGTTGGGGTAATTAATTTTATCACTAGACGTAGGGTGCGGAATCAATCAATAAATTTGCCGAATAAGTGGTAAAATAAATCTTTAACGTTTATAATAAAAAAATAGAAACCTAGAGCTTAGTTTGGCGGGTCTATATCGAGTGGCATAATCATTATTTGTCTTAAGATACGGTTTTTATATTTGGAACTGTTAATAGTAAATACTAACCTAACCTAATTTAACTAGTCTTCACTATAGTATTGTCAACGTTATAATAGCTTTTATTTTTCTCTCTCTCCTTCTCTCTTTCTCTCTGTTGCTCTTTCTCTCTCTGTTCCTAGCTATTATTAATCCCACATGGATCTGGGGTCAGCTTTCCTGATCTTTTTGACCGGCCACACATTGCATTAAGCCCCGGCAATTTGAGCTCTAAACCAAATCAGCAAGAGCTAAAACAGTTTGTTTTACAAGCGGGCAAATCTAATAAATTAAGCTTATAGAAACTTTTGAGAGTGTTAGGAGTTCAAATGAAATAAATTCTGCGTTTTCAACTAAAAATAAGGGGTGTTATTATACACATATGGACGGCAACTACCTTCAATAAATGGAAATAGCAATTTCTGAAAAAAAAACTGCATTTATGTTTTTTTTTGTTCGTCTGCCTTAACCGGGAATTGAACTTTACTTTTACCATGAGTTACAATTACGTACTCGCTAGCGAATCGAATGCTCTGTCCCTTGCACTCTATAAGAATACTTGCAAACAAAAGCAATGTTTTACCGAGAAAAAGAAGGCCTCTTTTTTCTACAAAAAGGTAAAATCAACAAAAATGCATACATGTATAAGTTGCTTTATTCTAGCGAGCCACTTTAACAAAATAAAGCCTCAATTAATTAATTCCTACTAATGAAGTAATACCAGCTATTACCCACGTGCAAACAAACACACCATTTTACCGCCTTTTAATTCCTACTATCTCAGAGTGGAATTGGCAACATGATCCATTTCCTTTTTAATAATTGCCTTATAACTTATAATCAAAAATCAAACGTCAAGAGGGATTGACCATAATGTTTTATCGACTATTCCAGTTATCGATTTTACTAGATAGGATTCCGGACTATGACGAAATTCGCGTTATGAATGAAGGTTTTTGGTTTTATATTTAAATTGTAACAAAATAAAACTAGTTACTGTTGTATTAATTTATTATTTTGTTAACCTTTATACACGCGTCTATTTTTTTTGGTACTCTATAGAGCACATCAGAATCAAGTCGTACTAAGTGACAATTAATCATCGATAGTCGATAAAACACAATGGTCAATCCCTCTTGATGTTTGCTTTTTGCTATGAAAATTCCGCCCCTTGCTTATAACTGATGTTCAACATTGTTAAATGCCACTTGAGAATATTCTAGTACCAACTGTCACCACGCTGGCTGGCTGTCATTCTGAAAACATCTGTCAAATTATTATTTTTTTTGTAAATTATTTTATCGTTGATTTTGTTTCGCAAATCCAGGGCAGTTTTGTGGGACAACTTGTAACATTGATGAAGAACTTGCATTGAATAAAATAAAAGTGAAATGATGGTTCCAAATGAGTTCGTGGTCAAGATCACACCAAGTCATTGAAGTGGATGCTCGCCATCTTCAAGGGTCATAAAGACTATAAAATAAAATAAATGAATATAACGGAACAATCTCACACCAATTGACCTAGTCCCAAACTAAGCTCTAGGCTTGTACTATGGGTACTAGACAACGATATAAATACTTATATAGAGAAATATATACTTAAATACATTAGAAAACATCTCAGGAATAAATATTCGCTCTCATCACACAAATATCTGCCCTTACCGGGATTCGAACCCAGGACCGCTAGCTTCGTAGGCAGGGTCACTACCCACTAGGCCAGAGTGTCGTCACTATGACTGGAAGACTTCGACGACAGGACAGGATTCACCGTACAACGTTGCTTATATATACTTGACATTGGCATAATTACGTTATTATGTAGACGCCATTAAATAAATAAATATTAATAAGTATTCATTTAAACCATAAAATGACAAATAGACTAAATACTGGCAAGTATGAACCCGCCCTAAAGCACAACACAGATAGCGCAAAGAGCACATTAATTTGCCGCCTACCAAGGACCTATTCATTAGCAGAACTTTCTTTCAGCCAAAGGGTTGTTTTAAAAAAGTACTTAAGCCGAGTGGGGTTGTCGATGTTGAAAATTGTTAGCAGAAAATATTTATGTTTTTGTGAAGTTGGTCTGCGTTTGCCAGACAGATAATTTGGTCGTAAATTCCGCTTTACACGGCTAAGTAAGTAGGTTTTTCACGTACGGAGGTTTCCGTACGAACGACAACACATACTGAGGTTATTTATTATGTGCTTGCAAAATGCAAACGTGTAAATGTAGAAGTAAGTGTTATATACTGATTTAAATTCGATTATGAATCGAATCAGCGCGAGCCCAACTCACACTTGATAATTTTTTTGTTTTTCCTCAGCTTGTGTTATAATCATACCAGACACTTGTACGTTTTACAACAACAAAAATGAAAATACGTTGAAACACAAATTATTAAGAGTTGTTGGTAATTGGGATTGTTCATATTTTTACAATTACTCCAATTCGAAAACCATTTCGAGGAACAGGGTTTTAAAGTCGTTCTGGATTAATAAGCTTTTGAAATATTTATCTATTTTGGATATTTCGGCAAAAGTATATTTAACCTTTGTTTGACTTTCGTTTTCGGCTTGAAGCCCTCCTTGGTGTATCTTACGGGTTAGGCGGAAACAGCTTAAAATAGTATGTTTTAATACACTATTACAATCACTTTTTTTCATTACATATCAGATAATTGTTGTAATTTATTAGAAAATGCTAACCCAAATTTAAAATAATCATGTCATCCCAATTGGAATTGACCAAAAAAAATAAACACGGTTTTTACTTTCTGATTCGAAAGAATAGAAAATTTTAAGACACCCATTTCATTAATTTTGTATTTGGCCCAATAGTTTTGTTTTAATATCTTTATTTATTTAGCAGACATTTTATGGATGACATGATTATTTTAAATTTGGGATGGTATTTTCTAATAAATGACAACAATTAAATGATATCCAATGAAAAAAAGTGATTGTAGTAGTGATACACCTAGGAGGGCTTCAAGCTGAAAACAAAGGTTAAATATACTTTTGTCGAAATATCCAAAATAGATAAATATTTCAAAAACTTAATAATGCTGATCGGCTTCAAAACCCTATTCCTCGAAATGCTTTTCGAATTGGAATAATTGTAAAAATATGAACAATCCCAATTGTTTAGCTCTGCCTATCACATTCTGGGAATGAAGGCGTGAGTGTATATATGTGTGAAACCCTCGGAGCGCGAATCCAACTAAGTAGCACTTGGCCGGTTGTTTTACAAATTAAGTCGACTTAAACCCGTTATCCCTAGAGCCACGGAATTTATCGGATGAAGCGTGTCTTCGTAGATTGAACACTATAATATTGTAACAAAGGAAGCACCTAAAGCATATTTTATCGCACATTATTTATTCTCCTTCTGACTTGCTGAGTACAGAAAACGAGGCAAATTGTTTTACCTCATTTGAACTCAATAACCGTAAAAGCGAGGCTGTAATTTATATTCTGGGCCTGGAACTTTTGTTACCCCCTCTGTAACAATAGGGGGGTTTCAGTTTGACTGAACTGTTAAAACCTTCTGAACTCAGTAGTTTCAAGGAAAGGAATTGTGTTACATCCCTTTTTTAGACACCTCTGATTTATTTATAAAATAGTGTTTATTATTTACTTAATCTATGTAATATTATAATGAGGAAATATTTGATTGTTTGTATGAATTGAATAAGCTCATAAACTACTGGACCGATTTGAAAAAATCTTTCACCATTATAATCTACATAATCCTTGATGAACATAGGCTGTTTTTTATTTTTCTTTGCGGACAGTCGCCGGTAACAGCTATTGTTAACAAAATGTAACATTTATTCAAATATCGAACTGTCAACCCTTAGCAAGCGAAGTTGGTCTTTTAAAAAAACAAAATGGAACGGCTCCAGTCGATGGTAATGAGAAAATCGACCCGTGGCAACTAACTGACAAATACATTTTTATTTTCTTTGTCGACTACAAGCTAAGAAGTAAATTCTAGAATCTGAGAACATTGTATTCGAAAGTATAAAATCAACACAGCCAATGTGTCAAATATATATATATACATAGAGGGTACGTAATATCGGACATTCATAATTTAGAATTAATTAAAATTCCGAATGCTGTGTTTTCATATAAAACTTTATTTTTATCGTTTATAAATCAAACCTGACCTACGTATACTAATTAAATCATACATTTAGTCTAAAATAGCTCCAGCATAACATAACTTTTGGAAAAATGAAAATTCGGACAAATGTATTTTAAAAAAAAACCTTATTGTTTGTGGGTTTCGAAAATTCAACCAAAGACATGTGAAATTGCATGTCATTTTTGAAAAAAAATCACTAAGTTAAAGTCACTAGTAATTAGCCAGAGGCCAGAAGTCGACCTTGTATGACTGCAAAGAGAGGGAAATATATCTTTCGTACTCTCCCACTCATACAAAGTATAGCCAGGGGCTGCACAGGTCTCTGGCTGACCGTTGGTGAGTTTACCCTATCGATGTTTTTGTTTCTAATCAAGTTTTCACGTTGATCAGTTTCAAGGTAAATTAATGAAATTTAATATATCCAAAGAACAGACACATAGGCATTATAGTTATAGAGACAACATAATGTTTTTACATAATGTAGCCTAAGTATATCCTTCGCATTTAGCATGCTTGGACATGATATAATCCCCAAGGTACAAAAACAGATGATCAAAGTAAAAACGTAAATTTAAACCGTATTTCAATTCAAATTTCCAATTCACAGTCAAGGTTATAATGGAGGAGACCTTTTAACAGAATAAGTTCGCCTTCGTCCATTGTATTTTTTTATTTTTTCATATTACGTTCGGTGACATTCCAAAAACAAAATTACAATAAAGACCAAGGAAAACGGGTCACTGTATATACAATTTTATGATCAAACCGACCTGTTTTTATTCCTCAGCGAGCCTAGTATGGCTGCGTCTATATCGCGTGTCAACTGTGGATAAAGCATCCGTCGCATTTTGACGTGTACTTATTTACGTGTCAGAAAGTGACGGATGCCTTATCCAAAATTTATCACGCGATAAACGCACCCATAGTAGGCCCCGAAGTCCCGAAGACTTACTATGAAGAAAAAAAACATTTACTCGTGAAAAAACCTACAAGAAGGAAGTAGCAACGAAATGGTCCTCAGCGTATTGCTAACGTAGTAACTTGTATATAATCTGTGGTAACGCTGGCATTAATTGCTTAACCACGTTTTTCCATCTTGACAGGCCTCAAAGGTAAGTACTAACCTGAATGTCAAGCCAGGACTGCGCTGAATTCCCCAGCCCCGGTAGCCGAAGATACGACGATCCGTTGAAACGAGGCACCTGGGAACAATCAATCACGTTCAATTATCTTGATATTGACCAATTGTTTTCTAGAATGCTATCTAGAGAACAATAAGATTGCCGTATTACCAAATAAGGCGGAACTGCCACGTAATAGTCAAAGTATTCTATGCTCTATTGGTAACCGCATTCAATTCAGAATGCTTATGTTATTATTATGTAGTTAGCCACCTTCTTTAGTACCACAGCAAAGGTATATAGGCATACATACATACATAAACTCACGCCTTTATTCCCAGTGTGGGGTAGGTAGAGCTACAGAATTTCCAACAACTCTAAAAACTTTTTGATAATTCTGTAACCACATTTTGCACACTTAGGCGAAGATGTTTACTAGTATATTAGTGACCGGTTGCAAATCCATCGTCTAACAGTACTACACGCCTTTATTACCTTAGTCGGCTTTTACGACATCCACGGGAAGACTTGGAGTGGCACTATTCTAATCCGGCAACCACACGGGGAAGGTATATAAAAAGGTATATAGGGTGTCCTAAAAATCGACGTCAACCCGCCTAGGGCTGATAGAACACCTAAAAAGCTATCGATTTAACCCCTATGTATGTTCAGCGATTTTTACTAGTTTCGGAGATCCTTGTCACAAAAAATCCTTCATTTGATGTTTTATTTCAGAAGTTTTTCAGCGGTATCTTACATCATTAGAATTATTACGAATCAGCTAAATTTTGAAACTCTTTTGCCTTTTTTTTTTTATAATCAACTTTTTAAGTAATGACATAAAAGTCATCACATTAAAGTAAAAAAAATATCAGATTGTAATGCTCAATATCTCCGAAACTAGTAAACATCGCGGAACATATACCGGGGTGATTCGGTTACTCCTTAAGGTCCTCTACCTCTGGACTTTCGCCTGACATTATTTACGACACGTTAGCTTAGATGGTAGTGTGCCTATGAACCTAGCGGTCCTGGGTTCAAATCTCGCTAAGGGTGGATATTTGTGTGAGGAGCACGAGTATTTTGTTCCTGAATCTTGGATGTTTGCTATGTATTTCCCTTTTTAAGTAAGTTTCTCGTTAGCTAGTAGGTACGTACGTAGTCAGGTTAACTGGAAGAGATCCCTTAAAGGGATAGGTTCGCCACTGTATATATTAATCTTAAGTCTATTTTTTTGTGCAATAAAGACTTTACATACATACATACTTACAAGCCTATAAGCTTTAAGCTTAGTTTGGGACTAGATCAATTTGTGTAAGTGTCCCCTGGTATTTATTTATTTATTATCTTAATTGTTCACCCAAGAACATTATAATATTATTATATATTATATCATTACCACTGTATACCCTAAACAAAAAAAACCGACCCTGCAGATTTATTTTTGCATTATTGCAGTTTTTTTTTGTGTCATCGTTGCCTTATTTTTGTAAGACTTAAATTCCTCCGCACTTAATACTGATACAAAATGAAATAAGTACTTACCTAAATTTATCAAAATTAAAAATTGGCATCCCTAATTTTTCGTTTCATAATCGTTTGTTAACGAACCGTTTCGTTTCAAATAATTACAACACACTAACGTATTTTAAATTATAATCCTAATCAACTCCTAGGTACTTGTTCATGCAAACATTATAAATTACCAGACCCTATACTGTTCAAGTCTCGTATATTTTACATAAAACCCCTCGCACACTGGCAATTTTAATATTTTTACGTCAAACTTTGCAGACGGCTTGAGCCCCTAGGAAATGAGCGGTGCATTATAAATGTGCCGCATTAATAACACTGGTAGTAATGGAGGATGACGCGTTTGTTTTAGTATCTCTATGAAATGGTGAGTGGATGAAGGTGTGTAGAGGGCTAAATACTGTAAAAGTCGTTTTATTATTACTTGTTTAATATAGTTTCGTGTTTACGGAGTTATAGTGGGACATCAGATTTTTGACTACATGTTGTAGCTATAGTTGGTAACCCATAATTTTATCGAATTTCATTTCATGGAATCATAGATACGAGTATCTTAAATGTTAATTACATAGGTTAGGTAAGGTTAGACTTTTGACTGTCAAGAAAAGAAACTCGTTCGGCGAGAAATACCTTTCGCCGTAAATTATGAAATTTCTGGGTAATGACACGTTTGTGGAAAGGTGTTTCGATAAAATAATTGGTAACCTGGTACCCTGCATAGTCATCAACGGGATTTGTGGGCCAGCATCATGTCAAAGTGACGCAAAAGATCTTTAGGATTTGATTGATTTGGTCACTGTAAAGTTCCATTATGGCTTAAGTATAGTCTTACTTTATAGTATTCATACTTAAGCAATTCGTCAAGGGGCAACACACGTAGCTAAACATGAATAAGTTTCTGAGAGAGTAGAAAAGCTTTAAGGGTTATATTTTTGACTAGCTGTCCACTTCGTTGGGCAAATCATTATTTTTGAGTTTATAATTATCCCGCTAATTCCCGTTCCCGTGGGAATTTCGGGAATTCCTTTCTTAGTGCACCTCTACGGTACCTAACTAAGCTAGTCCCTTCCAAATTTCAAGTGCCTACGTTTAGCCGTTTAGGATGTGCGTTGATATGTCAGTCAGTCAGTCAGTCAGTTTCTCCTTTTATATATTTGGATGTGTATAATATATGTGGTGTCGTTAGATTCGTCTTGGTTGTGGGATTGGGATATTTTAATTAAAGTAATGAGAGGTTGAGTTAACATATTAATATATTACGTAGATAACAACAAAATAAACTATAGACAATATAAAAAAATGCTTAAATTGTTACTCTGCTGGAACCCAGCCACTGCCAAACCAATTACAACGTGTCCTCAGTCTATGGACGAACACTACCCGTTTATGACGGTATTTTTAGAACAATATGCAAAGTTCTATAACAATCCGTCTACTTAGTAGGTATTTACTGAGAAAACAATGGTTTTAAAATTGTATCATTTAGAGCACTATTTACTCTATCAGACATACACCCATTCCGATCGCGATCGTGTGTGTTGCCTGTAGACACACACACAGTCATAATCCCTGTCTTTGACTTTGACATGCGTGTCGCGTGTCACACTCACAGAGGCATATCTTTTCATCTTATTCGTGTCAATAATGATACAGTATACTTTTTCTGGATCGTCGTTTATCTGGATTTTTTGTTAGAAAAAAACCTTTTTCATTACACTTCTAATTAAAACAAAAACTGTTTCTCAGCATTTGTGAGAAGTAGTATTACGAGGGTGTTCATTCTGTGTCCACAGGCTGCGGACACATTGAATGAAATTATAAAAAACTTACAATAATGATGAATCTTACCTTCAAATCCAAAGTGATTTCACACCTCGCCCCTGCGTACCCCAGGGGACACAAGCACACCCCCCCCACACACCCTCCCCCATGCTGGCATTCGCACTTCTGTATAACATTGTCCAACTGATTGTGATCCTTGTTGGAGTCCCGCATCACTATATCATTGTCCTCGAAATGTACAATGTCGTTAATGTCGTATATGGCGTGGTCGTGTGCCGTTTCCATGGTGGTCGCCTCAGGCATCCAAGGGGCTAGGGTTGGTGCGCATTCAGCTGTGGACAAAGAAGAGAATGAATATCTAGATTTTTTGTGAACACACTGAAAGCGAAGACGGAAGCGTCAGTAGTATTATAGGCACTAAGGTCGGATTTTTATTCTCACAGAAAAAATGTAAACAAAGTTACGTCACTGTCAAAGTGACATTTCAGGGGATCTCAAAGTTTGGGCCAGCAAGAAATATAATATTAAGTTATCATTTCGCTCGAACCGTGATATAAAAATAAATTTGAGATATAATTGAAATTAATATCGCATAAATGAGTCACTGGAAAGCGATTACGACGGGAGCACGAATGGTGAAGCGAAGCGAGTGAAGTAACGTCTCAAATCTTTCAAGCAGCCGTCAACTTGTTAACACGGGTGTATCGAGTCAATGATACCAGTGCAATAAATGAATGATGCGTAAAAAAACGGTTTTCACGTTTTAAATTAACACAACAAAGAGTTTATATCAAAATGAAGTTTTCCATCAACAGATTAAATTCTTTAATCTTAATTACAATATATAGTTTTTTTATAGACAGTCGATTTCTTATAATTGTGGAAAGTAAAAATATTTTGAATTCTGCAAATGTTTTTCGTTTACGGCCACACCTTTGTTTAAGTACATTTTTTCTGTGGGAATAAAAATCAGACCTTACATAGGGCCTGGCCACATCACAACGGCACGGCATCGTTAACGTGAAATAACGTGGTTCTGTAGAAAGGCACGTTGCCGCGAACAAAACACATTTTAGCGCGTGCATTCTCAAATAGGCAGCCTTATACGTTCGATCTCATCGACAGAAGCCACTTCACCAAACTCAATCTGACATTCTACAACAACAAGGTTGAGTTTCCTAAAAGTTACAAACGACTTGACATCTCTAATTACATTGACGACTTCAAGCATATTTTTCTTGAAATGGATCCCAACTTAACGCTCGTGACCGAACAACAAGTTCGTAGAGAGAGTTCTTTCAGACTCGGTAGGTTTAAAGAGCTCATAATAAAACCTAGACTTTTCTGAATAATATTTATGCTACTAAAGAAACAAGAAATTACTCTTTCTTAAAAAGCTCTAGAGCTTATGATTTCAAAGAAACTTTTTTAAAAGACGGCTTTGAATCCCTAACGCTATTGGAGTGTGTCGATGCGCTAGAAAGGTTCTAATCGAGCGAATATACAGCCTTTTACATTTTAAGAGGGGTAAAAACAGATGTTTAAATGGTTTGTTATAGGCACGCTAGCATTTGGATGGTGAATATACTCGTATAACTACATTTATTTAGGGCTGATTTTTCAATCTCCAGATAACACTGTCAGGTAAATTGTAGCTCTGTCCTTATCTTTCTTATGACAAAGAAAAGGACAGAGCTAAAATTTACCTGACTGATGGTGTTATCTGGAGGGCTAGCACACGTTGTCCGCGACTGGTGTGTCGCTCGGATCTCCCTTTCTATCTAGTCTCTAACGATAGAGACGCACTGAGCGACAAGCGAGAAAATACAACTTGTGCTACCCGTGATGGAGATTGAAAAATCAGCCCTTAAAAGATAAAAACCCCTGATGTAATGACTATTTGTTCTTGATGCTGCTATCTCTTAAACGGATCAACATATTGTCATAAAACATAGCTGGGGGTCCAGACAAGATGCATTACGCTAACTATCGTTTCAATTCAATTCAATTCAATCATTTATTAATAAAATAAAATTTTACATGTCATATTAGGTACATTCAAATTAAAATAAAATAAAATAAAATAAAAATTTATTTATTCAAAGTTAAGAGTAACAAAATGAACAGATTATCCGTTGGTCCCACACTAGGCCATGCCTGTCACGTGGTGACCGGATTCGGAGTAACACTTTAAAAGAGAGTACAGTTACTGTCTACAAAATGAAAATTGGAAACTTAAAGACTAACTTAAAGTAATGTAACAAATTTTTAAGCCCGAATATTACAACTAAATTTAATTATATTCAATTACTAAATTACTAAAATATTTGAGGTACGAGTTATTTATTTATTTATTTATTTTATGCGTGGTTGCGATTTGTTGTGTGTGAGTGTGTGTGTGTATCGTGTGTGAGTGAGTGTGTGTGTGTGTGTCTGTCTGTGTGTGTGAGTACATGTTTGTGTTTTCGTGCGTGTTTTGGTGGAGGTTACGAGTTCTCAAGTGATGGCCTTCAGCAGTTTATCAGTCTCCCTATAGCCAAGAGTTTTTAACCAACTGAGGATTCTCAGCCTAGCTTCACGAGGGGAAGATTTTGAGATGTCACACGAATTGGCAATTTTGTTGTAGATGTAGGGATGAAGAAAATCCGGGAACCGCCTTGCGAAGGAGGTCTTTACTAGTGGGGTAGGTATTCTGAACAAGCGCTTGCGTAACAAGTCAGCGTAATGCTGTGAACGAATGGTTTCGCAGTGGACCCGCATTGTGACCCGCAGCATCATTAGTTGCCGCACACTCAGAACGTCAGCCTCCCTATAAAGGTCCGCAGTGGGAAACATCCGTGGCTTTCTGAGCATGACCTTTAGAACGAAACGTTGGGCCCTTTCGAGAGGTAAAAGAGCAGATCCAGAAGCACCGCCCCACACACTTATACAGTATGAAAGAATCGATTCACAGAGTGAGGTGTAGACGAGCTTTAAAATGTCCCTACCTGCACAGTTTCTCAACAACTTCATAATGTACACAATCTTTCTAACTCTACCGGAGACCCATTGTAGGTGATCTTTAAAGGTTAGTTTTTCATCCAAAGTAATACCCAGATATTTTATAGTGGAGGCATTGCCAATTAATTCGTTATCATTTATAACTCGATATCGATCATGCGGAGAGACAGGATGAAGTCTAAGAAACGGACGTGAATAAGGAGCAGACGCCGCTGTCTTATGGAAGCATAGATATTTAGTTTTAGATACATTTAACGTTAGCAGGTTGTCAGCAAGCCATTTGGCAATGACTGATAAACCATTTTCCGCAGTCTCGAAGCACTTATCCCAAGTGGCCTCGTGGAAAATAAGAGCGGTGTCATCCGCATAACATATTATTTCCGCCTTATTGATGGGTAACGTTAACATGTCATTTAGGAATAATTATAGCTATTACTTAATGCTAGTACATAGTTTACATGTTTGTAACATGTATTAACGTTAGTGAGGCAAGGCTGAGCTAGCGAACCAGACGCATTTGGATGTTGAAACGCATCAACCTGTCCCCTATAGATGTTAGCTCTCGAAAAATGCATCGACTGAGTAGTAGGCGTTGGATGCCAATTTTGATTTAAGTTTTTTATTGAAAGATCCGTCGCTAGTAGCTTGTTTTATCTCTAGCGGGATCCTGTTATATACTTTAGGTCCTTTTCTATTCGTTTAGTTTTTAAACCAATCGCGTCAGTGGCACATCTCGTGACTTTTCGTATCACGTCATCTACCAGTGACGCGATTGGTTTAAAAACTAAACGAAGAGAAACGCTAGCTAGCGTAGTACATCTTGTCTGGGCCCCCTGAGAACCATCGCGATTAAACTAGCTTTCTTTGAAACCGGCCAAGTGCAAGTCAAACTCGCGTACCGAGGGTTCCGTATAAAATATACGCTAATTTTATTATTGTTAATTTACATTTTATGCAGTGTTTTTTTCTTTTGTTTTAATTTCTTTGTTGTTTTGCCACCTACCTCATACGGGTCCAGCTGAATATCAGCGCTGTGGCTCCGTGCTATAGCACCTCGCTGAGCTGGCACACCGTTTCGGCTATTTATTTTTATTTTATTTTAGTTAAGTTAAATAGGTTAAGTAATTTTTTTTTGTTTTCTCAAATGTATGTGTTTTTTGTTTTCTCAAATGTATGTGTTTTTGTCTTTTAATAGCCGAATAAATGATTTTTTTTATTATTATTATAAAAACGAAAATCTATTATTAGCAGAGCCCTGCTCCTAAGCAAAATGTATGCAGTTGTGGTCAATTTAGTTGTTATAGGAAGAAACGGCTGTATCTTTTTTACGTTACATTACAAATAGTATTTACAACGCTTGGCTCACAGTCCACACCAGTCGAATATACGCCGATGCTCTCAGTGGGGACGCTCCTTTAGAGTAACAGATATTTCAAGATCTGTTTGCCAAGGATCTTCGTGAGCCTGCTAATCTCGTATCAGCGAACAAAGCTAAGCCGATATTATGTATGTACTCGTAGATATGGACAATATCATTATGTATTCATGGTACGTGTTAGGGCGCGGCGCGGTGCGGGCGGCGGTACTTTTATTCTTTGCCTTTATGTCACAGAATATAATCTTAGTCGTATTTTACGCGGTAAAACATTATTGCTTTGACATGTTATCGTACTGTGTTTATTTACTTGACTGTATTGGCGGTCGAGTTACAAAATAATACCATAACATGTCGAAGGCAGTATGGTTTTACCTGAAAATAGAGGCTTTGGGTGATTGATCCATATAGATCAGTATGAGGGATTCGGATACTATAATAATAAGGGTACTGTTTGTTAGACGCTTAAGAAAAAATACACTGGATAATCTCACAGCAATGGATCTAGTCTCAAAATAGGCTCTAAGCTTGTACTGCGGTACTAGACAACGACTTAAATCCTTATAGAAAGAAAGAAATAATACTTAAATAAGTGCATAGAAAACATCTAAGACTCAGAAACCAGTACTCGCGCTCATATCACACGAATATTTTCCCATACCGGGAATTGAATGCAGGTTCCTGACGCTAATTTTCTATACGCACTTACCAATCAAATTTTTCATTCGCATATTTTGTAATCCGTCCCTTGACATTTTCCGTCCCCTGAAGGGCCAAAATATCCAGAAATAGGAGCTTGGAAAAGGCGGAGTTCTTGATTGATTATAAAATGGATAAGACCATCTATAGTCTATACTTTTAGGCATTTTTTTTTTATTTGTAATGAATAAGATTGAAAAGGGCATGCTTCGATGGTTCGGTCATTTGGAAATGATGGATGAAAGAAGATTGACGAAAAAGATATGCAGATCGAAAGTGAGTGGACGGGTCGGAAGGGGCCGCCCTAGGCGTACTTTTTCGAGTCAAATCGGAGAAATACTGGAAAAGGGCCGAATCTTAAGTAGGTACCCGTGCGTGCATGACTCGATGTAAGAATGTGGAAGAAGCGAAAGAAATTTGTCAAGATCGTAGCAAATGGAAAGAAGTGGTCTCTGCCTACCCCCCTGGGAAACAGGCGTGATTTTATGTATGTATGTATGTATATAGCACGAATATTTTCCCATACCGGGAATTGAACGCCTGTTCCTGACGCTAATTTTATATTCGCACTTACCAATAAAAAAATTCATGCGCATATTTTCTAATCCGTGCCTTGAAATTTTCCGTTCCCAAAATACCCAGAAATAGGAGCTTGGAAAAGGCTGAGTTCTTGATTGATTATGAAATGGACCATCTAAGTCTATACTTTTAGGCATTTAAAAAATGTAAACAAAACAACCACGTGATATAGTTCGTCAGCCAATAGACGCAGACAGTGTTCTGCTTCTATTGGCTGACGTCAAAGTCGTCGTAGGTCAAAGTTCGATAAAACAGTTTTGATTACCTGTTTAATAATGTCACGTGGTTTGGAATGCTTACATTTTTTTAAATACCTAAAAGTATAGAGTATAGCTCAGTCCCGTGACTTTCGTTTTGTGCTTTGTTGACGTTACGTTAAAGACAAATTAATCCATTTGCAGTGGGGCCCCACACTTCAGTTAAGTATGTAAATATTTAACTATTTCTATCAAGTTCATGAACATAATATATACACATTATTTTCCCGTTTTCAGGCACAATAATAAATGAAAAATATTGTAACAAACTCATCTCGACTGTAATCCTCCTCTTAAGATGTATTAAAATGACAGTTTTCTATGGCTGATCAATTTACTGATATCGCCCTTTGGTCTGGAAGCAGGACCTTGTGTAGTTTGTTGCCTTTTCAATAATAATATACCAATTAAATAAACAAATAATACCAAACCTTTTACATAATTATTTGCGGGTGGTAGGACCTTGTGCAGGGTCCGTCCGGATCGCTACCACCATCTTATCCATTAACCTACCGCCAAACAGCAGTGTTCGCATTGTTGTGTTCCGTTTGGGGATAAGACAGCCGGTGAAATGACTAGCATAGAGGCATTCCATCTTAGTCCTCAGGGTTGGCAACGCATTTGCAGTCTTAGGATTGTATTGCAGTCTTGTGAATGCGAATGTCTATGGGTCACAGTTTCCACTTACCATCAGGTGGCCTGTGTGCTCGTTTGTCTTCTCTATGCCATAAAAAAAATATGGTATTCCCGGTCAAATGTTCCAAATACGCAATGACAAGTGAAGCACAACCATAACAGAACAGAACAGATGGTTCGTTTACCTTATACATAAATTATAACGTCTTTCTTCTCTCGTTGAACTGTTTCAAGATCAAGATACACAACCCCGAGAATACGTACATGAATTCTATAGAAATGTTCGCAGAGTAAATGTTGAAAGTTGAAATGTTAACGTACGTAATATAGGGCCGTCATGTGAGAGGAACAGATCAAGAATAACCTATACTCGTACTAATATGAATTGTACCTAACCTTATAATATGCCTAAGAGCAAAGTGTTTTTTTCATTTTCTTTTTATGGCATAGAGAAGACAAACGAGCACACAGGCCACCTGATGGTAAGTGGAAACTGTGACCCATAGACATTCGCATTCACAAGACTGCAATGCAATCCTAAGACTGCAAATGCGTTGCCAACCCTGATTACTAAGATGGAATGCCTCTATGCTAGTCATTTCACTGGCTGTCTTATCCCCAAACCGGAACACAACAATGCGAACACTGCTGTTTGGCGGTAGGCTAATGGATAAGATGGTGGTAGCGATCCGGACGGACCCTGCACAAGGTCTACCACCCGCGAATGCGCGTAAAGTAATTTGATCACGAGAACTACCCTGGACTTATATTTCAAAATGCATCAACAATTACTATACTCCGATCGGATAGATATTTAATTAAATGTAAACAAACCAAACCACGTGGCCCTGTTCAAAAGCCAATCAAAGCTCCTATTGGGTGACCAACTATGTCACGTGGTGTTTTGTTTACATGTAGTTAAATACCTGTCCAAACGAAGTATAGGTAAGTACCTACTCTTGTTTAGTCAACGAAAGCTAATGAAAAAAAGAATATAGAAAACTATCGGCAGTAACATTGTTTAGATGTCGTTTATACGCGTGGGTTCGGGATATATTAAGTAATTACAGATGTCAGGAACATCTGCTACATCAGAAGAATTGCGAGATATAGGGAATCATTGAAGGGGGTTGGAAAGGGAAAACGGTTGGTTTTTATGGTTGTAGATATAATGTTTATAGACAGTTGTCTTAACAAAAAAGCCAAAAGGTATTTTCTAGGTCACAGTCGAGATAATTATTATATTTAAAATACTAGTCACACCTAGTGCTACATAACACAGGTGGCCTGTGTGCTCGTTTGTCATCTCTATGCCATAAAAAAAAAAAAAACACGGTTACAAACAAAAATCACATCATTTCGACCACTAGTCCATAGCGCCTTCCGCCTTCGCGATAGTTCTAACGGCATCCTGATCACCCTACAAAATAGGTGGGATTCACCAATGTTGCGGCGCTAGATTGGGCTACACGTCTCAGGTGCATAGCCTATGTTCAGTGCTGCTGCTTTGGATATTTAAGTAGGTATAAGGTAGTTTGTAAATTTTATCTCTAATGTATTGGTAGGCACTAACATTAACGATAAGTTCGTACTGTTCCTAACACATATATGGATGCGTAATCCGAAATAAAGATTATTATTATTATTATGTATGTCTTTACCAATCACGGAACTATGGGAGTCCCGGACCTTTGGAAGGCGTACATGGAGCCGAAGCCAACACGCAGAGGCCCTTTAGACAAGTTTAATTTAGTAAAGTGATGGGATACCAACCGGCGATTGTCCCTGAGTTCAAACTATAGAGGTATGCTCCCACGGACAACCACCGATTAGAAGAGACTATTTAAGAAGGATGAGAACATTAATAATAAGTTCTATGAATGAACTGATATGGATTGGTGACCTAGGCTATTGATGAAACTAATTATTATTATTATTATTATTATAGCGGGCATAGCTAATACTGATATGATAATGCTCATAAAAATTATGTGTTTGAAACAAAATCTATATAGGGTAAAGTAACCAGTGGTCAGTCAGAGACCTGTAGTCGGCCCCCGCCTTTGAGTATGAGTCTGCCTTGTACCAGTGGGAGAGTACGAAAAATATATTTCCCTATCTTTGCACTTATTGGAAATCTATGCGATAATTAACTAATTCAAAGAAAGCAAAAAGAAAAAAAAAATTCTCACTCTCTAGACATATATTTCCAAACTTGGCTACTTTTTTATGTCGAATAACAAACGTACAATAGTGCACAAGGGGCCTAATATGGCTGCTTTTATAGCGTTACAAAATATGGATAAAACATGCGTCACTTTCTGACACTTTAATAAGTATGAGAGTGACGGATGCTTCATTCACACTTTGTCACGCGATAAACGCAATCATACCAGGCTCGCAGGCCATGAAAGATTGTAAGTGGGGTTTGAAACCTATAGACATTTGCAATCTCAAGGCTACAATGTCAAGACTGCAATTCAGTCCCGTATTAATAAACTAATCTCAACTCTAATGCTCGTCTCGAGATGCGTCAACAATGACAGTGTTCTATGGTTTGACGTTTACTTTGACGTATCTTGTGACGCGCATCTCAGCCAAGATGAGTTTATTGGTACGGGCCTAATACGCCCATATAGACCGCCAATGGCAACGGCCAACTCTCAAGATAAAATGTCTCTATGCTAATAATTTCCTCAACTATGCCCTCCAGAATAGGGTTTACCACCTTAATATTCCTTAATTTTACTAGCCGGTAACATTCGCCCATTATCTTGTCTTGATTTTTCTCCATTTGTGACATAATTGATGTCACAAACTAACCCGATTTGACGGATAAACGGGACTCTCTCCGCAGAACATTGACTGACAGTCAAACCCTCATTATAGACTCGCTTCGACGTATTCCTACAAAAAAACAATCTATTTTTCGTTCGTTTGAGTGAATGAAAGAACGATAAATCTTCGCTCCCATTCGCTATCTGTTCCGAGAGCGATCGAAAGAAAAAGCATTTATCAAAGATGATATCTTCTAAGCCTGGGTATCTCACATCTGTTCACTTGTCGGTTTATTTTTCATGGAAGTTAAGGAAGTAAATTAAGTTGTGTTAATTTTGTAGTTATATTGTAAAAAGTTTGTTGGTTTGTTCTGTCTCCATTATTGAGCGAGATATTTTGAAGATTGGAGGAAGATTACACATAGACTTTACTCCGGAGAATTAGACAAAACAGTTCATATGTTATTCCATTTGGCCCTTTCACTGCTTTAGCTGAAGTGGCAGTGGGCTGGTCACATATGTCGGAGAACTGATGATCGTTGGACAAGATTGTAATTGGAGTGGAGACCACGCAGGGGCAAGCGTAGTAGTGGGTAGGCCGCCAGCTAGATGAACGGACGACGTGAGGAGGTATGCTGAGAGCAGCAACGGTTGGATGAGGGAGGCCCAGGATCGAGTCAGTCGGTGAGCTACGGTAGAGGCCTATGTCCAGCAGAGAACCGCTATAGGCTGATGATGATGATGGCCCTTGCATTGTATAAGTTGCATACATAAACATCTATCATCTTCGGGGTAGAGTCAAGTTTGCGGCGTCCAAGTGCTGGAATGATCTATCCCCTCCTTTAAGCGTGAGCTTAAAGGCAATTCCTTGACTCTTCGAAAATCCTAATTTCCCAACCAGCAGTCCTTAAATTATAGTTTAGTTTTCCGTCTTTCTTTTGTTTTTTTGTTAAATAAATTGTGTCAAATTGTCGATGCTGTATACTGGCTAAGTAGGTATTTCTATTTTATATGTTTCGGTAAGTTATTTTAATGTAATTTTTGTATTTATTGTATCACTAACTATAAGTATCTGTTTAATAGTAGGTATATATTTTTGTATTACACTATTTATTCGTTTAGCGTACCGTCCGTCTGTCACACTTGGAGGTGGCTGCAGGTGTCTAACACCTCAGCATTATGCTGAGCCAGTGTCCGATTCACTGTCGCGAAGACATCACTCTCACTACTACTCTTTTTATTGCTTTTTCTGTTTTTACTTTTTTTTTTCTGTGTGTGTAGTGAATTAATGTATTTTTCTTTTCTTTCTATCCACCATAAAAACATGCATAAAATTGCACTTTCACTTTATAAAACAATCACAACGTCCAACCGTCCATCCATCCCTGATTACTGTGACATAATTAAACACACAGTAAACATTAGCTTTGAGCCAAGTTAAAGTTCTAGCAAGTTGCAATAAGGCAAATTAATGTTACAAGTTATCCAGACTTAGAATCTTTAAGCAAAGAGCGAAGTTGAGCTAACTTAAAGTTGTGAAGTTACCGGATCTAGTTAACTATGTGGCACTGCATGAGGTAGAGGTATATGCGGTTAACTGACTGAGCACATTGAGCGTTGAACAGATGAGGCACAAGAGTTGAGGCCATTTACCCATCGTGTCGAACTAAACATTGTATAATATTAAGATAATAGTATGTACTAAATATTCTTTTAAAGTCTTCCTACAGTTAACTGTCCTAAAACAGATTTACAGGGCTTTTGTTGGTGTTGGTTTCGTAAATAAATAAATAAATAAAATAATAAATGATAATAACATATGATAAAGTCGGGGGGGTTATGGAATCTAGATCTTAATAACTATAGCGCTATATGTCTGTTTTTTGGATATATTAGACTTGATCATATTCCTTGAGACTGGTAAACGCGAAAATAAAATATAATATAAAACGCCTGTTGTTTATCTGTGTTATTTTTAATTGTACTGTTTCTCTGTAATGTTTTTGTTTGGTGTGCAATAAAGTGTTTTGTATTCTATTGTATTGTATTGTATTGTATAATTAAAAACCAAATCCTCGATAGTTTTCATTTTCAAACATGACACCCTTTTTGCATGTTTTTGGATAAATCTTCAAAACCTTACTATTTTTAACGATGATTTTTTATTTTATACAGTATTTATAACTACTTAATACTGGTAAACTACACTCACTAACATATACCAGGTTCTATGATCATAGAACAACGATATGGTATTGTATCGAGACAACGCCCTTTTTCTAAGGAGGTTTTTGAATCGCCTTTACTACTTAATCGTAAATGTGAACTATTCTTTTATGGAATCTATCAGAGGGCTTACGTCACAGGGGGGACATCTTGTTTTATTTTGAATAACTTTCACTTTGAAACAGAGTAAGTTTAACTTTTAACTCGTATTTGACCAACCTGATACACGTCTTACACCGGCGACTTCCAGACGACTTTCGCCTTTCGGCCCGCATGCAAGTTTAATCTCGCCGATAACTTTGAAAGTTTTAGTCAATTAAGGTCGGTTTAGGAATTTAGGATCGCTGGGAATGGACGAAAAAACCGGGGCTAGTTGTTTTATAGAGGGGGGGAGGGGGGTGGGGACTTTGCGAATGGCTACAGTTTTAACGGTAAATTATAAGTCAGATAATCTAACATAGGAGGTTCAGTAGGGTGTTTCACATTTTTCTGTTTGGGGGTTACGATACAAACAGACAAACATGTACATGGATACACACATAACACTTCTCTTTTTGCCGGTGGATTAAAATAAGTGGCATCTGAAGATACTTGCAATCTCAAGACTACAATCTTAAGACTGCAATCCTAAGCCTGTAACCTGCAATACAAATTAAAACTTACTCAGGATTTCTGCGGGCCTAGTTGCGTTTATGGCGTGACAAAATTTAGATAAAGCATCCGTCACTCTCGTACTATACGTGTCAAATAGTGACGGAAGTTTTATTCACATTTTGCTTAGGTATTCGTATGTGTTTCAATCACACAAAATAGGTTTGAACAAGTAATTAAACATATCAGCTTTAAACATGGTTCGATTTCCCTGTCCCGTTCACCCGACGGTAATGGCCGACCGGATTCTGCACACGTTCCGACCTAATAACGAGGAAAATGCGGGAGCGTTCGGTTTTACCCCGAGTGACAGGCGGCGAGCGATGAGGCTCTATATAACTAATATAATTATGTATAATGTAACTAAGACTACGCCGGTACAATGGCGCCTTCATTACTATTATTGTGATTACTAGTAAGCTATAGTACTTTGAGATGGAACAAAGGTAACACATTAAGTTAGGGCCCTTTGTGTGACCAGTAGTTAACTCAACTATAATTCGTTGCTTAAATACTAAAGGGCCACAAATCAAAATGTGTTTGTGTTGCATTTAAATTCGGAATGCTATATACTTTAAGTTTCAAATCAAACTATGTCTGTTTTTGTTTTGTGGCGCTTTTGTGTTTAAGCAGTGAATTGTTAAAATTCGGAAAAACCCTTTTTTTTTTCTTGAGATTTAACCATTAGTTATGATTTTTAACACTTCGTTAATGTTAAAAGACATTTTGGTAATTATAGTTTGAAACAAATATGAATGATTTTTTTTTGAACAAAATTGAGGATAGAAATAAGTGATATACTACTGTTTCAGTGTCATAAGAAATGTTCAATACTTAGTGTATTTTTTAGCAATAGATTTATCATATCAATCTTATTAAATCATAACCTTTGACTTTTGTGTTATAAACTTAAGACGCCGAGCGTCCAGTGGCGCCCTCATTACTTTTATTGTGTTTTCTAATAAACTAAAGTATTTTCTTGAAATTGGACGAAATGTGTTTGTACTACAAATGAAAACACAACTTATAGGGTATATCATATAGTTTAATAACAATTCACCTTCGAATTATTAACTTAACGAAAAAAAAGTCTTAACGGAAAAAGGTTGTTTTTTTATGGCATAGAGAGGACAAACGAGCACACAGGCCACCTGATGATAAGTGGAAACTGTGACCCATAGACATTTGCATTCACAAGACTGCAATGCAATCCTAAGACTGCAAATGCTTTGCCAACCCTGAGGACTAAGATGGAATGCCTCTATGCTAGTCATTTCACCGGCTGTCTTATCCCCAAACCGGAACACAGCAATGCGAACACTGCTGTTTGGCGGTAGGTTAATGGATAAGATGGTGGTAGCGATAAGGACGGACCCTGCACAAGGTCCTACCACCCGCAAAGGTAAGTACCACAAAGGTAAACTCTCAAGGATTGTACTAGGTATCAGGCCATTAAACCATGACCGACCATAGAACGGTGTCACAGTGACAAATGACAGGCATAAAAGAAAACCACATGTTGTCATTGTAATTCTGTAGTTATTCCAATGATATCGGTTTTATTTGACACAATTTTAAACGCATATTCTTACCCCCTTACTTATAAACGTGGAATAAGCTTGGAATAGTTTATGCCATGCTTTGTCACTTTCTGTCAGATGCAAATGTCACAATTACAGATAAGGAAAAAGCATGGCATAAACTATTCCAAGCTTATTCCACGTTTATAAGTAAGAGGGTTAAAGTTTTATATTTTTTTATAATTAGAACGATATAATTTCAACAAGCATTTTGTCATCTAACAGCTGTATATGAGAAAACGATATTTTATCGGTTCTCTTAGCATTACGGCCTGTAAACACGAATTTAGTGCCAACCCTGAAAGTGCCGCGAATTGCGCTAGTTACCGATACAGAAGAAAGATAAAACAAATTAGAATACAGCCGCTGTAATGTTTGTTCTCTCATGTGTCACACCACAAGCCAAAGAAAGATGGCGGATTGTAAATCAACGGAAGCGTCAGCCACATGGAGCCATATATAACATTAAGGCAAACGAGAATTTTAGCTTTGACCAGGGTAGTGATTCTGTAAACAACGCCGGTCGTGCGGACTGTCGAGTGATACCAAGCGGCGAGATTAAGTAGTCCCGTCAGTGCGAACAAAACACACTGTAGCGCGTGCATTTTCAATTAAGCAGCCTTATACGTTCCACCCATCGTGCTGCTAAATTGAAAATGCACGCGCTACAATGTGTTTTGTTCGCACTGACGGGACTACTTAATCTCGCCGCTTGGATATCACTCGACAGTCCGCACGACCGGCGTTGTTTACAGAATTACTACCCAGCTCGTGCGTGCTTGTAATAATCGAGCTTGAGAAAATAAGGATGTTTAAAAATTTAAAACGGAACAACACAAATTTAGTAGCCTAAACAAAGTACTAAAAATAATCCTACTATATGAATTGTATAGGTGCCTATTATTGTATTTAAGCCGCTAACGCACTGAGAGCGTAAGCGGTGCGGTGCGCGGTTATTTCTGATACATTGCGCGGCGAATTAATTAATATGAAAAAAAGAAATACAACTTACGCTAATTAGGATATTATACTAACCGTCGTTAAAATATTTGCTAGTATTGAATTTACACACTGCATGTACAAACAAAAAGTACAAACCGGCCACGCTAAACAAACCTAAGGACACATACATACATACATTAAAAACATTTGGGTGAACAGGTACAGTCAAGGAAATTGATTGTTTACCAGTTCGAGATAGTACAGTCAAGGACTTTAATTGTTAAGCCACTATGGAACCCTGTCGCATAACGTCGATCATGAATTTTAGCGTAATTTCTTTCATACGGTTTGACGCTGTCATTATGACAGGGTTCCACAGTGGCTTAACAATTAAAGTCCTTGACTGTACGCGAAATAGTCGTGTACACATTTCCCGGCGTGACACGGATAATGACACGTGGAAAATTTTATAACCCGGCAAATTGGCGTATCACGTCAAACTGGGAAACAATCAAATTCCTCCACTGTACTTTGAGTACCTACAAATGACCAAATAGACGACCTGTAGGAATAGAAACTCGATTAACTCTGTACCTCGTGTGTTGAGGCACGCCGCAGACCGAAGAAAGATGTACCGTCCTAAGGTAAAAAGCAGTACTCAAATTCAATAACCGAAACAGTTTTAACTCTCTTCCGATTGTAATAAGTTTGAGATTGCTACAAGAGCTTCATCTTAGATACTGCCTATTGGCTAAGCAGGGCCTGTAGAGCTGTAAATCAAATCCTTCACCCGGGAATATCTACGGAACCCCGGGATTTATGGCCGCTGTATTACCCCGCGCAGACTGTTTATTAGGAGACGTCTAAGCGAGGTTGAACACCGAATCTTAGGTAAGTATGTCACGATCTGACACAAATGACCTAGTCCTAAACTAAGGTTATGTATGGCTTGTACTTGGGAACTAGACCAGAATTAACATACTTATATGGAAAAACCTAAAACTGAGAAACAAGTAATCGCCTTTCGCTTGTCTTCGTTAATAACTTAAAAAAAAATCTGTTAAAAATTATAAAAAATACACATTTGAAATTCTCACAAAAAGTCCTTTCATTTGATATATACGATACTTTGCAATTTTTTATTTTATTTTCCAATTTACCCCCTAATTTACGTTACACTTCCGTCTTTGGGTTTCCAATTTACATATGTTTATATAATTTCAACTTAATCGGTCCAGTAGCCTCGAAACAATTTGGCTGTAACAGACAGACGGACTTACAGACACGCGAGTGATCTAATAAAGGGTTCCGTCTTTTCCTTAATAAGCTACGGAACCCTAAAGTGTCGGAAAACTGTTACACCAAACCGACTCTATTCTGATTTAGCTACTAAAAAACCTATCCGATCCATTTCCCTTTATGAAAAAGCAGTATTTCCGTTAGACGTATAAATTTGCCATATTCAAAGCTAAAGGCATCCATCACGTAGGCAATACCGCCGCTACAGCGCCACAAATTGACTTTTACCGTTGGCGAAATCTGGAACTAACTTCGCCTCATACAAAATGTACCTAATCCTTCCGTAGATACCTTCGAAAGAACCGCAAACATAAAGTTGTCCGTTCTTCTACTAAGTTAAAATGGCGAGTTAGTAAGTTGAAAAGGGGTAAGTGCACCGTATTAGGCATAGGAGATTCAACTCTTTGTAGATTTAGATTAGGTCGCATATGCAAAAGGAATATTAAAAAAATATAGGCCGTTTTTTCTGTGCGCCCAATTCAAATGTCACGTTTAGAATTCATCAATATGAAACGCAGGGGATTCACCTAAAAGGAAAATTATGTAGAATTACTTTGAATCGGGGATCTAGGGGGTTTGAATACTTTTATACTTTTAGAGAAATGACAATATTATTGAAGGTCGGGAGGTTATTTGCAATGGATTCTAGTTCTAGCGGAGAAAGGTTTGAAAAAACATTTAGAAATGTCCGTCGCGTCGGATAGAAGGACGCCAATGTCAATATACATTTTTATTTTTCAACTGTATTTCGAATAGGTAATATTCATGAATTTTTTTCACAGCTTCGATAAAAGCTGATTCATGTAGCAAACAGTTGAGAAAAATAATTATTTGAATAGCTATAAAAATAACTAAGAGATACGCCAACAAAATTAAATGTTTGTTCCTATGTCTTTCTAGTAAAACAGAATTTAATAGAGTTTATACCTATGGCCTTCTCTACCGCCTCTCTCTTGACGTGTCCAGCCCAGTCCCACTTAACTTTGCGGTCTTCATCTCAACATGGGCAATATCTCTAAAAGAGTGTTTTTAAGTCGGTGCAAATGAATACAAAATGTATAACATGTGATACAGTGTTAATAATATTTAACCTTTGTGGAGTCAAATCATCGGAAAAACTTTTTTCCTGTTCTGTTTGGTTGCCGGGTTAGAATAGTGCCACACCATGTCCTCCCGTGGATGTCGTAAGAGACGAATAAGAGAATAAATAAATCGGTAAGGTTTTGTACATACTACAAATGAAAACACAACTTACAGGGTAGGTATATCACATCGTTTAATAACAATTCACATTCGAGTTATCAACTTAACGGAAAAAAGTGTCCACCTTTTTCCGTTAAGCTGACTACTCAAAGGGTAATTGTTATTAAAGTTTGTTACGTGTCCCATAAATTGTGTTTTTACTTGTGCTACAAAAATGTATCGTCTGATTGCAAGGAAATTCTTCAGTTGATTAGAAAACACAATAATCGTAATGAGGGTGCCACTGGACGCTCGACGTTTGCAGCCTTAAAGAGTGACAAACATCAGGAACAAAACATTTTAAAGTCAAAGTTCCAGAAAAGCGAGTGAGTTATGTTTATTTGATTGGGTCGACGTTTGCTCGGTAGTCTTAACATATTTTCAGTACCTAGCTCTAATAAGAACCATCTTCACTTTTTCACGGCGAACACCGGCAAAGTAAACGGTTTGTTTTCCCTTGTGACGTCACTTGTTTGCGCCGTTTGTGCCCAACGGGTTGTGTTTAGGGTTGCCATCCTCGCTAAGATTAAATAAATTTCGTTTAAAACTTGTATAAAACAATAAAATTTACAAAAACTGGCACTTACGATTATTGTATTGTATAATGTAAGAAAATCAGATCAAAGGCTATAGCCGGATAAGGGAACAAAAAATGCCCCTGGCGTCATTAGCCAATGAGTATATCCTAAGTATTGGTCATAATGACAGTTATTAATCTGCCAAGTTTCATGTCATAATTATTGACAGTTTCCTTGAAATGTCACTTGAAAGTTTTTTTTACTTTTCCAAATATCTTAAAAATTACTGATCCGTTTCTTTTGTGTTTAAAGTATGTTGTTAATGACTTGAAGAGGAATAATTTTGCAAAAAACCAGATGTCTCTAGGTCAACATTAACTTGGTATTTTTGGATGTCAAACATTTCAAACTTTTATTTTTGACACTTGTGAGTCAGCGACACCTACCATTTTTTGTACACTAATGTGACATTTCTTTCCGTATTAATATATGTTTGTCTCAAATGAATTGGGTTGGAGCAACATGGTGATTTTTTGTTTTGAGTTTACCTGCCTAGTACATCATCAACGTATACGTGTAGACTACGAGTATGTTGATAATATTTGATATAAAATATTCATTGTTCTGCGGATTATTTAAGAATCTTTTAAGCATAAAAAGGGTGATAATATGATTAATATATTTATTTTGTGCAATAAAGGTTAAAATTAAATACATTATGAATAATAACAGAGAATAGCTAAAAATGCAAAACCTATGTACAGTCGAGTTCGTTAAAATCAACGCGAAATGCCTGAAACTGTTATTCTGCCTTAGTATTACAATCGCAGAACATTTTCAATACAGGTACCAGAAGAAAGCCAAATCTTTATATTATGTTATGTTGATGACTGCATGTGCAGTTTACGATAATGTAAACCGAGGGGCACTAATAAAAGAATAATAATAAATAAATGTATTTACTTACAATTTCAAACACAGAGTCTGTAGAATTTGTATCCAATTCCGAGTCAAGTCGTTTTCCTAGTATATCTTCTATTTTTGTATACACAGAATAATAAAGGTTTTTTGGGCTACGTCGGCGATTAAATATTTTGTTTATGAGATCTACACGAGTACATGAAGTGTTATTCATCTTAAATTAAGTGAATAAGTGCAAGGCGAAAAATATTGACATTAAAAAACAAAAGAATCGAACGTCATTGGCATCAAATGTATTCTCGGGATTTGAAGGGATTTTTATAACCAGCCAGCATTAATAAACATCTATCAATAATATTTTTTGTTGTAACCTCTTCAGTACTGCTTTTACAAGAGATGTCACATTAATGTGAAAATATGGTAGGTGTCGCTGAAGTGTCCCCCACTTTTCAAACGGTCATTAAAAATGGTTTAGTTATGTAGTTATTTAGTTATGTAGGTTTAGTTATTATATAAAGTTGGTTTCTATTTCTTTGTTTATATTCAGAAGTTAATTGTTTTGGTGTGTGAATAATTTCTATGTCTAAGTTTAGTTTATTAGATCCGATAAAATGTTTTTTACCCTTTTTATGCTTAAAAGCTTCTTAAATAATCCGCAGAACAATGAATATTTTATATCAAATATTATCGACACACTCGTAGTCTACACGTATACGTTGACGATGTACTAGGCAGGTAAACTCAAAACAAAAAATCACCATGATGCTCCAACCCAACTCATTTGAGACAAACATATATTAATACAGAAAGAGATGTCACATTAGTGTACAAAAAATGGTAGGTGTCGCTGACTCACAAGTGTCAAAAATAAAAGTTTGAAATGTTTGACATCCAAAAATACCAAGTTAATGTTGACCTAGAGACCTCTGGTTTTTTGCAAAATTATTCCTCTTCAAGTCATTAACAACATACGTTAAACACAAAAGAAACGGATCAGTAGTTTTTAAGATATTTGGAAAAGTAAAAAAAACTTTCAAGTGACATTTCAAGGAAACTGTCAATAATTATGACATGAAATTTGGCAGATTAATAACTGTCATTATGACCAATACTTAGGATATACTCATTGGCTAATAACGCCAGGGGCATTTTTTGTTCCCTTATCCGGCTATAGCCTTTCTTTACATCCAATTTTCGTGATAAAAATAACTCAATATCCGTTTCCGTATTTAAAACTGTCTCTGTACATTTCACATCAATGCAATTCGTTGGACTGTAAAAGATCAAATAGAAACCCGACTGCATGTTTTGATATTGTCGTCCATATGTTAACAAAATGTCCTCCCTCATTAGTTGGATTAAAATATTATGCTTAGGCTGCAGAGAGTGCCAAAAAATGGTTATCTTATCACCGATATAACAACAGTCTATGAGCACTTAGTAAGTGCTTGGGGTTGGACTTCTCTCTCACTCAGTCTTAATAAAACCGTATGAGAGCGAGTGTCTGACAAGTACAAACCCGAAGCACCCTCTAAGAGCTATCGCACTGTACCTATTATATGAAACAATTTGTAATCAGTGTGGCAACCCTAGAGGTGTTCGATTTATTTTGAATTGACAAATACCGTTGGCGCGGGCGATTTAGAACTGTTTACTGCCAGTACGCTACATTTTTAAACTTGTTTGTCGCATTTGTTCATTTTAAAATTTGTTTATCGAATAGCTGGAACGCTAACGATTAATAAAAAAAATCGAAATGCCTTGCATAGAGATAATGTTATCTTAGTCCTCAGGGTCAGCTAAGCATTTGCAGCCTTCAAAATGCAATTGTCTATAGGTCTCTGATGCCACTTACTGCTTACGGATGAACAAACAGACGTTGGACATACCAAAGCATTTTTCCACTACGCTAGCTAGCGTTTATATTCGTTTAGTTTTTTAACCAATCGCGTCACTGCTAGATGACGTGATACGAAAAGTCACCTCTCTACCAGTGACGCGATTGGTTCAAAAACCAAACGAATAGAAACGTTAGTTAGCGTATTGAATATTCTTGACCCACATTCACTGTCAGTTTCTACATAAAAAAGTATTCATCTGACTTTTATTTGACCTTTAGGTTTTTTATACAAAAGTCATTAACGTCCGAACTCTGAACTTTGCGAAAAACTAGAAAGAAAACCAATTAGAGAGATGCCAAATAAAGATAAATTATTCGTTTGTCAAGAAGGTCGTTTCTTTAATATTTATTTAATGTAAATCCCAGTTGGAATAAATAGGTACTATAAAAGACGAGTAAAATATCACAAGTGAAATAGCAGTGACTATCCTGTTGCATCTTAATTTTTACGGTGTCAAAGGGACCCTATTACCAATGCTCCGCTGTCCGTCCGTTTGTCACAGGCAAGTTTCTGTAAAAAAAAAAAACGTTTATGACAGACTATACCTTTTTTCCGCTCAGACATCATCTGCTTACCATGACGAAACTAACAACCCCCAACTTGGCGAGTAAATAATTAAGTACAGGATAGTGATTCTGTAAACAAGGCCGGTCGTGCGGACTGTCGAGTGATATCCAAGCGGCGAGATTAAGTAGTCCCGTCAGTGCGAACAAAACACATTGTAGCGCGTGCATTTACAATTAAGCAGCCTTATACGTTCGAGTGTTCGACCCGTCGTGCTGCTAAATTGAAAATGCACGCGCTACAATGTGTTTTGTTCGCACTGACGGGACTACTTAATCTCGCCGCTTGGATATCACTCGACAGTCCGCACGACCGGCGTTGTTTACAGAATCACTACCCAGCAAAGATCCCGTCGCCACCTTCCGAATCCATCATCAGATCTCCTCCATGGTACCATAATATCCTATTCCATCCTATTCCAAATCCTTCTCGGTACATTCTGTCAGATTTTGGAATCGGCTACCGACTGGCATTAGGCAATCACAAACGGTAGATTCCCTAAAAGGCAAATTAAAGAAGTTCCGGCTTGACTCTATCTCCTAAATATCAATTATCCTCTAGGTACGTAAAATGTAGTTTATGTATGTATATTTAAATATTAATATATATATTTCTGTATCTATTTATGTAGGTATTTGAATGTAGTTTTATTTTAATTTTATTTATAAAAGTTTTATTGGTTACTTAATGTGTTATACCTACTCTTCTTCTCGTACACTTGTTTACTCGTTGCACAACCTTTAACACTTCTAAATCTCTCGAGGGTTAGCTGGAAGAGATCCCTTAAAATCCCTTCTCCATACATCCTCCATACTTCTCTGTACATATTTTTATATTATTTGTACCTATATTTATAATAACTAATATACAGTAAACAATAATAATTATAATAATTAATAACTAATGTAAAACCTATTATCTACTTAAAACTAGAATTATTAAATATATTTGTGTACACAACTACAAAAAGAATACCCCCTCTAATAGATCCGTTCGCGGCATTGTACCCATGATGCTGGCTGCGTTACCTCTCTGGATAGTTAAACCTATCCTTTGGGAGAGGTAAGCGCCCGCTCTGGGATCCCCGGAGGCGTCAATAAGCTTAGTAGACAGGGTCTTTATAAAAAGTTTAATGTCAGCAGACCAAGGTCCCAGAGTCTCCACTGCAAGCGCCGCAAATTCGTAATCATTAATTAATGATGAATATTTACGACGTTTGAGGGTTTGGGCCTGATCAGCTGCTGCGCCGGCCTGATTTCGGGTTGCTTGTATGTGAGATAGGGCAAAAGTGTCGACACAAGTTGCGTCCCACACCAGAGCCCTACCAAGCTTCCACGGCACCAATGTTGCTCCGTCTGGGCGCTTCCCATCGTCTCTGATCATACCAGCTGGTTCTAAAACAGCAGGTAGAGAGGCGGTGGCAAGCGAACGACGGATCAAATCATTTATGGCGCCGTGGCGGAACATGTACCTATTGTTCTGGTTTTTCTTTTGTACAATAAAGTGTTTAAATACATACATAATATTGCATTGTCACATGGTTTACACATGTAGGTATTCCAAATTTTCCTCAATTCCATTGAGGGGAACTGGTTCAAAATCGACTTGAAAAATCAATCCTATACAACTAAAGTGTTTTTAAGCAATGTTTTCAAATAAACAGAAAGCACGGAATCCTTTTTGTCCGCGTCGGACTCGCACTTTGCCGGTTTTTAAATCCCTGATCATAATATAATCAATATTTAATCAAACTTAACACATTAATTCAACCGAACAACCGTTGACAGTCTCTCAGTCTACAAATATTTAAATTACCAAATCCCTTGCACCCTAATTTCAAATTCAGTCTCCTTTCCCTAATGACTATTATCACCAGAGTAAAAGAGATGATACGAGTTTCTCTACTCTCCTATATCCCTACGTGAGTTGGGTCCCAATCGGGTTGGGGGGTCCGTCCATTGTAGATAAATCTTGTCCGGTACACCTGTAGCAAATAAGTTTGGGATAAATTACCCAAACGAAAACCTGGGTTTATTTTATACGACTACAATCTCAAGATTGCTATCCTGAGACTGCAAATGCCTTACCGACCCTGGCGACTAATATTGAATGCCTCTAGTCTAGTAATTTCACCGGATGTCTTGTTTGCCCGTACATCGAAATACAGCAATGCGAACACTACTGCTTGGTGGAAGGTTAATGGTTAATTATGGTGGTGGTAGTGATCCGGAAAAGACATTATTTGTTTTTAATAGAGATAACGAAAGCACAGGGCCTCTATTCTACTAGTTAAAATCATATTGCTTTTGAAATGTTATCGTATTGTCAATATTAGGGCTTATTTTACTAAACAGTATTGGCATCCGAGTTAAAACAACACAATAACATGACGAAGGCAATATGGTTTTTTTGGAGTGCAAATTCACAACTGTCGCATAATAAATCAAATCACTGAATCGCCACATGATTATAAAACTAATCCAGACACCAGGGTAGTTATTCTGTAAACAGCGCCGGTCGTGCGGACTGTCGAGTGATACCAAGCGGCGAGATTAAGTAGTGCCGTCAGTGCGAACAAAACACATTGTAGCGCGTGCATTTTCAATTTAGCAGCACGATAGGTCGAACGTATAAGGCTGCTTAATTGAAAATGCACGCGCTACAATGTGTTTTGTTCGCACTGACGGGACTACTTAATCTCGCCGCTTGGTATCACTCGACATTCTGCACGACCGGCGTTGTTTACAGAATCACTACCCTGCCAAAGACGTCAAAGTAAATGTCACGTTATGGAAAACCTCAATTTTGTCGTGCCTTAAGACTGCGGCGAGCGTACGCCGGATGTACAATGGCGCCCTCATTACTATTATTGTGTTTTCTAATAAACTAAAGTATTTTCTTGATGTTGGTCGGTAGATTTTTGTACTACAAATGAAAACACAACTTATAGGGTATATCACATAGTTTAATAATAATTCACCTTCGAGTTATCAACTTAACGGAAAAAAGTGGCCACCTTTTCCCGTTAAGCTAACTACTCAGAGGGTAATTGTTATTAAAGTTTGTTACGTATCCCATAAATTGTGTTTTTACTTGCGCTACAAAAACGTATCGTCTGATTGCAAGGAAATTATTTACTTAATTAGAAAACACAATGATAGTAATGAGGGCGCCACTGGACGCTCGACGTTTGCTCGGTGCAGTTGTAAGACGGCCATCTGATTAAAGAAAGATCCGTCTATAGTCATCTCACTCCATATACAGCATAAACGACTAAACATTATACTCGTGACATTAGAATAAATACTTTAAAACTTTGACTTCATAGCTATACGGTTGCTTTTTATCCAACACAGTATGCTCCTTACGCTGTTTTAAAATACCATGGTAAAACTGGTACCACCATTTTATATCATAAGAGAACATGTCCCAAATAACTTTACCAATACAACCTTATTACTAGTATGATAGGGACGGTTGTGATCTCTTGGATTGTACATGCCCCTTTTTGTTATACGGGTGGATATTTATCGTATTTGTACAACATAACGAACCCACTGACCGGTTAATATTTGCCCGGCAAACGGTTAGATCCGCTGATTAGGGTTAATCCGGGTATACCCGGGTTTGTGGGCATGTTAACCGGTTTTAATACTGTTTTAATTTGATTTGCTGTGGTTATTAACGTACTATTGATGTTCTGGTAGAATGGCTTGGAAATTAATATTTTCTTAGTGGTTTTGTGGGTTGGATAATATTAGAGAGATAAATTACTAACGGAATGTATTTAGTAAAATTGTACATGTACAATCGTAGCAAGTGGAAAGAAGTGGTCTCTGCCTACCCCTCTGGGAAACAGGCGTGATTAAATGTATGTATGTATGTACATGTTAAGACTGCGCCGAGCAAACGCCGAACGTCCAGTGGCACCCTCATTACTTTTATTGTGTTTTCTAATATACTAAAGTATTTTCTTGAAATTGGACGAAATGTTTTTGTACTACAAATGAAAACACAACTTATAGGGTATATCACATTGTTTAATAACAATTCACCTTCGGGTTATCAACTTAACGGAAAAAAGTGGCCACCTTTTCCTATTAAGCTGACTACTCAAAGGGTAATTGTTATTAAAGTTTGTTACGTATCCCATAAATTGTGTTTTTATTTGCACAACAAAAACATTTTGTCTGATTCCAAGGAAGTTCTTTATCTAATTAGAAAACACAATAATTTTATTGAGCGCGCCACTGGACGCTCTGCGTTTGCTCGGCGCAGTCTTAAAGTATACTTGTACCTATCTACCACTCAATTTTTTCACGTCAAATATTACTCTTCACCCAATAATAAATATGAATCTCATTAGATGTTTAGTTTGAGGTTTATTATGACAATGCACTAATAGTAGTTTATGTGACTGGTGCATAATGGGTCATTATATGTACAGTCGCATACAATAACAATACAATATGTGAGAAACCTGTATCTGTGGTTGCCCTGTACCTTAATGTAGCTGTACATTAAAGTATCGGTCACCTATACCTTAATGTTAACATTAAGATGAAATCACATCGATAACCGATACTTTAATGACACGCAATACTTTAATGTTAACATTAAAATACAACCACATAATCACATATATATACAGACACCTTAATATAGGCCATTTGTTTATCGTTTCTGAACATATTGTAGGGAAGTTTTGATATGGAGATAAAGTGCTTTATATTTACGTAGGAGTAGGTACTATTACTTATAGTAAGTAATATTATGGACGTAGACAGATAAACGTGCTTTTTATTTACGTTGGAGTACTATACTTATAGTAAGTAATATGGAATGTATCTACCTACATTCGATTTTTTCTGGACAATAGCGGTAGAGGAGAAAACCTTTATGCTTAAAATAAAATACATATTTAACCAAGTGTGTACAATACTCGTATTGGTTAAAATAAATATATCCTGATACCGAGTCTTATCTTTGTGCCGCCTATATTTGATATTCGATGGCCGTCTTACGGCCGTTATCAATACGGAATCGAAGTGCAATCTCGACTGCAATTGGATGCATTTGCGACGCAGCTCTGATGCAATACTTTCAAACAATATTATATCGTTACGGAATACAAATTTCAAACGGTACGGTTGAAGATGATATGAAAGTTTTGATTATGCTCTTAAATAACTGAATTTTAAGTTATGAATTTATTTCTGAAACTTTATTTCTTATAGCCCATCTTGCGTCTATCGATATTGTAATCGTATAGTAAAAGCCAGGGGGTTTATTCTACTCGGTAAAACCATATTCATTTTGACATGTGGTACTTATAAATAAGTTGTATTGTTGTATTGTCAAGGTTATGGATAGCTTTCATTTAATTGTCACTAATGTGAATGTCAGAGGAAATATTTTACCGTTAAGACTGCGCCGAGCGTACGCTGGATGTACAGTGGCGCCCTCATTACTTTTATTGTGTTTTCTAATAATTAGTTTATTAGAAAACACAATATTTAGTAACACAGTATTTTATTGAAATTGGACGAAATGTTTTTGTACTACAAATTAAAACACAACTTATATTGTATATCATATAGTTTAATAACAATTCACCTTCGAGTTATTAACTTAACGGAAAAAAGTGGCCGCCTTTTCCCGTTAAGCTGACTACTCAAAGGGAAATTGTTATTAAAGTTTGTTACGTATCCCATAAATTGTGTTTTTACTTGCACTATAAAAACATTTCGTCTGATTCCAAGGAAATTCTTTAGTTAATTAGAAAATACACTAATAGTAATGAGGGCGCCACTGGACGCTCGACGTTTGCTCGGTGCAGTCATAAGAATAGCGGCCCTGTTTTGCGAAAAAATGGCTTGAAGTCCTCATCGTTATGATTTAACGGGGGAAAAACTTTATGTCAACAAGGCTTATCCGAAAGTAACGTGAATACGAAATGAGATTATCTCCCGTCAAACTAATCCATCCGAGCCGCGATTTCAAATCAAAGGACGCTCTCAAAGGCTTCTCAAATTAAGGAAATAACCTATTTAAAACCTGGCAAAGGAAACTCGCATTTGTTTCGAAACAGGAAAGGTTGAGATTTGGGTTTGGCAGCTAAATGAATGAGATAGGATATAGATAAGATTTGGAACTTTTGGAATGCTATAGTGGATTTAGCTAAGGTACCTATTTGGCCTGTTTCGGAATTAGGTCATTTTTAGGGGTTCCTTAGAAAATAATGTTTCTGTTAAGATACTTTTTTACCAACACGATTGAAGATATTAATGTAATATTAGGAACATTTGTAATATTTTGGATATCACATAAATTTGACTATCTACACTAATATTATAAAGAGGAAAGATTTGATTGTTTGTTTGTTTGAATTGAATAGGCTCCGAAACTATTGAACTGAATTGAAAAATTCTTTCACCATTAGAATCCTACATTACCCCTGATGAACATAGGCTATGTTTCATTTTTCTGAGCGGACAAAGTCTAGTGTGGATACATCATACATACACGTATATCTCTAATTCATGTGACAACTGAGGCGAAATTTGAATCGCCTAACCCAGGTACAGTCACGAGCGTTAATTCGTGAAAGATTTCAAAAACAATATGCTTGAAGTCGTCAATGTCATTAGAGATGTCAAATCATTTGTAACTTATAGGAAACTCAACCTTATTCTTGTAGAGTGTCAGTTTGACTTTGGACCTAATTGGCTCTCAAATTTTAGTTCTTGACGTTACCTACGGTTAGCCTTATTATAAGTAGCTGCACGCTTTAGTGCTTTGTCACTCAAACGTCATATTTGAACTGCTGCACTTATGTTTCCAACGCGTTGAAGCGACAAGGTACCTGCTAAAGTGTGCTACTTACCTATAAGCCCGACTATAGGTACTTAAGGGTGAAATAGACTAGCAATAAAAAATGCAGAAGTTGATAAAAAGATAAAAAAGATAAAAGATGTTTATTCAGTAAGTAGGCCGCACGGGCACTTTTACACGTCAAAAATCTACCAGTGCTTCGCAAGAGACCACTGCTGAGAAGAAGCGCCGCAAGAAACTCAACAGTTAGTCGTTTTTTAAATATAGGTACAATTTTAAAACTTAACCTAGCATTATATAAAACAATGAATCTAACATATGATAAGAAATAAATGTATTCATATATATAGATAGCTCTCACTTTAACTTTAGTTCTAGAACAAGAAGTACAATCTTGCCGTCTTTCTTTAAAGTTAGAGTAAGACAGCAATCCACTTTTGCTATTTTTATTGCTAGCCCCTAGCTTAGGATTATCGAAACTTTTTTTTTATTACCTATTTGGGATATTAACGTGACAAGCAAAATAACTTAGGTATTCTAACGTTAGTAATCTTGGTAGACTATATTATAATTAAAATTGCCTAGAATGGCTGTTCAAAATTATACCACCAGAGGAGGGGCTATTTGCTTAACGCACTCGCAATCGCTATTGTTTTCATTTTGAACATCGAAGGCTTGTCTGCATACAAAATTAAAACAATTGGGATTGACCAAAAAAAATAACTCACGGTTTTCACTTTCTAATTCGAAAGAATAGGAAATTTTAAGACACCAATTTCATTAATTTTGTACTTGACCCAATAGTTTTGTTTTAATATCTTTTTTTATTCAGCAGACATTTTATGGATGACATGATTATTTTAAATTTGGGAAGGCATTTTCTAAAAAATTACAACAATTAAATGATATCAAATGAAAAAAAGTGATTGTAATAGGGTATTAAAACATACTATTTCAAGCTGTTTTCGCCTAACCCGTAAGATGCACCTAGGAGGGCTTCAAGCTGAAAACGAAAGTCAAACAAAGGTTAAATATACTTTTGCCGAAACATCCAAAATAGATGAATATTTTAAAAACTTAATAATGCAGAACGGCTTTAAAAACCCAATTCCTCGAAATGGTTTTCGAATTGGAGTAATTGTAAAAATATGAACAATGCCAATTGTTCCGCTTTGAAGCCAATTGGGATTGCGAGTGCGTTAGGCAATAGTGACGCAGGTCTCTAACTAATACCAATCGTCCTTATGTACATTGAATTACGGGTTATATCCGCCGGTTCGCGTGATTGCCTTACACTGTTAGAATCAACATGAATTGATCTCATTACCTAATGCCTTGATTAGACGTAACCCAATAGGTTTAGGCTCATCCATATATTGCTGTTATATATAGCTAACCAATTGTAAATGTTCTTGACCCTTGATTCTAGGCGGTAAAAACTGCCGTCCTAGGCAAAAACGCAGTAACTATGATAAACCTCCTATAGTAATATCAACCTTATAACTAATAATATAGAATTGAATCTGCTTTGGTGATTGAATTTAAAATACTGCTTATTGGCTTAGGAGGGCAGAAAACCATAGTAAGTCCTTGTGCAGGGTCCGTCCGGATCGCTACCACCATCTTATCCATTAACCTACCGCTAAACAGCAGTGTTCGCATTGTTGTGTTCCGGTTTGGGGATAAGACAGCCGGTGAAATGACTAGCATAGAGGCATTCCATCTTAGTCCTCAGGGTTGGCAACGCATTTGCAGTCTTAGGATTGCATTGCAGTCTTGTGAATGCGAATGTCCATGGGTCACAGTTTCCACTTACCATCAGGTGGCCTGTGTGCTCGTTTGTCTTCTAAATGCCATAAAAAATGAATGTCTCTACAGAAAATATCGTGCAAGAACTCACCAATATCTAAAGAAGCCATAGCATCCTTCACCAGCCGGTACGTGTCTCCATTGATCCTCAGGAAATCGACGCAGCCCAGGAGTCCGTCAGACAGACCCAGCTTGCTCTGGAGTCCGGTCGTGTTACCAGCTCCTCCCACCCACACTGGCTCGCGGAAGGTCATGCGAGAGAACAGGCCCTGGGGAAACATGAGGAGGTTCAGTTTTTGGGTAAGTCTTGTGAAGTATTGTGAAAACGAACTTGAGTTTTTTTTGGTACCTATATCAATGGTCTTGAGGTCTTTCAATAATTGCGCCATTAATTCCTATTAGGTGCATCACCATCATCATCATCATCATCATCATCATCATCATCATCATCATCATCGTCATCATCATCATCATCATCAGCCTATACTAATCTACTGCTGGACGTAAACCTCTCCCATTGCACAATAAGTTCGATTTCCTTTGCAATAATATTATGGCAGTGACAAGTGTCAAGTGTCAACCTTAGCGACAATTATAGGGGTCGAAAATAGCCCGAACTACTTCGAGAAAAGGCCGTGCCATTTTTTTTTGCTCGACATGGCGGGGGCACTGCCATGCCCCCTAATCTCACAGAAACGTTTGTTAAAACTGGTACGTTACTGTGTGCTAAAAGAGTACACATTCAACATAGTAATCGTGACCTACTTGTTAATTTAATTGACATATATATCGCTCATTAAATACAAAACGGACACATTCCAAAATAATTTGCTCTTGCATTGAATATCTTATACGAATAGCTTCTAATTTTAAAATGCAAGACTGACTCATTTTGGAATGTGTCCGTTTTGTATTCAATGAACGATATGTCAATCAGTAGATAATTACTGTAAAACTAGGTCATTAAGGCGCGGTCCTGGCCATGCCACGTAATAACTACAACACAAATGAAACAAATTACTTGAAGTAATAAAATAAAACGGCCGCCGGTCTCCGGGGCAATTAAATAAAACCCGCCATTTCACTTTTTTGTGAAATGGGAATTCCTAGTCTGGCGTTTAAGCTTTTCTGATTATATTTACCATGTTATTTTGTATAACAGCGTTACTAAGAAGGAAGTAACTACTATCCGCCGTAAGACCTCTTTGAATCGCTTCAAATAAAGAGTTCCATGATAGACGGACCGTTATCGGGGAAAGTTTGCCGTAATTGAGGGTGGGGGTGGGTGGGGAAATTCGAGAAATGTTACCCCTGTGGTGGTATTCTTTTTAGATGTTTTTGCACCGAAACCGATTCGGATTTGAGATACCTGATTAACCGGTAAATGGGTCAAAAGAACCAATGAACAAAAGTATTTCCAAAAATCCTTTAAAAACATATTTAAGTAATTACTTGAATATATGGGTAATAAAACATTCTGAATAGGACTATCGTTGTTTTTAAAATTTTGATTTTAGGATATAAAATGTCGTAAAATGTCTCACGGGATTTTTAATATTTTTAAATTTTTTACAATAGTGTTTGGGTATATACGTATCGTGATTTTTTGTGATAAAAAAGGTTGGATTTTCATTTAAGTTAATCCAGAACATTATAATATAAATTTTCTAAGAAAATATCACCGGTTGATCGGTAATTTAACGGTTAACCGGTTTTTACCAGCCGGGATTTTTTGCTCGATAGTTGCATTTTTTAAGCACAAACCTATCTCAAGGGTCAAATAATCTCAGTTCGAACAAACTTATCTTTGTTCGTAAGGGAATAACTCCCTTCAGGGGCAATTATGTAAACTGGGGTTCCGCCGCGGGCAGAAGACGGAAGTGCAGACTTATCGGTGTAACGAGTGTGGGATGGAAGTAAGACTTGAATAACTTTAAAATATGTTTCACTAGGTTTTGGAGTCATTTTGTCGGAGGCATTTCTTGTTATTCTTTCGATCTTTATGATTGAACTAGGCTCCATCTGAGTTACATATTCGCTAATACCTCTAACAGAAAGAGTGATATGGAAGAAGGCTATAATCCAAATTGGTAATACAAAATGAGTGTTTTACATCCTGTTCTCATTTTTTTTTTGGCTTAATGCGGTTACCCTGGCACTATGCTTAAATAATCGCGTAGAGTAAGTCGCGTAGACAATTTCAAAGGAACGGATGCATGTTTATACAACTTAATTTTTCTCTACATCCATCAACTTCTTCATTATGTACGTCTGTTTTACACTTTAAGGTCTCCATTTCTATTCATCTAAATACGATCAGCAGTTTTAGTGTGGAAGAATAACAAACATATTCAATCACATACACATACACAGACACAAACTTTTGCATTTAAGAGTAGTTGGACAACGAGGTTTACCTAGTCGGAACTTTGGGGTTCGATACGGGTAAAATATTTGTGATTTGTGGCACAAGTATTTGTTCCAGAAACTTGGATATTTATTACGTATTTAAGTATGTATTTCTCTATTAAGTAGGTACGTACGAGTATATCGTTGTCTAGTACCCACAGTACTAAAGCTCCCTTATTCATAAACACACTACAAACCTGCTTTGTCTCAGATGCAAATGTACAATGATAAACATGGATCCGACAATTTAGCTTCATTGCTCGCAATAGTGTGGACATGACTCTAGTTTTTTTTTTACCTGACATTAATTTTGATCAAAGGATAGGAGGAAGGAAAGGAAAAGCAGGACAAGACTTGTTATTGTGTAGATTTATTAAATTCGCACACGACACAGCGCGGATGTATCCCACACGTCACAGCAATGTGCTTGAATGTTTTTGCACTCCTAGTACAGCAGCTCCTAGAAGCCTAAATATCTCGGGCTGCAATTGATCACTTTCACAGCAATGTGCTTGAATGTTTTTGCACTCCTAGTAAAGCAGCTCCTAGCAGCCTAAATATCTCGGGCTGCAATTGATCACTTTCACAGCAATGTGCTTGAATGTTTTTGCACTCTTAGTAAAGCAGCTCCTAGCAGCCTAAATATCTCGGGGCTGCAATTGATCACTTTCACAGCAATGTGCTTGAATGTTTTTGCACTCTTAGTAAAGCAGCTCCTAGCAGCCTAAATATCTCGGGGCTGCAATTGATCACTTTCACAGCAATGTGCTTGAATGTTTTTGCACTCCTAGTAAAGCAGCTCCTAGCAACCTAAATATCTCGGGCTGCAATTGATCACTTTCACAGCAATGTGCTTGAATGTTTTTGCACTCCTAGTAAAGCAGCTCCTAGCAACCTAAATATCTCGGGCTGCAATTGATCACTTTCACAGCAATGTGCTTGAATGTTTTTGCACTCCTAGTAAAGCAGCTCCTAGCAGCCTAAATATCTCGGGCTGCAATTGATCACTTTCACAGCAATGTGCTTGAATGTTTTTGCACTCCTAGTAAAGCAGCTCCTAGCAGCCTAAATATCTCGGGCTGCAATTGATCACTTTCACAGCAATGTGCTTGAATGTTTTTGCACTCCTAGTAAAGCAGCTCCTAGCAGCCTAAATATCTCGGGCTGCAATTGATCACTTTCACAGCAATGTGCTTGAATGTTTTTGCACTCCTAGTAAAGCAGCTCCTAGCAGCCTAAATATCTCGGGCTGCAATTGATCACTTTCACAGCAATGTGCTTGAATGTTTTTGCACTCCTAGTAAAGCAGCTCCTAGCAGCCTAAATATCTCGGGCTGCAATTGATCACTTTCACAGCAATGTGCTTGAATGTTTTTGCACTCTTAGTAAAGCAGCTCCTAGCAGCCTAAATATCTCGGGGCTGCAATTGATCACTTTCACAGCAATGTGCTTGAATGTTTTTGCACTCCTAGTAAAGCAGCTCCTAGCAACCTAAATATCTCGGGCTGCAATTGATCACTTTCACAGCAATGTGCTTGAATGTTTTTGCACTCCTAGTAAAGCAGCTCCTAGCAGCCTAAATATCTCGGGCTGCAATTGATCACTTTCACAGCAATGTGCTTGAATGTTTTTGCACTCCTAGTAAAGCAGCTCCTAGCAGCCTAAATATCTCGGGCTGCAATTGATCACTTTCACAGCAATGTGCTTGAATGTTTTTGCACTCCTAGTAAAGCAGCTCCTAGCAGCCTAAATATCTCGGGCTGCAATTGATCACTTTCACAGCAATGTGCTTGAATGTTTTTGCACTCCTAGTAAAGCAGCTCCTAGCAGCCTAAATATCTCGGGCTGCAATTGATCACTTTCACAGCAATGTGCTTGAATATTTTTGCACTCCTAGTAAAGCAGCTCCTAGCAGCCTAAATATCTCGGGCTGCAATTGATGACTTTCACAGCAATGTGCTTGAATGTTTTTGCACTCCTAGTAAAGCAGCTCCTAGCAGCCTAAGTATCTCGGGGCTGAAATTGATCACTTTCATCCCTTGGTTAACTATCTACTATTTTTGTAAGTAATTATTTTCTTATTCCGTTTGGGTTAAAAAAATATAGTGGTTCGTAGTTCCACAGAATTTGTTCAACCTAAAGTATTACCCTACAGCCGTATAGTAAACGTTAGGTATTCGTAATGCCTCCCCAACGTCTGGCCAGATAAAATTAACTGCGATCGCCTTGATGGATGTGCTGGCGGCACGCCACCTAATTCCAGCCGTTTGGCTTTCGAGGTGTATTCTGTTGTATTCAGGATTCAGGTTAATGAGTATGAAAATAAACAAAAACGTATCAGTTTACATGGGGCTTAATAATAATAATAATTTAATTACAGGAAGGGGCCGCCCTAGGTGTACTTTTTCGAGTCAAGTCGGAGAAATACTTGAGTAGGGCCGAATCTTAAGTACCCGAATCCGATGTGCGTGCATGACTCGATGTATGAATGTGGAAGAAGCGAAAGAAATTTGTCAAGATCGTAGCAAATGGAAAGAAGTGGTTTCTGCCTACCCCTCTGGGAAACAGGCGTGATTTAATGTATGTATGTATGGTCACTTATAATTACTTGGCGAATAAATTCAATTATTAGGATTAATTGGCCCTCAGAAAGAGGTGAAAATTTGGATAACTAACGCAAGTAGCAATAACTATGAAGTACCGTCAACTGGGGTTACTTTGATTTACGGGGTAACATTGCTCACCCCAAAAACTAGTTTTAATATTCAATTATTCTATTAAATGTTTCATCAGGAGCAAGCTACTTATATAGTTATACAATTATTTAAATAATTTAAGAAGATTACCACTAAAATTGTTGTCGTTTTAAAGGTGAGCAATGTTACCCCGTAAATCAAAGTAACCCCAGTTGACGGTACCTAAAGAGTTCTATGGTGCGACGAAAATAAAAATCTATAAGGTTAGTTTGAACTTTTTGAACTGAGCTCTTCCACTTACCTGTAAACACAATGGTCATTGTATCTATACAATCTTAGTCAGGCGATTGCAAAACGCAAAAAAAATTGCTTGTCATTATTCTATTACTGTATTTTGTAGTCTATTGTCTACAGAAATAGAGTCGATAATAATTATGTTAACTTTCGAAGGCGGTAATTATCTGCTTTAACTGCGAGCTCGTTGTCCTTATTTGTGGTTAACTTTACAATGGCTTTGTATTTAAGTGGATAAGCTCAGTTGAAAAAATTTACACTATACCAGAAGCAACGTCTTATATGTCAAGGGAAAAAATCTAAAACTATACATTTGTGTACGGAAATCTCGGTGTGCGAGTACGACATGAACTTGGCTGGTTTTTTATTATGAAGATCTCAGCTTCCCGCCTTATCGCTTGTCTTACGTTAATTCTTACGGCCCTATAACCGTTACCCCCTCTGCCGAGAGTGGGGGAAAGGCCCTGAAGGTATCTGATGTCTTCGTTGATTTGGCTTTGACTTACAAGTTACAAGGGTAAAGGTGAAATTGAACTCCAGGGAATAACAAAATGGAGTCATTAAAATGTTACTTACGAGTTACTTTGAAGTAACGAATGATACAAAGGTTTTTTTAGAAATTGACGTTGATAATTTATTTATAAAAACAGTCAATTAATTAATTAATTTAGTGCTTAGGTATTACAGACATCCACCTATGACATACATACATACATACCGTCACGCCTTCATCCCAGAGTGGGGTAGGCAGAGCTACAGAATTACCAACAACTTTAACAGCCAGTTGTTAATTCTGTAACCACATTTTGCACAAACAGGCTAAGATGTATATCATGTGTATATTAGTGACAGGTTGCAAGCCCATCGCCTAAAAATACTACAAGCCTTTAATCCCTTAGTCGTCTCTTACGACTTCCACAGGAAGGTATGGAGTGGTACTATTCTATTCTATTCTGCCGGCAACCACACGGCCAATGACCTATGAGCTATAAATAAATAAAGAACAACAACTACATGTGCGTGCAAGTAGTTTAGTTGTAAGTAAATAAATACGATTGCTACAGCTACGTATAGACGCATGTGTATGTGTGTGTGTGCGACTGTGGGTGTGTTTGTGTGTGGGATGAGGTAATAAAATTATAGAATTTTATTTTTTCTAAAATTAAAGTTCATATAGTAATATTCAGAGTATCCTCTGTGCTCTATTAGTCCATCTGTTTAGCCATAATTGAATCAGCATTTTTTTAGAAAAGGTGGTTTTATAGATTTATCTCAAAACCATTTTTTTTTTCATTATTCACTGAGAAAAAATAAATCAGTGTTTTGGATTAATGGTCGGACATAGTGACCTGCTAAGACAAAATGGCAGTATTTCAGACAAAACTCCTGTAGCAAATTTATGCAACCTTATCATAACGAGAGAGTACTGAATCTGCTTTGGCAATTGAATGTGAGATACTGCCTATCGGCTTATGAGGGCAGCATAATGGTGATGACGACGATGATGATGTATTTACCAATTATGAATACACTCATTTATTTTCCTCGACATGGTTTTTATCTCTCTCTATCTATTCATCGACTACTATGTTTTTTGTGCATTAAGTTTCTAATAAATCTTTATTAATATTCTATTTTATTATAGTAAGATCTATCTAATACAGCAATAAATGCTTACAACACTTTTTATTTCTTAAAATGTAAAGAGCCTTACTAACTTATCATAATGCAAAGGCAAAAAGAATAAACAGTCTCTAAATTTCCTTTTTAATCCGCGATAATGGCAAAGGCTCGACGCAAACAGCCAAGGCAAAATAAAAGAAGCGGTAACCCTGCACATAATGTCCCCTGATCCTCACAAGCTCTTCAGTGGGAACAGCGTATCTACAATCAGTTGTGCAGAGAAATTTTAACTCTACATAGGTAAGAATAAGGTTGATAATGCTGAAGGAGGTCTGGCACATTTGTACTTTTTTGTCTAAAAACAGGGCAGAACACACGCTCTTAATTAAAGGCACAGTCCTAACGACTTTTTATATTGTAACCCTTCAGCGTTTGAGGATGGAGTGTCCGACCTCTGATAGGGTTCCCCTTGCGTAACACTTACAGATTTGCTTTATAGGTTTTAGTATGGTTAGGTTCAGGGCTGCGAAACTTGGTTATGTTTTAATCAGCTCTTTAGAAACGTACATTTCCAGAGCATTTACATTTCGATTCCGCTCGAACAGACTCGAACAACATAAAACTATTTGCTCGAAATAACCGTTAATTTGCTGACTAATTGGTCCGCACCGCCCACGACCACCCTACCCTAATAGCTAGCTCTTCCTCTTTGGTTTCATTTTACTTGCTCAGAAACGGTGGGGAAACGACACATTTTGGAAAACATATTTTGGCCAAACAGCAATCCCCCCCCACGCCATCCACGCGCGCAAAACCAAAAAAGGCAGGTTAACCTTTTCATTTGCCACCCCATTTTTTTCCTGTAACTGAAAATATTTTAGGATTTATTTTAGTACCATCGTGTAGAACCCTATACGTTAGGTTAGGTTAGTTTTTATAAATATTTCGCCGAAACAAAGGTCCAACCCTTCGCGAATCGAATCCACCATAACTGACCAGAAGAACTTTCAAAAGGCATTCTGAAAGAAACCATGCTTTCTTACTATTTTCCTTGATCAAAAAAATAACTTTTTTTACCGCGTTACGTTGCACTAAAGTGCCCGGCGGATAAGAAGTAATTCCTGACACATTGCACCACCATGAAGTTTCAGAATATGGATAATGTTGACAGCAGTCAAACAATGCTGTTATTACCGTTCCTTCACACGCAACAAATGCGTAAGTGTAGTATTGTTTTACTGCAACAAAGTCAATAGTGTAGCTCCTGTGAATTTTGGTAGCGATCAGATAAACATAGGGTTACCCGTGCGAAACCAGAGCAGGTCGCTAGTTATACACATTTCTCAAATATACAACCCCGTTACCAGGATAACATAGAAGCAAAAAGGCAGTTGGGAAGTTGTCGGGAGGAAGTTTAACGTGTTCAGGGCCGTTATTCCGGAGTTAGTGAATTCGGAATGAGTTATCGTAATACGGTGTCAGACACGTCAGAATATTGCCTGAATATTTTTAGGAAACTTCTACGGGTGTCGTTTAACCCCCGAAATAAAAAGAGGGGTCATATAAGTTAAACGTGTGTATGTAACTGTCTGTGGCATCGTAGCTCCAAAACGTGTGAACCGATTTTGATCGCGGTTTTTTTAATCGGGGTTAGCATGTGTCCGGATTAGTCCGGACATGTCCGAACTTTTAGACTAGCCCGGTTTTTTTGCAGCTCCACCGATTTTAACCATACCACTGTAACTAAGTGAGTAATGTTTCTATTTTGTGACTAAAAAGTCCGGACTTTAATCGAAATGTCAGGCTTTTTGTCAAGTCTTCGAATTCCTAAATGGTAACCCTGATCGGGATCGAACAAAAAAAGACTTCAATTCAAGACAATACTTTAATTTATAAGAAAACACAATAATAGTAAGGGCGCCACTGGACGCTCGGCGCAGTTTTAACTACGTCGTCAAGATAACACATACATTACTCGTATATACCGTCACGCCTTCATCCCAGAGTGGGGTAGGCAGAGCTACAGAATTACCAACAACTCTAACAACTCGTTGTTAATCCTATAACCACATTTTGCACAACCGGCTAAAATGTTTACCATGTGTATATTAGTGACAGGTTGCAAGCCCATCCAATACTACAAGCCTTTAATACCCTAGTCGCCTCTTACGACTCCTACAGGAAGACATGGAGTTGCACTATTCTAAGCCGGCCAACCACTCGGTACGGCGGTATATTATATCGTCAAGATAGATGTCCTTAAAAATAAGATATAAATTTTCATTCATGTCCATAAATAATTGAATGAAAGTGCCTAAAGCTAGGTCCTTACGGTTGTTATCATTCCAACGATCAAGACAAATCACAAGCCGGTTAAACCCTGGGAGGATATTTATGAAACTTTGATGTTCGTCCGCTTCTTGTTATCTCTGTGGAGATATCGTCCTCAATCGTGGACAAAATACTAATGGTAGGTTTGTTATTTTATTACCTAAAAATATAAAAGTATAGTCAACAACAATAAAATCGGTCAAGTTAACAGTCCCATTTCAATGTTGTCTTTACCAAATAAAAAAATAGCGCAAACACAACTAAAACTAACAATTGTGCAAATTTTTGTTTTTGTTCAGGGTTTTTTTACGGTAACTATACCAACGCACTTGTATGTTACACCATATAGGTTACTCTGAAAGGTAAACCCTTTAAATTTTGAGTACTTTCATAACCTAGGCAGTTAGACCTATTTCTAATAATTAAATAAAATAATAAGTAATAAATATAAGGGGACAATCTCACACCAATTGACCTAGTCCCGAACTAAGCTCTAGGCTTGTACTATGGGTACTAGACAACGATATAAATACTTATATAGAGAAATATATACTTAAATACATTAGAAAACATCCATGACTCAGGAACAAATATTCGCGCTCATCACACAAATATCTGCCCTTACCGGGATTCGAACCCAGGACCGCTAGCTTCGTAGGCAGGGTCACTACCCACTAGGCCAGCGCGTCGTCAAATTGAACTTTTATTACTTAACTTGGTTCGTGGTAGAATTCGTTGAAAAACTGAGTTTAACAGTCAAAATCAAATCAAAATCAAAATCATTTATTTGTTCCAACACAGGTAGGTACATGAGGTTGTTCGTAGCAAATGTTGTATCACTATGTTGAGCCTCAAGGCATACAAATTAACTAATTGTAATTACTAGATATAAATTAATTAATTGAGTAAAATGCTTTTTTCACTAGGAATTGAAATAAGTGATTTTTGATCTCGGTTAAATATTCTATTTCCATTAACTCATCAGTGGGGTTAGACAAGTTGCCATCGTTCACGAACGCTAGCGTTAGGCGATCACTTTGGTGATCACCTGTCACTTGGCGCTATAGGCTAGACAAGTCGCTATCGAATGTAACGCTAGCGTTAGGCGATCACTGTCGACATGCGTTGTCAAAAATGATTAATCTAGCCAAGGTGTATGCCCACGATGAATACAACCTCGCTCGACAGTCTAGTTTTTTTTTCTAAAAATTATAAATTTTGTCTATACTTTTCGACCTTAAAAGTCAAGTTGACGCTGTCGCAGGATGTGCATTGGAAATAAACATTCTAGGTACGTATTATGTTGTATTTGTTACATTATTTATTTACATGTTGTTTTTCATAAAATGTTATGAGATTGTGATTGTGTTGTGTGTTATTCTAAGGTAAATATGTACGTGTATGTATGTGTTATGAATTCTTGTAACATGTAAGAAAAGTTACTTCCTTTGTATGAACGCGTCTCCCAGGTGTTTGTTAAACAGTTTCCCTATTTAAATCAATAATGAAGATCAGATACAGGTTTATGTTCAAATCACGTGAAAGCGCAGCAGGGGCGCACAGGCATACCCAACTATTTTTACATGACCGCCTAAAATAAGGAGTGTAATGTTTTCAGGGTTAATGTATGTATGTATGTACGATTCTTTATTTATTTAGTGTAGTTGTGTTTGACTTTCTTTCAGCTACACCTTAAAATCGGATAACATTTGCTAAAATTGCGGTACTATACTAATCGTAATTGCATGGGCAGAATAGTACACTAGCCTGTACTCGATACAATTAACTGGAGCAGCGTGTTTGTGATATAGATATACAGTTAATTTTTAATTTACAGGGACCTAGACTACACGCGATTGGAACTACGAAAATATTTATGAAGTCCACTGAATACCTATAATGATATTCGCAAATGCAGATCATGGTGTGTATACAGTTTTATTCCGTATTTTCAGTATTTTACCTAACCTGGCGGACGTTACCTGCATGGATACGCTGCCTAGGTCCCACTTCAAACTTCCTCTGTCAAACTCAGAACGGCAGCTGCATCAGTCAAACCAGTGAAACGGCATAAATATGTCTGCTTTTAGCCAAGTCTACATGTTTGTGCCGGGTTATTGGGGGAGGCATGAGATAACTCATTAAGGAAATTTCCTCAATAAGTGTGGTATCGTTCCCAAAACAAAACGATAAGGGAAATGGCTGAATACTGTAAATAATCCTCATGCCTAAATGACGTTTCGGGTGACCAGCTACTTTGGCCAAAGATTAAGCATTAAATCTATGTAAATAATTTGCTTTTTATTCATATAAGTTATTTGATCTCTCTAAAGTGTCTGCAAAACCAATATACCTAAACTAAATGAGAATAAGTACAGTCGCCAATAATAATTTATATTTCACATTGCGTTACGCTCAAAATTATCTGACACGCTCTCTGCCACTAGACGTGTCCAATAGTTTCAGCCCTATATTGGATAATATATTATTGTTGGAGACAGCGAGTACATAACATTTCTTAACCTTTGTCCAACAATATTTCAGTATTTTAGCGCCCTTACGAATATTTGACTTGAATGTAAAAAAAATGTAAAAACAAAGTTATAGTTTATATTCATGACAAAAATTATGATAAGTCATTTTGTTTTAATTTCAGAAAAAAACCAACACCACTGTCTCCAGCCACTTCGCCCACCAATTTTGCCACATAGTATGCATTGTCTAGAAGGACTGCAGTGCAGATTCACTGGATCCGTACACTCCGATGTTCCTGTGATGTCTGCGTTAATACAATTATGTACTTTCCATAATTTCAGCTCAGTAAAATAATAAATTCATGTTGTCTTCATTCGTATAATACCTTCCAAATATGCTCGTTTTCCCATAATGTCGGATGTTGTAGGTCGGTTGGAGTAAATGTAAGCAACTAAAGTAGGTACGACTTTAAACACATCGCAGCAAACAAAGTGTGCAAAAATATCTCAACACACTCTACAACACTGCTTAATTAATTGAGTTGAGTGCGGGTATTTTTGAACGCCTACTTCGATATTTGATGGTGACTGTACGGTCACGAGCGTTAATTTGACACCCATTTCAAGAAAAATATGCTTGAGTCAATTTCCTTTCGTCCACTTTCACAAGTAAGATTTCATAACTGGTTATGAATAATGATTTTTTTTCACTGTTTCTTAACCTGTTATTAAACAAGACTTTTTTTTCCATTTTCATAACCAGAAACTAGGTAGGTTTAGGTTATGTTAGTTTTGCAGCAGGCCCGGAGGGCCAAACCACTCAGAAATAGGACCTCCGCGTAAGCGGAGCTCCGTCGCCACTGTCCAATTGATTTGAAAATAAGGTTATAAAAATGGAAAAAAGTCTTGTTTAATAACTGGTTATGAAACAGTGGAAAAAAATCCTTATTCATAACCAGTTATGAAACCTTGGTTATGAACGTGGACGAAAGGGTCAATTTCATTTTTTTTTTTTTTTTTTTTTTTTTTATGGCATAGTGTAGACAAACGAGCACACAGGCCACCTGATGGTAAGTGGAAACTGTGACCCATAGACATTCGCATTCACAAGAATGCAATGCAATCTTGGGTACCAAATTTAATCTCGTGACTGTACAAGTTTAGTTAAGATGACGTTTCAGCATTCGTGGCCATGACGCACCGTCTAAGAACGAAGCAGAAAATATATACAAAGTCTAGGAGGTCACAACAAAAATGGGAATGATCTCGGAAATGGATTATGCTAAGGTAAAAGCTCCTAAAGGTAAGTGCTCCAGTTATGAACAATTCCATAAATATAAGTCTCTGATTGATAATGCTTTTAGTGCTACAATTAGATTATATTGAATTATTCGGGATTACTACTATTAGAATAAAATTTTAGTATTGATATGTTTTCATTTAAAAAATTATAATGTTCATCACTGGAGCCTTGTCCATAATAGGTGCTTTTACCTTAGGCTGTCAGGATAAAGGGCAACCAAAAATTTGAACAATGTCAAAAAATGTCAAGACAGTTACTTATTGTGTTCCCATATTGATTGAATACAAATTGTCATAAAACTAGTACTTACTTTATGTACAAAATTTAGCCATTTCCTTTATCTCTTTTTTTTTGGGAAAGTTAACACGTCTTGCAGCCGCCATATTAGTTAATGCGACCGCTGTGCGCAGGCAGAACGACATATTTGGCATCAGGGAGTTCTGTTGCTCTCTATCCTGTCAGGCCAGAATAATCCATTTCCGAGATCGTAATCAAATTAGTTGTGACCTCCTGTAATAACAATGGTGGCAAAATAATTAGGAACGCTTGCATTTTTCCCATATAATTGCCTACAAATATACTTTCAATTTTGACTTATCAAAAAGTTCTAGACCTATTTTATTTTTAGTTACACTTATCGTTAATTAATAAACTAAGCCTCAAAATTTTGTACGGTTTACCGCTATTAAAAACGAATATTTTTTATAGGGATTTAAAAACTTAGTGCTGACGTGTCCATACAAAGTTTTTTTAACATGAAATTGATGAAATATTCGATTTTAGCAGCGACAAACTGTACATACATTTAAACCTTAGATTATTATATAATGATAAGTGAAAACTAAAAATAAAATTGGTCAAGAAAATTTTGATTGGTGGTCAAAATTTAAGTCATAATTGTATTATATCTTACGAGAAAAACGCAAGCGTTCGGTTCCTAATTATATGGCCACCAGTGTAACATCGAGCAATGAAACTTTACTAAAATAATGTACTTCGATTTTGTTTTGAACGTTTAATACTTGAAATCAATATTTTTTTGATTCATAGCATTTTTTTGTATGAGGTTTTAAACATAATAAATTAATAGTAATTCAAACTCATTTCACCAAACAATTAAGTATAATCCTGCCTCTAATTAGTAGGGCTCATCCTGGATTTGGCTCCAATTATAAAAGGACTGCTCCGCACTACAATATAACCTAGAGGGCGACCTTTGAGACATTGAATGGAAGTTGAGATACTCCTTCCATACAGGCTGCAGGCTCCGTGTAAAAATGAAACACCGGAGTGTGTAATTCTGCGACAAGGGGTTGATAATAGTATATGGACATCCGGCATCGTCAACCAGCCCTCTGAAGGATTTTCTTAGTTGCCTAAAACACACAAAAGTTATTTTATCAATAAATTGTATGATATCGGTTAGGTATACTTATTTGACCTCGCTATAAGTAACTAAGTACTATTTTTTTCCGAAAACCATACTACTATTATAATATATATAATATAAATAAAGAGTTTTCAATGAAAAAAAAAACGCTCCCTCGGTTAATTTAAACCTTGGGCGGGACCTCGTGAATAAAAAACATTACACATATTCAGGGAATGAAACATCCAATACTTTCATTAAATATATGTCATAACTTACTCTTGTCTTATACGAGACCTAGCTTCATCCGATTGTAGGAAGACGATCCTCCTCTTCAAGACTGTGTCGTTGTTGAGAGCATCCCCCACTTCACGGATGCATCTACTAGCAGCGGTCCGTTGCGTTAATTGGTTAGATACCCCGTGATCCTCTGATCCGACCTTGTCGCCAGAAAGCTCACAACAAAGCACACAGCACCTGAAATAATCGTAATAAATATCTTTATTGGTACTGACAGGTTTCATTGTAGGTATTGTTTATATAATGCACATACCAACTTATACATGTTAAAATCAAAATGATGCTTACCTTCAGTTCAAAGAGAACCTCCTTCAATCTCCTCAACGAAGTCAGGGAACGCAAAAGGCTGCAAAGAACTCTAAATGAGACCTTGCTTAACGTAAAATGTTCCTGAACAGCATTTCATGCATCCAGTCCGCGGCCTCCAGGCTCGCACGAGAGATTTCTCTGGGTCGGCGCCTGGATAAGCTCGTACTGTTGTGAGCAGCGTATATGTAAGTCTCAGCGGAAGCATTTTTAATAAGAAATCAATGTTCAAACAATATATTTTATGCGACCGCGAGGCAATGATGACAGTGATGACACGGACTCAGTTGACAGTTTCTTGGTCGTTACGGCCGTCCTTAGATACCGCCCTTAGATACCGACGTTTATATCGCACTGCTAGATTAAAATAGTAGTAACTCAAAATACAATGCATATTAAAATCAACTTTAATTCAACTCCTTTGAACTTAAAACCAAACTAGCAAGGATTTTGGGTTCATACTGTTTCGATCTAGCAGGTCGACATGGCGATAGGTGCTCGTGTTCTATTCGACCTGTCAAAAGGGCAACTTGTCTAGCCTTTGTGTCAAAATAGTACCGCGTAACGACTGTAGTCGTCAAACCTATCACTAGCGCGAGTGATAGTGATCACTTTTCAGCGTGTCAGTTGTAACGAGTGATATATCACGTGACTTACGTCATTCCCATACATTTTTCAATGACAACACATGTCGCCAGTGATCACCTAACGCTAGCGTTCGTGAACGATGGCAACTTGTCTAGCCCCACAGGTACTTTATTATATATTTTAGGAGCCATTCAATCCATGTATGTCATGCTATATTGAAATAACAAAGCAACTCCACACCAGTGGTCATTCGCGTTATACATTTTAATTATTAGAACTAATACTCGTGTAAGAAACTGTCGACTAAAAAGTCCTACAAACTAGAATTTATAAAATCGAGCAAATTTTCGACAACTTTACTTTTATAACGCAACTTTACAAAACCTCCTGCGGTCAGGTTTACTGGCAATTAGTAGTTAAAATAACTTTATTTAACGTTTAAGCTAAACTTTTCCCACTGAGCCAGCCGAAAATTTGAGCCACCCGTTACGGATCAAGGAACATCCACAAAATGACGAATCCATTTGAATTTATTTCAAGCACTGCCGCTGCAACAGGCACAAAACGTAAGCCTTTTGGATCCTTTGTTATTAAAAAAAAATCGTTGAAAGTTTTCCACTTTAGTTTTAAGCGCTTTATGCGGTGGTTCCTTACAAGGGTGGTATGCGTATAATATATATAGAGAAAAGAAAGAAATACCCGTACCCGTGTACCCGTGTGGTTGCCGGGTTAGAATAGTGCCACTCCATATCTTCCCGTGGATGTCGTAAGAGTCGGCTAAGGGAATAAAGGCGTATAGTACTGTTAGGCGATGGGCTTGCAACCTGTCACTAATACACTGGTAAACATCTTAGCCTAAGTGTGCAAAACGTGGTTACAAAATTATCAACAAGTTTTTATAGTTGTTGGTAATTCTGTAGCTCTGCCTACCCCACTCTGGGAATAAAGGCGTGAGTTTATGTATGTATGTATGTAAAGAAATACATTTTACAGCGATAACATGCAGACAAAAACAAAGGAAAAGAGAAGACATGTAGTGCTCGCTAGCGAGTCGAATGTTGTCCCTAGTAATCTATAAGAATACTGTGAGGGGTAGAGCATTCAACTACGGTAATTGTAACTCATGGTAAGGGTAGGTTCGGACGGTCCCGAGTATGTGCTGAACGGTTTCAAGTATGCCCTAGAAATGTACTTAGAAAGGATGTTCCGAAAATCGACCCCCTACGGGAAGAAATGGGGGGCGTAGCGTGACACTAATTCTACGCGTATGTACTCTCAGTCCAAAGGAACCCTGACCCACCATGAAATGGTATCACAGTGACATTATAAAACAATTTGTTTGACACTTCTCACGGCTTGAGTATTTATTTAATCGTATGGCGATCTGTAGAATAGGCGAATACATTACAGATTTTTATTGATAATAAGTCAACATTCAGCGTTCTCAGCCAATTAGCTGCGTCTTGAGTAAGGTTGTAGATGTCTTCTATGGGTCCCGGATATGAATGTATCGGGCATCATCGCTGCATTATATGGTCCATGGTTTGGGGCTCTTCGCCACAATCACACAGGTCCGAATCACGCCAACCCCATTTGTGCCGAAAGAGGTTCCCTAATGATTCGCCGACAATTATTTGGCAGATTATTGATTGGCAGACAACGTTTCGCCGAGTAACGGTACGCGCCGATGGATTTGTTCGTAGATGTATTGTTTCGCAGACTAACGTTTCGTAACTCAACCTTTAGCAGCTGTTTTAGTTGGTTTATGAGTCAGTAAGCTGAATCACTATTGTCAGAAATTCGTTTAGCCTATTAATCACTACACATTTTGAATGTTTGCTCGAAAAACTGTTCGTAGTATCATTTGCCCTAAGTAACGGCTCGGTTTATTAATAGTTTACCTATTTTTAAATTGACTTTGTTGTGTTTGTTATTTACTGGGCAGATAAAAAAAAAAACCTCGAAGGTCAAGGCGGGAGCTTGGCTCTAACTAACTCTTCAACACTTCTAACCTAACCTATCCGAGTCGGATCTGCCCTTACTTTAAGTTACTTAACTAAAAAAATGCCGAAACAAAATTCGACTGAACCTTAAATCTACTAAACAATAATGATGCCATGTCACAACTCTGCTTATCACGTTTCGACGAACAGTTGTTCGGTAAAATTAAACAATTACGAAACAAACAATCGACTAATCGTAACTCTGCGTATCGCTTTACTGTCTACCGACTATTCAGCGAAACAAATAATAGGCGTAACGAAATTATACCAAACGTTACTCGGCCAAAAGAAAGGTCTGCCAATAGTTGTCTGCGAAACAAAAATCTGCGTAGGTAATTAAACTCGGCGAAACGACAGGTCACCGCCGAAAGAAGTTACAGCGACCGTGTCCTGACCTAAGCCTGTTTAACTTACACCAGCTTTCGGGGTAGATGGAAGCCCTTAGGTTTGGCTGTTGGGTCTGCGACTTGGGCAAAGATTCTATTTGCTTCTACGCTCCATTCATTTTCCCAGTAAGTATCAATATCGAAGTGAGAGAGACTCCGGGATGAGATGCCGGCTTGAGTAATAACGTCACTGTGACACAGTTCTATGGTGGATAAGGGTTCGATGGCGCTAATAGTACCTATAAAGTGGCGGGCGTTCTCTAGTTAATTTATGAGTAAGAGATATTCAGTTTATTTTGAAACTTTTACGTAACTGAGACACGAGAACTAAAATTGTTCAAAGAGCGCAACGGTATAATTTTTGAGCTGAAACAGAACGCCTTTGAGGAATTTGCAATTCGTTAGCAAATTCGGACGCAAAATAAAACAATTGAATGCTGGTGGAATAAAATTTAAATTTGGAATAAAAGGTAGCAATGTTAAGTTTTATTTATTTACTGTTGAGTACACTTCACTCACATCAGCGTGAATTTAATTTGACTGAGTTTTGGTTGAACAATAAAAGTAATTCTTTATGGATGCGGAAACGGCGGATTTAAAGCGGTTGCATAATGGAATGAGTTTTCAGTTCACTGTGATGGACTTTTGACAGTTTATGGTTATTTATTATTTATATGCCGCCGCCGCGCCGTAGGGACGTAAACATATCCACGTAAGTAAAAAAAATAATTTAAATTAATTATTATTAACTATTTTTATGGCATGGTAAAGCAAATCATTTCCACAGAATATTCGCATCCAACATATTGACGACATCATCCAAACGGCAGTTGTTACTAAAAGCTTTTATTTAACTTGTAATGTATGTATGTATGTAAGGGTCAAATCTTGCAAGTTTAATTTTACTCACTTCCCGGTCTCCGATGAAGCTGAAAATTTGCATACACCTTTAGTTCTGATGACAATACAATAATCTAGTTCCATCGAGCTGGTCTGATAATGGAGACTCAAAGTGGCCATAGGAACTCCTAAATTACACATGATAAACCAGTCTTGTTAGGGCTTGTTAAAATTGTCTTGACAAGTAGATGACGACTGTGCAAAAAAAGTACAGTTGGCAATGAAAGCTTGTCCCAAAAATTGTTGACAGAAACTTAAAAATAAGTTTCTGTCTTAAAAAAGTTTGCTTTTTAGAGTGGAAACAATAATTTTCTCCGTATATAATGTCCGTGTTGTGTTTTTTTAACGTAACGTAATTTGACGACATTCGAAGTGTGCCCGTCATCAGGATCTATAAATAGGAACAAAGGTTGAACAAATACAAACGTTTCTTCGCCCCACGCGTCTCAAGACATAAGGAAACCTTTTACACGTTTACACCGTTCACTGAATCAGTAAATCTTTTGACGCTTTAGCCAACATTTCTCAGATATTTCTGGAGAAAAACCCAATAATTTGGAAAGTCAGGGGATTGATTCTCTTAAAAACGCGGTTGTTCGAATGAACGAGTATATGTCGCAGCGGCGAGTTTAAGTACTCCCGTCAGAGCGAACAAAGCAATTTTATAGTCTATACTTTAAGGTATTTAAAAAATGTAAACAATCAAAACCACGAGACATTGTTAAACAGCCAATCAAAACTGTTTTATTCCACTTTGACGTATCAGTGTTCTGCTTCTATTGGCTGATGAACTATATCACGTGGTAGTTTAGTTTACATTTTTTTAAACCTAAAAGTATAGACTATAGTGCGTGCAATGAAAGTGTTGAATTAAGTCCTAATGCCTGTTTCAGATATTTAGAAAGGCTGTTTTAGCTCTACGTTAGAGTAAAATTAAAAACGTAGCGTAACTTTTCAAAGGACCCCGGACCTAAAGTATGGAAAATGTGGTTTCAGTTAAATATCCTGAGATTTTGACATGTTATAGATTTGAAAGTCCTGAACAAAAGTCTCTAGGGGTGCTACCACTGTTTCCAAGTCCTTTTCAGAGTTTTGACAGATTTTGTACCAGATAACAAAAACTATAAACAATGGATGAAATGAAAGAAAAATAGCGTTATCTACAGGTTAAATCAATCAATCTATATTTACATATTTATAGAATACACATGTACCGAATCACATATTTTACAAATGTACACTTTTAACTTAGTTTAGGTAATACATTTAACTAGCATTTCTATTCGCACAGTCCAGTATGTAATTTAATAATTCTGTACTCGGGTATTTCACGTCTTGTTGATGTCGTGCATAACCAAGGTACCATACGACACTGGCAACGTGAGCACAACAACCTATAGTTCTGGCCCCAGTTTTGCACATACAATAATAGGCCAGGATTGGCTCTTCTTCCGGAGTTTCGTTTTAGAACGCTATCCATAACTGATGTTTAACTGCGTTTCGGAACCTCGAGCGTATTCTCATACGTATTAGGCCATGCTTATTTAGTTCATCGAACTCAAAAACATCGGTATTATCCATGTGCAATTTGTCCTTAACTTGTAACGCAATTTTTCTTTCATTTTATCCATTGTTTATAGTTTTTTTATCTGGCACAAAATCTGACGAAATTCTGAAAAGGACTTGGAAACAGTGGTAGCACCCCTAGAGACTTTTGTTCAGGACTTTCAAATCTATAACATATCAAAATCTCAGGATATTTAACTGAAACCACATTTTCCATACTTTAGGTACGGGGTCCTTTTCGTCATGAATCAACTGATTCGGTGACAATCGCCATTTCAACCACTAATCATAAATAATAAATACTTACATACATATATTAAATCACGCCTGTTTCCCAGAGGGGTCATGCACGCGCGTCGGTTTCGGGTACTTAACATTCGGCCCTTTTCCAGTATTTCTCCGATTTGACTCGAAAAAGTACGCCTAGGGCGGCCCCTTCCGACCCGTCCACTCACTTTCGATCTGTATATCTCTTTCGTCAATCTTCTTTCATCCATCCTTTCCAAATGACCGAACCATAAATAATAAATATAGATTACTTAAGAAACGTCGCGAAATAAGGGACTAACTAAATGAAAAAAAGGCAATACGTGATCATTTCTATGTAATGGTTTGCCCTCAGATAAATTTTGAAGAAAATTGGAACACGATATAAATCAATATAAATCAAGTCAATAAATGTGTCAAGAATAAACTTACATTACGTTCAAATTATTCATGCGTACGATTTTAGAATATAATTATTTGAATGTCGTAAATTCCTCGGTATCCAGAAACTTTCAATGGGGCTGATGAATTAGATATTTTGTAATTAAATTAAGTATAAGCATCCGAGAGATGATAATTTCACGAAATTGCCCTGGTTCAACGTAATTGGTATTTATGAAAATACTCAACTTTAAAGCCCTGCGTTTGATGGGACACGTGCAAGAGATACTCGTATATTAAATTATAACGTTGTGATTGGTGGATTCGGTTGTAGTATTAATGTTGAAGATTCTATTGACCAATCAGGTGATCGAATTTTATAATTCGTAGTTTATTTTAGGGCAAAGCAATCGATTTGTCAACATTTCTGATTCACCCTTAATCGGGACATAAAAGATACTTTTTCTATAACAACTGAAGGCCAAAAACGGTTCGCTATAATTTTAATTGTGAGAGGGCTGTAATTCGCGTTACAAAATGTATTGTTATACTGCCCCAATTTGAAAACCCAAGTGCCGAGTATTTTTGGTACAATCCCGATTTTTTATACAATACACCTGACAACACTAGCCTCACCGCTGACTTGTAGCACGTATAGTCAACTAGGGCATACTACCCAAAAAAGAATAGTAGGTAATTAACATGCTCTATCGTAATTTTTTAATGATTGAAATTGTTAGTGCTTGTATCACGTGTAACTATTACTGTTGTAATTATCTACATATGTACCTTTTTGTATAATTATTTAAATCTAATGACTTGTAAATTGGCTTTACAAATTAATTATTATCATTATACAACTGATTTACTTATACTGTGACCAAACCCGTCATCTACTATCATTAGTAACCACTCACCTTAGACCTCCCCCGCACCCTCTTCCCGTTGTTGAGCCGCAGCCAGGCGTCCCAGCGGTGGCGGTACACGGAGATCACGTTCCAGTGGCCCAGGCGCACGGGCTCCGGTGAGCGCAGCACTCCTGCGCCACTGCCGCAGTCGAACCTGACAACAGACGGTCATATTTATTTAAGAGGGAATAAGTAACAAGTTTGTGCAAGGAAATATAAAGCCATGTGTTCTATTCTCGCTATGCAAAAAACAATAAAAAAAGCGGCCAAGTGCGAGTCGGACTCGCGCGTGTAGGGTTCCGTACCACTATACATCTAAATAAATGTATTTCTTTATTCTTTATTATATTGGAGTGGATTGAATGAAAGGTAAAATGCGGTTTACGATTTATAACGTATTAAAAAAAACTAATTATTAGATCTCGTTCAAACCAATTTTCGGTGGAAGTTTGCATGGTAATGTACATCATATATTATTTTTACATTTATCATTCCCTTATTTTAGAAGTTACGGGGGGGGGGGACACACATTTTTCCACTTTGGAAGCGTCTCTCGCGCAAATCATTCAGTTTAGAAAAAAAATATATTAGAAACCTCAATATCATTTTTGAAGACCTATCCATAGATACCCCACACGTATGGGTTTGATCAAAAAAAAAAATTTGAGTTTCAGTTCTAAGTATGGGGAACCCCAAAAATTCATTGATTTTTTTCTATTTTTGTATGAAAATCTTAAAGCGGTACACCGAATACATCTACTTACAAAGTTTCCACAGTATAGCTCTTATAGTTACGGAAAAAAGTGGCTGTGACATACGGACGGACAGACGGACGGATAGACATGACGAATCCATAAGGGTTCCGTTTTTTGCCATTCGGCTACGGAACCCTAAAAAGGCCAAGTGGGAGTTGTGGGTGCGCCAAAGTTCATATAAAATTGTAAATTAGATTATTGGAACTTCGAAAATGTAGGTATCTCATACGAGTATAATATTACAACCTAATGATCACTCTTCATACTCTACGTATTTTTTTTAATACTAATGATCAAAATTTATAATCATCTGAACTTATAACGCCAATATTCATGGAACCATACACTTATGAGAATTTCTTAAATATCTTACGTACACATATACATACGTATATGTTACGTATACATATAAAATTAGGTTAAGTTAGGTAAGATTTAAAGAAAAAATGCATTATGAGTTGCGATAATTATGACTTAAAAAAGTATGAACAAAACAGTATGAGCAAAATTTCGGAGTAATGATGAGTATAGTCACAAATCGTTATTTGTATAAAAAATCGAAAGACCAATTTTATATGAGCCAATATGGACCCGGGAGTCGGACTCGCGTACTGGGGGTTCCGTACCGCCGAACAGTAGGTATTAAATTTCAATTTGAATTCGATTTTGAATCAAATCACCTCAAACCCAACTCAAATTTGACGCTTGGAAGTCTGACCGTTTTTACGATACAACAAAAATAAGAAAACGTTTCTTGTATGTGGGCCCCCTGTAATATTTCAATTCCCTTTTTTATTTTTTATTGTTTGTTAATCCGCTGTAATAAAACATTATTCTGAAAATAAAATCAACTTTTTACCTATTATGGTTTAAAAGATACGGCTCTTTAAAGTTATTGGGCTCCCTTCGGGTACGGAACCCTCATAAATACAAGGGAATACAAGAAAAGTGACTTTTAGAAGTTTATTGTTCGAACAAGTTTTTTTAAGTGAGTAAGTATTACATAGTCCTATTAAAAAACCTTTTTAATATCAGTACATTTTTAAGAAATATCTTTCATTTCAAATGGTTGCCTCAATATTTGAAACGATTTTCTTAAATTTACGGAAGGTACGAGTATCGTAAGAAACACGCTAGATTTTTCTGCTAATTTCAGTTTTTGATAGTGGTTAAAAGTAAATCTTTTATCAAAAAAGGAAATTTGGTTCTGTCATATTTTGAAACCTCTTTTCTCAGGCCATACTGAAGACTAAGGGCCGGCGCTGACTGCCGGCATGGCACGGCGTGTCATAGCAAAGGATTTCGGTACTGATATAACTATTTTTAATCTTATTACCATGAGTATAGAATTCATGTTACTTTATTTTGACACAACGATGCCGAGGGAGGCCGCGGTAGGACAGTACGTGCCTAAGCATTCCTCGGGATGCCGCGGAAGGCCGTGTTATCCTTCGGAATGCTGCAGCACAACTTACCGTGCCATCCTGTGCCGTGCCGGCAGTCAGCGCCGGCCCTATTGTTGTTGCTTGAGTGGCTGGGTCGACAGCAGGATGCCACAGCATACCGCGGAATGCCGTAGCGGCCTTCGGGATGCCACAGCATAATTTGCCGTGTCATGCCAGCAGGATGCCACGGCATGCCGCGGAAGGCCGTGTTATCCTTCGGAATGCTGCAGCACAACTTACCGTGCCATCCTGTGCCGTGCCGGCAGTCAGCGCCGGCCCTAACATTACGACTTGAAACGGTAATCAAACTCAAGTTATGAAGAAAGAAAATAAGGAGAGATTTCATGCAAAATCGTTAAGTCGATTTAGGGAAACATGAAGATTGGCGATTGTATAAGGAGATCTTCAGTTTATTTGCAATATATTTATATCAGGATTTAATGGAGTAAGTCTGATTAATACGTCATATTAATTTGGACAGGCTGCGACCACTTTTACAAAAACTAGAATCGATAAGAGCACCATCGTCGTCGCGTGTTTTTCACCATGCTCAACCAACCCAAAATAGAAATATTAAAAGCTTGTACATAAACCTATTGCAATAATTTAGCATAAATTATATATTTTTTTTGTAAATCCATATTAATTAAAGTTTTGATTTACGCATAGATTTATAAAAATATTTTTGTATCTTATTTTTAAATTTTAAATAAATCTTCAGTGACAGAACTTCCTTATCTTACTTCTTATTCATATTACAAAGGCGAAAAGGACGTTTGTAACTCAATCACGTCAGAACGGCTTAACGGATCTGGATGAAATTTGGCACGTAGATAGATTATAGTCTGGAATAGCACATAGACTACTTTTTATCCCAGGAAACTTCTAAGCGGACGGAGTCACGCGTAAAAGGTAGTAAAGAATAAAGTAAAGAAAAAAATGCAGATTACATACAAAAATCGTACACAACCCTGTGTTATCTTATCTTATCTTATCTTACAGATTGGGCCCTTTCGGATACACTTCGACCCTTTAGGATCTTTTGTGCAATTACCCTCTTACACACTCAGTTGTTCGAGTGTGCAGGTTACCTCACGATGTTTTTCCTTCACCGTAAGAGCATCGGGTAGTGCACATAAGTTAGAAAAAGTCATTGGTACATGGTGACCGCGGGGGCTCGAACTCTGTACCTTACGATCACGAGTTAACCCCCTAAGCCACTAGGCCACCGATGCTCTTAACCCTCCGTGTTACATTACTTGACCGGTTTTTATTCCCCTAGTCTCACTATAATGCCATTTTAACTTGAATCATTTTATCCCGTAGTCTTTTGTATTTCTCCTTTTAAGTTCGTCTCGAACACCGTAATGAAGGGTGAAATCCAAAATCGATAGAACAGTTATTAATCGAGCAAAAGCTCAAAGCTCTGCTAATTAGTGCCTCCGAGAGCTTACGGCTCAGGTAGATTTTATCAATTAAACAGTCTGGGGCTTTATTCTCTCAAAAACAACGGACGGGCGGACGGGACGAACCAATTACTCTACAGAATATGACATTCGCAAAAGATCATACTAGCAAAACATCATATACGCATAACATCATACTCGCAAAACATCATATTAATTATACGCATTACATTATACTAGCAAAACACGATATTCGCAAAACATTATATTTACAAATAGTCGGGTTTTGTTATAAAATCATTAGGTAGGTTATGTTAGATTTATATCAGGCCCGGAGGGCCAAACTACCCAGTAATAGGAGCTCCGCCATAGCGGAGTTCCGTTGACACTATCTAATTCATGTCTTAATAATAGTTAAGTTTTGCTAATGTGATGTCTTGCTACTATGATGATTTGCGAATGTCATGTTTTGCGAATATGATGTTTTGCTTTTATGATATTTTTCAGAATATAATGTCTTGCGAATATGGTATCCAACGACGGAAGGGGACGAAAGAGCGAAATCGCAGCGGTGAGTTTAGATAGTTCCGTCAGAGCGAACAAAACACATTTTAGCGCGTGCATTGTCAATTAAGCAGCCTTATACGTCCATCCATCGGCAGAAACCATGCTGGTAAATTGAAAATGCACGCGCTAAATGTGTTTTGATCGCACTGACGGGACTACTTAAACTCGCCGCTTGGACATTCACTCGTCCGTCCGTCCGATCGTTGTTGTTCAGAGAATCACTACCCTGATTCCGTGCAATTAATGCATTTGTTTTATTCATGCGCATGGAAGTATTTTTCGGTAATTATGCAACTGCGCCAAAATATGGGAATAACAAAATAAAACGTGATCGCGGTAAACTTTGCGTCAAATAATATGTCCAATTATGATAATATTGCATTATGCATTAATTAAGCAATTTTGGTTACGAGTTTATTTCATAAAGTATCAAATTATAGCACCGTGTGATACATATAATAAATGTAAACTTTCAAAACCCGACTGCATTTTATTTACGAAATATTTGTTCAGTGTAAAGTGAGGGTCATAAAATGATATTATTTCTATTCGTATAGCATTTAATCCCTATTTGATGCTACTTTTAGTTTGTCAAGAAATAAGGAAGAAAGAGTTATTAAGTACAAGCTTCTGACCGCGACTCCGTCTGTGTGGAATTCGTTTATATCGTAGCTCCATACAAATTTTAACCCCCCATTTCACCGGGGATGAATTTCGAAAAAAACTATCCTATGTCCTTTCCCAGGATTCAAACTATCTTTGCACCAAATTTCACCTAAATCAGTTCAGCGGTTTACGCGTGAACAGGTAACAGACAGACAGACAGACACACTTTCGCATTTATAATATTAGTACGGATAGCAATGTAGAAAACGAACTAAATTAAAACACTTTGGAGCAAAGAAATGGAGACCCTTAGTAATGAATTTCCATAGAAAGTGGCTCGATATCATTGCTCCAAAGTATATTACACTTAACGGCAGTAAAATTTAGAATGTACAGTAAAGGAAATTGATTCCTAGACCATTTTGGACTGTGTCATAGTGACGTGATCAATCAAAACGTAAGAGAATTCTTATGATTTTATCTAAAATGTCACTTTGACATAGTCTAAAATGATCTAGGAATCAATTTCCTTGAGTACATTGTCATAGGACGTAGCCAAATATTGCTACGCCGTAGCACCGGCTACATCGTAGCGCTACGGCTCCCCGTTATTAGGGAAACTAGATCGAACTGGATTCATTCAAAACTTAACCCTCCGAATTCCCAATCGGTTCCTAACTTCCTCAACCCCAATAATGACCGCAACGTTCCAGGGGCTTTACCTTAAGTTTACCATGCAATTTAGCTTGTGGGAGTGAGTGGGATAGCTATATAACCAGCTATGTCCAGTAAGTAAGAGTTAGCGTACTGTTAGAGTATCTCTAGGGTGTTCCATTTTTCAAACTATTCCTTTTTAATTACTTTTCGCGAATTTAGTCCTACGTATCTTAAAGACAGAGTTTAAAGATTTAGTTAAATTAGTTAGGCCCACTTGCGTGGACCAGAGTTAGCGTCTTAACCCGAGGTTAGGCGGCAAACCACGTACAAAAGTAGACGCTTAACTCTGGGTTAAGGGCTAACTCTGGTCCGCGCAAGTCCACCTTAGTATTATGGGGCTAACTTTGAGACGCTTTGAGAATCTATTTTCAGACTGTCTGAAAAAAATTAATGGTGATTATGATCGATATCATGTGTGACTTAAGTTGACAGGATAGCTAGTTGACAGGTTAATGTTTGTTATTTTTACAAAAAACATTGAAAATCTAATATCACCTAAGTTGTAAATAAGGTGTTTGGAACCTCTAAACGTTTTCCAAACACCTTAATTTAAAAAAAAATTCGTATGCAACGTTTGCAAAAATATGACGTCCTTTTTTCCATAGAAATGTATAACACCATAACGCACTCTAAGTAGAATATAATAATACGTTTATATGGACGTTTCTAGTGACTTTCAATAGATATAGTGGCCTTGGTAGGGTCTACACAAGAGAAACCTTGTGAAACCTTGATATTATGAAACCGCTCTTAAGCGAGAGTCGGTTATCAACTCGTTTGAAACAGAGAGTAACTCAGTTATTCATTTAATGCCTCGTAAAAGCGGGAGTAAAGCTAATCCAATTACCACACAAACGGTCTATAAACTGTGTCCAAAATGCACACAGAATACAGTGGAATTTAAAAAAAGGAGACCAAGAGTGAGTGGGGTTCCGTACCATTGTATTGGTATTGGTCCTCCTCTAATTTTAAATTTAGTTTTATATTTATATTTGTATTATAGCGGCAATAGAAATACGCCCTCTCTGAAATTTTAAGTGTCTACTTATTACAACACTGCGGGCCTTTATGGTCGTGTTGGTATAGTATAGGTAAAACGTCTGTCACTTTCTAACCAGTATGTAATTGTGAGAGTGACGGATGCTTTATCAACCTCAATAAAGGTGACCATAATACGGGCCCGGAAGATACAGCCCGCTGACATACACGGACAGCAAAGGATTAGTTATACGGATTTTGGGTAAGGAACCATAAAATATTAATGCCCATGTACGCGTTGAATTAGTTTCGTACTCCCCTTATTTCTTCCGATTTAAGAACTTTTTGGCTATAAATCAAAAAGAATAGCACAAAAAAATAAAAGTAAAAAAAATTGCAGTTTGAGCCCTTTCATAGTGATTACATTGAAATAGAATCTTCACTGTGATATAGACGACTGGCCTACTGTATCTACTTGTAATATGCGATATAAAGTACATTACTTTGCAGAAAATTAAAAACAATAAGCACACACCAAGCCACTGGTCGTTAAAACGTTAAAAATCTGGCAATGAAGAAGTAATTTTAATTACGGTATAAAATGATAAAATGTTTGTTCTTTTTATACTGTCACAACCAACAGTCCAACGGGTTTATTATTTTTTTAGCTTCGCTTAAAAGTAATTTTATTTAACATTGCGGTAATTTAATTAACCAAAATAAATATGTATAATTAAATGAAGTAAGATGAATAACTACGTACATACGAGTATAATGTACGACGTAAAAAAGTATGACGTATGACGATAACGTATGTACTTTAATGTATGAAGTATGATCTATGATGTGTGACCTCTAAGTATAGTAATCGGAAATACAAAATGCACCTTCCCATCAGGATTACGTAAGAAAATGAATAAAAAACTTTTAAAGAGGTAATTGTAATAATTAACTAGTATAAGTATAGGTGACTTATAAAATAGAATAATGGTGTTTTTTTAGGAACCAACAGATTTTACTTTTTTTTTATTGTTTTTATTTGACGTGTGCCTTTATGCAATAAATATTTGAAGTATGATATGACGCATGACATATGAAAAACGTTGTAAGATTTATTACGTATGGATAATCAATCATATATGAATGGCGAATTAAGTCATCTGAACTCGACTTGTCGAAGTGCGCGTGCAGTAGGTTTACGCGGATGACGTATGACGTATAACGTATCATTTATGACGTAACACGTATGAAGTTACCTGGAGCTCGACGTGTCCGCTCGGCAGCGAGATCGCCAAGTAGACCCCTGAAAGGTCATCGCGCTTGCCTATGAGCAGTATGACGTTTGAGATATGACTTATGTTGTAAGTATAATCTATATGACGTATGTCATATGAAAAATGACGTAAGTACGCATGCAGCAGCAGGTGTACGCAGATGACGTATGACGTATCATAGACGTAAATCGTATGAAGTTACCTGAGCTCGACGTGTCCGCCCCGCAGCGAGATGGCCAAGTAGTCCCCCGAGAGGTCGTCGTGCTCGCCCGTGAGCAGCAACACGCCGCGCGCGCGCTCGGGCCGCACGCGCAGCCGCAGTCGCACGCGCTTGTACGCGCCGCGGAGGGCGCGGAGGGCCAGCCAGGAGGAGCCGGAGAAGCGGGGGGTGGAGATCTTTCCTGTTGGGAAATAGGGTATAGCTAGTAAAACACGGTTAGACGGGTTTTTTTATGGCAAGGAGAAGGTGAGCACAGTTAATCTCAAGACTGCAATCTTAAGACTTCAAATGCGTTGCCAACTCTGAGGACTAAGATGGAATGTATGTATGATAGTAATTTTACTGGTTGTAACATTTTAAAATATATTTTTTTTTATTAAAGAATGCATAAGAATATAATGTCGTGGACGTGTCGAGTGTCGACAAACCAATTCTTAGTTCATTACTATCAGAATATAATACAGAGCATTTATGACATGATTTTAACAGATTATACATATTAATTTCCATTTTTTATCTTTATGATGATTATTACATTTTTTTTAAATATATATTTAGCACTAGAGGTATACTTGGGTCATTATTTGGGCATCACTTTCGTGGTCACATTTTTGGAGAAGTGGCTGCAGATTTTGATTTCGTTTCTGGTCAGGTATCTAAGTTTAACGGTCATCTAACAAATATTAAAAAATGGCATCAAAACATACGCCCAATTCTTCAAAAACATGTCCACACCAACTTAATAGCCCCTACTAGTGTTTTATATACGATAGTGATCTCGCTGTATATTGTGTTAATAAGCTATCAAGCATTCTGACATTTGGTAAAACTTAGCGTTTTTATTTTAAGAATTGAACAGAACGCAAAAAAAACAAACGAGTTTTACGCCGACAAACATTTAAAGATAATACGAAAACGTCGTTTCTTAATGCTGCCCCGTGTTTACTATAACCCGAGTATAGCCTTTTGTCCGGGGATTGAAAGGCGAAGGTTTGGAGAGGCTCTCCAGCAGACAAGTGCTGCACCCACGCGCTGCCGGCTCAGGATAAATGATGGAGAGTCTAAAAATATAATGCTTCCCACTCATTTGCAGGAAACTAGTCCTTTAATCATTATAATCTGCTGAACTTTCACTGGACAAAAATGAATCTAAATAAAGATATCAAAAATTATTTCTAAATGTAATAAAATGTATATTATACTAGCGACCCACCCTCGCTTCGCTTCGGTTTATGTGATTTTTCGGTAACGCCCGTACATAATCCATTCATTACACATAAAAACCTTTTCGGTTAATTTCGGTTATTCATTTGTTTTGCAGCAATCAATTTAGGACCGTATGAAATTTGAATTAAGAGTGAGGTGTTTATTACTGGTGCCTGTCAGTGAATGTCCATCATTGGTGCCTACAAGCCTTGTAGGTTGTCTAAAAGCCTTAAAAATAAATAGAGAAAATAAATGACTAGATTAACCTTTCCCCCAAAAGTTTTTTGTGACCCCAGTTTTTAACTTGTCAATTCAGCACATGTCATGTCCACACCCTATCCATCCCCTTATCTACATCCATGGCGCGGGGTCACTCTGAATTGATCGCTTCACACCCTCAAGGGGGCTACTAATGTAATGCGGATTCTTCGAGCGTTCGATTAAGGTGCTAGGAAAAATCTTCGAGTAACAAGGAACGGAGTAGGCATTCGCACCATTTCCCCTCTGTCAAAGTACTATCAGCCCAATGGAACCCTGACCCACCATAGAACGGTGTCACAGTGACATTATAAAACAATTTGTTTGACACTTATTATGACTTGAATCATAACGTCTCTGTGACACAGTTCTATGGTGGGTCAAGGTTCCAATGGTCTGATAGTACAAGCCTAAGCAGACTGCGCATCTAATAAAACTAGTTGTCACTAGGATTGTCAACTAGACAGAGTCCAGGGGGGTTATTATGATGTGGCTATGCCGTTTATTTCACGGTGAGCGTAAAGGACGGAGCTATAGCAGTTATATAGCTCTGTGGGGTTATTATGACCTATCTGTGCCATTCATTTTACGCTGAGAGAAAAGGGCAGAGTTATGTAACTGCTATAGCTCCGTCCTGTACGCTCACCGTAAAATGAACTGCATAGCTATGTCATAATAACCCCCCAGGGGACCGATTTTTGCCTTACGAGCGTTCGATTTCAAAAGCGAGCGGTAGAAAATATTCGAATGCCAAAATCTTTCACGCTTTATTTTCGAATGGTTCGTAATTCCATATTTTCTGAGATTTCTCAAAACTGAGAGAGTGACTAGATAGTATGTTACATTTGAACGCAGAAAGTCGATATTTTACCGGTTTTTTGTAATTCATATTTTAAATGCGAATAAATGTATGAATCTGACAAACGTTGAAATTATAACAAGTAACTTATTATTTAATAGCAAATGAATTTTTTTAATGTTTTTTTTGCGAATTCTTGACTTTTAAGTTTACATGGTTACAAATTTAGGAAAAATTAAATGCTTTCTCGTCTTTGGATGTCTGTGGCGTTGCTAGGTTGTTTGTATACTGTTTTAGCTTTAACAGGTTTGACAAACGTTAAAATAAATGTCAAATTATACTTTCCATTGATAGAATTCAAAACGAATGACACGGACCACTCGTGTTCATATTTTCTATCGCTCGCAAGTCAAAAATACCATTTCTCTGTTTTTGTCACTTTCGATTGAAACTTTCGAACGCTCAAAAGTCAAAAATCGGTCCCTAATCGCGTGAGTGAACGTTACCTTCACTTAAAATGCCGAATGCTCCGTTGCTTGGTGTAAAAAGAAGTATCTCAGACAAAAGTCCTGTAGCAAGTACAAGCATATTACTAACGGGTGAGGATTGAATCTGCTTCATTTATTAAATTTGAGATACTGCTAATTGCCGTTGAGAGTATATGAACAAAACAAGAGTGTGCTATGTACGACTAATTTTCGTAACTCAGCGGAAAAGTTAACGTTTCTTTATTTTAGTCCTTAACAAGGTACAAACTTTCGAAGAAACGCCCTAAACATTTAAATTCCTCGATAGTACTTGAAATTGAGATTTCACGGATGGATACACTTTATTTTCGTCGTATTCAATCTTTCTGCTGCCCCGTAATGTGCTCCCGCCCTAACCTGTCATCAATCCCTCTCCAATCTATGTCTATGGCCCTCTCTGCCCTCACCTGCCCTTACGACCCTCAGAACGAGGGCTACCGATAATGCGGACCCCGAATTCTTCGAGAGATGTCGATTAGGAAACTGCCCCTGTGCAGCGGTGCTCAAAGTTTTTTTGTTTTTGTTTAAGTCATTTATTTATTCAACGACACAATTTTAGTCGGTACATTTTAAATTAAATTGCATATTTTTGGTTGACTAGTGAGTAGTGACGAATGCCTTTAAGCACTTCATCAAGTCGGGGATCAAATTAGGTATTTTCATGATTGTACAGAAATAAATTGCTGTTCCTAAAACAAATGAAATGAAATTCTTGATAGCATTCATTTATCACAAGTACGCAGCCGGCCACAGTTGAAGGTAAAAAATAATATGATTAGGTAACTTATTAATACTTAGATACCTATAAAAAATCTAATAAAGAATTAAAAGTGATCTTAAGTAGGAAGTCCGTCGTAAGTCGCGTAAGAAATTACTATTTTGAGAGCTGTTTTAATATACTTAGCTGAGATGTCAAACCATTTTTACATTGAATGTGTGTTGGAAAAATCTCACTTAAGATCACTTTACTAATCCGGCGGCATAGATGGTCGACTCGTGATCGTAAGGTATCGAGATCGAATCTCCGCCACATGTACCAATGAGTTTTTTCTAACTTAAGTGGATTATGCGATGCTCTTACGGCGAAGGAAAAATCTCGTGAGGAAACCTGCACATTCGAACAGCTGAGTGTGTAAGAGGGTAATTGCACAAAATATCCTAAAGGGTCGAAGTGTATCCGAAAGGGCCCATCTGTAAGATAAGATAAGATAAGATCCACGTAAGGTTCGCGCCAAATCTTAATAGCTCAAAACGAATCTAGTGTTAGTCAAGGTTAAACTCTTTTTGACGTATTATGTATGTCTTATGTATAAGATTTTGAGCCTTAGGAGGTTATGTATTGTAGTGAAATAAGGTTGTATTGTAAGAATACACCTTATTGCACTTTTCCTTTTTATTAACTGGCCGTTTAATGGTTTGAATTTTTAAACTAACGGTTCGATGGAACACCGGCTTTGTTTTTTATAATTTCAGGAGACGCCTCTCGACCACGGTGCGAGGCACGATATTGTAGTAGCTATTGTGTTTTAAACTAATATATAAGAAAGTTAACGAAAAGATTTTTATTAACTAGCTACACCCTTTTCTTCATAGTATCAAACGGTTAAAAATACTTAACTATATCCAAAATTATAGATTGACTATTCGTAACATGGCGAAACTGTAAAGGTTCCTTGTTTACTATGGAGCTCTAAAAAAAATAACTCTTTACATATATTAAGTACACAATAAATCCACTGTACGATAAAACTGAGAAGAAATTAGCAACAAGCACACGCAATGATTGAACGAGTTTTATCGACATTTTAAACCAGTTTGAGAACCGCAGACACCATTTATCGTGCATCGATTCGAATTCGAGTTTATAATTCGATTCGTATGGAGAAGTCGGCGCGGCAGCCCTGACGGCAGATTGCATTTCGAGATATTTGCATTTTATTACATTCTCTGTTCGAATTAAATTGTTTTTGAAAAAAAAAGCAGAACATTTTTCCGTTGTCTATTGAATTACAAAGAGCGAATACAGATTAGAATAATTTATACTTAATGAACAAATTACACTGGACATCTGGGACATTGTCAATATTTACGTTTTTTTATTACCTATATTTTTTTAGGGTTCCGTATCCAAAGGGTACCAATGGGACCCTATAAGGTACTAAGGCTTCGCTGCCTGTCCGTCTGTCACAGGGATCTTTTAGACTGTGACAGATTGACACTTGACATGTTCACAGAACACTAGATAGATATAGTATTATGGCCGTTATAACAATTGAATTATAGGGAAAGTATACAAGAATCGTGTTTTTTTTGACTGGTGGTCTGACACGCACATGGCTGGTTTTTTCTGTTTCAGAAATTGGAAACGCAACACAAGAATATTTCAGCGTTATGTAACAGTCGATTATTATAACCTACTTTTCGTTTCACGCAGTCAAAAAATAAATCTTCCTTTTATTATATCGATAATCCATTAACGAAAATATACTTTAACATTATCTCGCATAATAACGACTTTGAAGGTTCGAACGACCAATAATGTCCCATTCAATTTTCTACTCCATATTCTATCTGTGGCAACCCCAAACTCAGTACCAACTGTTAGGCAGAAGTTATCTGCACAACTTCCGGCCGCTCCGGATGTGGTCTCGTAATGGAGGCCGTGTACTTCCGGCCTAATAAAATCGAATTACGAACATTTGTTATATGTTTATATGGTTAGCCTTAACCGGAGGAATGAGATTAGTATAGAGTCTTTCAACGGGATAAGAGGAACTTAGATTTTGTTTAGAGTGGTTTCGATTTATATGGAGTAGATCCGAAAAATTCATTAATCAAGGTCGGAGATATTACTCAACAAAAAAGGGTTGGATGTGATGACAGGTTGCAGTATTTCCAAGTGGCAATCATCGGATTTAGCAGTAGTTTTTGATCTTTGTTTTCTAACTACCTACAGTTTGAATAATAGTAAAGAAATGTTTTTGTGTAGGTATTTTTAATTCCAAATTGATCGAGATCTCGAATTTTCATAATTCCGAATGCAATGTTTTGATAGAAGACTTTAATTTAAGACTGCGCGGAGCAAACGCCGAGCGTCCAGTAGCGCCCTAATTACTATTATTGTGTTTTCTAATAAACTAAAGTATTTTCTTGAAATTGGACGGTATTTTTTTTTACTACAAATGAAAACACAACTTATAGGGTATATCATATACTTTAATAACAATTCACCTTCGAGTTATCAACTTAAGGGAAAAAAGTGGCCACCTTTTCCCGTTAATCTGATTAATCAAAGGGTAAATGTTACTAAAGTTTGTTACGTATCCCATAAATTGTATTTTTACTTGCATTACAAAAATACATCGTTTGATTTCAAGGAAATCCTTTGGTTTATTAGAAACCACAATAAAAGTAATGAGGGTGCACTGTACATCCGGCGTACGCTCGGCGCAGTCCCTAAATCACCTAACCTCAGTATAGCAACTAACAATTTTACTGCCTAGAGCTCTGATTTTCATATAGTTTAAGTGTATAATAGTTATAATATAATCGAAAATAGCTTCAGCATAACAAAGCTTTTGGAAAAGTGAAAATTCAGACAAATGAATATTCGGAAAAAAATAATGCGTTATTTTAAGGTGTCCCGTATTTTGTGGTATGGAAAAGACAAACGAACACAGGGCATCAGGATGGTAAATGGGATCTAAAACCCAGACTTTTTCAATCTTAAGACTACATTCCTAAGACTGAAAATGAGTTCCCTAATATTGACAGCTAATAATGTTTATGCTTCTTGAGTCGTTATATTTAGTTCGTGGGATGAATGACATATTTTTACTCAAGAAAATAACAAGTTAGAATAATTTAAAAATAAAATCCTATTCACCATCACGTTATACTATTAAAGTAAATTAACCCACAAATAGTAAATGACAACCAGAACTCGCATTCGTCAAATTCTTCGTACCACTCGCTACGCTCGCCACCTCCCCCCTCCCTACATCTTCATCGTATTGCGCTCTCGAGCTTGGTCTCAAAGATATTTTTTGCGCTCATTATGTTTGTTGCCTTTATGTATGATTGTACTATACGTACACATTTTGACTATAGATATTTTCTTACCTTGTTTGCATTTAGAAGGAGTGTAAGGGCAGGAGCACCTCGCTCCGTCGCACGGCCCGCAGTTGCAGCTATCTACCGCCGCCGTCCAGGGGGGCGACACCGTCGCCTCTGGGACCTGGTAACACAAAACGAAATAAGTTTCTGTCAAAAATTTCATTTTTGGGACAAGCTTTTGTTGCTGACTGTACTTTTTTTTGCACAGTCGTCACTTCTACTTCTACTTGTCAAGATAATTCTAACAAGCCCTAACACAACGGGTTTATCATGTGTAATGTGTGACACAGCTAAGAAGGCAGCATACTTACTTTCTGTTCCAAGCTCGGCCCCTGCGTCGTCACCCCCTGGCTGGCCTCCAGGAGTCCATTCTTAATGCTATCGTCCGCTATAATCGTCAGATCGTTTCTACTGACTCCATCTTCCATCAAACTCTTCAATCCATCTACTTCTTTCGATCTTTCTGCGCTGTATTTGCTCTCGTCATTGCTTTTCCTAAACTCTTGGACTGCTGCTGTGGTTCTATCGATAGTTCTTACAGTAGGCTTTATCCTATTAGTAATGGTATTGGACGGGGCTATTTCTAGCTCAGCGGAGAAAGATACATCTTTCTGGTAGAGGACATCTTCTTCGGTGTCTAGGAGGTTATCCGGTGGTCTGGTTGCGTTTAATTCTGTAAAAAAAATACTTGAGTCAAATACAATTTTTTGCGTCGGTAGTTATGGTTATGGTGATGGACTCTTTTCCGCACTTAGCCCGTGTATGTCGGGCCAATGTGCGTAGATTGCGTCGGTAGTAAACGGAAAGACATTGTTAGTTATTGATCACGACTACTGACGAAATCTATTAGTGTTGAAATGAAGCCAGTTCCCCTCGATTCTGTAGTAGCCAACACCACTCAAGGCAGTCGTAGCCAACACCCCTCGAGGCAGTCGTAGCCAGCAGTACTCGAGTTAGTAGTAGCCAACACCCCTCGAGTCAGTAGTAGCCCCACATGCCTCGAGGCAATGGTAGCCAGAAACTCTCGAGGCAATCATAGCCAAAATCCTTTACGTCAGTAGTAGCCCACATCCCTCGAGGCAGTTGTAGCTAGTACCCCTCAAGTAGTAGCTAACGCCCCTTGACTATTAGCCAGCACCCCTCGAGTCAGTAGTAGCCCCACATGCCTCGAGGCAATGGTAGCCAGAAACTCTCGAGGCAATCATAGCCAAAATCCTTTACGTCAGTAGTAGCCCACATCCCTCGAGGCAGTTGTAGCTAGTACCCCTCAAGTCAGTAGAAGCTAGCACCCCTCGAGTGAGTAGTAGCCAACATCCCTCGAGGCAGTCGTGGCCAATCCAATACCCCTCGAGGCAGTCGTACTCAATAACCCTCGAGGCAGTCCTAGCCAATACCCCACGAGGTAGTAGTAGCCAATACCTCTCGAGGCAGTCCTAGCCAATACACCTAAGGTCGTAGCTAGAGACTCACCGTGGCAGCTGTACCCGTTGACGTGCAGAACGAACCCGGTCGCGCAGTCGCACTCGTACGTCCCGTCGTGCAGGTCGCGGCAGATGTGCTGGCATGGGTCGCCCGCGCCGCAACGACCTACGACCAAATAGACTGCGTCACAAGAGAACAATACTGCCGTCCTACCAAAGAAGGCGGATAACTACAAATTTGCGGGTGGTAGGACATTGTGCAGGGTCTGTCCGGATCGCTACCACCAACTTATCCATTAACCTACCGCCAAACAGCAGTGTTCGCACTGTTGTGTTCCGGTTTGGGGATAAGACAGCCGGTGAAGTTACTAGCATAGAGACATTCCATCTTAGTCCTTAGGGTTGGCAACGCATTTGCAGTCTTAGGATTGCATTGCAGTCTTGTGAATGCGAATGTCTTTGGGTCACAGTTTCCACATACCATCAGCTGTGTGCTCGGTTGTCTTCTATATGCCATAAAAAAAAAGTAGTAGTCGAACCAATTATATGTTCTTTTGATAACGACATTCAATTTAAAATGCTTACACTATTATTATGACAGCCGCTCTCTTTGGTAAGACGGCAGCACAATATCTGCGTGCAAAACAAACCTTCCCGCTAGACTCTAAAATAATATCGTCGAAGCAATGGAGACGGATCGCGCGTAGAGAGAATTCTTAGGCGAGATGCGTTTATTTTTGCTGCGGTGTGAAAAGACAATTTTACATTGCAGCAGGAAAAGTAATCAAGGAAACTAAGTTTACGTGAACGTCGGAATTCATATTTGCGTAACTACAGCCAGGCTCATCAGGGGGTAGGTCATGGGTGTCATGACCTCTCCTTGAGCTATGATAACTATACCCTTGTTGATTATTTCCTTTTTGATCTGTGCCATAGAAACGTGGAGTTACATTGCCATATAAATTTCAATTATCGTAGTTCCCTCGAGAACTTTTATACTTTCCAGGATGAAAGAAGTTTATGTTAATCAATGGTATTAGCCTATCTCCATTCTAAATTTCATCTAAATCCGTCCAGCCGTTGCAGCGTGAAAGAGTCACAAACTAACACACACACACACACCATCACATGTATAATATTATAGTAGGATTGTAATATAGAAATCATTCGGCTTTACTGTGTACCCTTACCATGAGTTTCAACTATCGTACTCAGTAGCAAGTCGAATGCTCTGTCCGTCGCAGTCATCGCAGTATTCTAATAAAGTGCAAAGCATTCGACTCGCTAGCGAGAACGATAATTGTAACTCATGGTAAGGGTACTGATAGGTCCTATATCATTATACCATCGTAAAATTGAACCTCGTATTCAATCGTTGCCCGACTCCGATTGCACGTAGTTGATAAATTGCATAACAATAAGGTTATGGCGCTTGCATAGCAGCAGACCCAGCCGCGATCAGCTCAGCGGGCGTGTTGATTTCATTAAACCTGCCTGGTGCAAGCTACAGGCATATTGCGGACGTTTCAACGAATATTCTGACATCCTAAACCAACAAGATGTATTTCAAATTCAAATAACCATACATACATACATAAGCTCACGCCTTTATTCCCAGAGTGGGGTAGGCAGAGCTACAGAATTACTAACAACTCTAAAAACTTGTTAATAATTCTGTAACCACATTTTGCACTTTTAGGCTAAGATGTTACCAGTGTATTAGTGACAGGTTGCAAGCCCATCGCCTAACAGTACTACACAGCCTTTGTTCCCTTAGTCGTCTCTTACGACATCCACGGGAGGACATGGACTATTCTTACCCGGCAACAACGCGGGGAATTCAATAACCATAGCAGTTTTATTTCTCTTCTGTTAGTAATTAGGTTGATAATGCTACAGAAGCTTTATCTGAGACTAGCTTCTGCCCGCGACTACGTCCGCGTAAATTTCAACTATAGTTATTCCCTCGGGAACTTTTAAATTTTCCGGGATGAAAAGTAGCCTATGTGTTAATCCAGGGTATAAGCTATCTCCATTCCAAATTTCATCCAAATCTCACACACACAGTTAGTAGGATATAGTAGGATACGATAATGCCTATTGGCTTAGTTTAACAACACAGAACCTGTACCAAGAGCTGGTAGGGAATAACGATAAGGACAGTAAGAAATTAATATTCTTTAACAGCAATAATAAATTGAAGAAATATGTTAAAATTAATAATTATATTAGGCGAACACAAAAATTAATCAAAAGTCAAAAATGTATTAAAAACTATACTAACATGAAATTAGAATTATCAGTAATGAAAGATAGGGTGCGTCAGTGCAATGATAAATTAGATTCAAGTAGGATAGCGTATGATTTAAATACTCAGAAACTCGATGCTGAGATTACTAAGTTAAAGGACCAGCTTGAAGTTACTTCTTTAAAGTATGTAACCACTCAGAAAGAAGTCAAGGAGCATATTCAGGCTTTCACTCAATTGGTAGAAGAAAGTAGATTAAATGAAGAGCGTTTTAACTCTCTAATTAACAGTGGTTATGGTAATTGTGATAGATTACAAGCTTCACCAACTATTGTGATTCAGCCAGATATGGCTCTTGATACTTTTAAGGAGTCCCCTAGACAAATTTTAAGTAGGACTAAAACTATTGTTTATTCCGACCAACTTGGATCTGGACTAGGTTTACTGTTAAATAATAAATTAAAACAAAAGGTTACAAATTACTGTTACCATAATGCAACTTTAATGCAATTAAGTGATTTACTTTTAAAAGGAAGTTTTGACAAGACCACCACTTTGGTCATTTTGGTAGGTAATAGTCTTAGTGTGGATAAGTCCAGTGTTGATAAATTAATGTCAACACTTAATATAATTGAAGGTAGGGGAATAGGTAAAATAATATTGTGTGCGCTACCATACTCACACAGTATGCCATATAGTCATAATAATAAAATAGCTCACTTTAATTCTATGATGTATAATGCTATATGCTGCAATAAAAAATATCATTTCTTTGATTTTAACAAATTTATAAAGCGCCTTACCCTAACCACAGGAAAAATTCATTTGCCAAGGAAATATATTTTGACTTTGGTTGACCTATTAGCTTTTAATATAGAACCAAATATATACAGTAGCATCAAGTCCCAGCAAGCCAATATTAGCAATAATGCCTTACATCATGATTTAAACTAAATTATAGGACAGCGGAAACACCCTTGAGTATAAATTTAATCCATCAAAATATTCAAGGTTTTTCCAGCAAAGAACTAGAAATAGGGTTGTTCTTAGATAATGAAAATGTACAAATTATGTGCATTACTGAACATTGGCTTAGACCAGACCAATTGATATTAGATTTCATAAATTTTAAATTAGTTAGTTATTTTGCCAGAAAAAGTGCCATTCATGGTGGCTCTCTTATAATTGTTAAAAGTACCCTTAAATCCAAAGAAAGAAAGGATATTATAAAGCTATCGATAGAAAGGATTGTAGAAATTTCTTGCGCAGAACTAGAAAGTTATATAATAATATGTGTTTACAGACCACCACTATCTGATTTTTGCACATTTGAATCTACCATGGAACATGTGTTAAAATTAGCAAGTAATAGCCAGAAGCATGTTATAGTTTGTGGAGATTTTAATGTTAACTTACTTGAAACGTCAAATAATACCACTCGGTTACTAAGTTTATTTAAATCTTTTAATTTAGCTAATCTGTTCTTTGAACCCACACGGATAGGTGTTAGTAGTGCAACCTGCTTAGATAACATTTTTTGTAATTGCGAATGTTTGGATAAAGAAATATTTAATTGTTTTAATTCTGACCATAGTGGTCAGAAGGCATCTTTCTTAAATGATTTTTATCAAAAACCTCAGACGATAACATACCGACCTATAACTAGCAATCGTTTGGAATTATTCAAAAATAAAGTTCAGGCTAATCTTTCAGTGTTACCTTTCTTAAACAATGACTCTAATAGTATTTACAAAGACTTGTTTGGCGTAATTCTACACCAATTTAATAATAATTTTAAAATGAAAACTATTTCTAGGTCGAAAACCAAGTTTAGTGAATGGGCTACTGTAGGCATTCATAAGAGTAGAAATAGGCTTTATGACCTATATAAAGAGAGGGAGGACAATAAGAACGCCGACTTCCTAATTTATGTTAAGAATTATTCGAGGACCTTTAAGCAAGTTTGTTTAACTGCTAAGGCAAATTTTCTTAGTCTTAAACTCAAATCAGCTGACAATAAAGTAAAAACTGTATGGAATATTATAAATAGAGAAACAGGAAAATCAAAAACACGTGACAATCAAGTCACCATAAACGCAGGTGACAAACAAATCACGTCAAATAAAGACGTTGCCTTAGCATTCGAAGATTATTTTTCAAACATAGCCTCTAATACAACGAAATGTCTTAAATCATCCGCGGTTGAAGCTCAATCATTACTTTGCACTAATGTCAGTAAATGTAATATAAACTTTGAATTCAGCCCTGTAAATTCAGAATCAATAGTCAAGGTATTTAAATCGCTTAGTTTAAAAAAGACTGAGGATTTGTGGGGCACATCAGTTAGAGTACTATTTCATATCATAGATGTAATTGCACCCCATTTATCATTAATTTACAATAATTGTTTATCAGAGGGGATCTTTCCAGATCTCATGAAATATAGTAAAGTCATACCTCTTTTTAAATCGGGCGAGATGAGTGATTTAACGAACTTCCGTCCCATTTCCATACTACCCGTTTTAAGTAAAGTCTTTGAGAAACTAATGCTGAATGATATGTTAGGTCACTTTAATAGAAATAAAATACTTAACAGTAACCAGTTTGGGTTTACCCGAGGTCGATCAACAATAGATGCGGCTTCTGTGCTCATTAAATATATATATAACAGTTGGGAGAAATCTTGTGATGCAGTAGGAATATTTTGTGATCTTTCTAAAGCTTTCGATTGCGTGGATCATTCGACCCTAATTTTAAAATTAAAACATTATGGATTGTCCAATAAAGCTTCAAGTCTCATGTCTTCTTATCTAAGTGATAGAACTCAAACAGTTGTTGTAAACAAAACGCAATCTGTTGGAGCTACAGTGAAATTAGGTGTGCCGCAAGGCTCAATTTTAGGCCCTTTTTTATTTCTGGTTTATATAAATGACTTACCACCAACAGTAGATAAACTTTGTGAGATTGTACTTTTTGCTGATGATACTTCATTAATTTTCAAAGTAGATAGAAAGTCCATTGACTACAGTAGGATAAACGCCACACTAGTTAAAGTACTTAATTGGTTTACTAGTAACAATTTACTACTAAATGCTAAAAAAACTAAATGTGTTAGGTTCGCTTTGCCTAATGTTAAACCGGTAGATTCTAGTATTTTTCTAAATGAAGAGTGTCTGCAAATGGTAGATAAGGCAGTTTTTCTAGGCATAACCATAGATAAAAATTTGCAATGGAGTCCCCATATAGCGGTACTGGCAGGTAAACTAAGTTCGGCAGCTTACGCGGTTAGGAAAATTAGACAACTAACTAATGTTGAGACAGCTCGCATAGTTTATTATAGTTATTTCCATAGTGTGATGTCGTACGGTATTCTGGTTTGGGGTAAGGCAGCTGAAATACAAAGTATATTTGTCTTACAAAAAAGGGCTATTCGTTCTATTTATAACTTAAATTCCCGTGACTCCTTAAGAGAACTTTTTAAAGAAATTCACATCTTAACTGTAGCGTCTCAATTTATTTATGAGAATATTATTTATGTTATTAAAAATTTAAATTCTTTCACCAAAAATTCCGATGTACATAATCTAAATACAAGAAATAAAAATAAAATTGTTATCCGAAAATTCCGCGTCCGTAAAGTATATAAATCATTTGTTGGTCAATGCATTCATTTCTATAACAAATTACCTGACGAAGCTTTAACATTACCCTTTCCAGCACTTAAAAATTACTTAAAAAAGTCGTTAATATCTAAAGCGTACTATAGGGTCGAGGACTATCTAACAGATAAAAATGCTTGGCCTAAACCCGAAACTTAGTCATTCATAATTTGTAAAATTGCAAAGTTGTTTGTCTAGGGGACACCGTTTTTTTTTTTCCCTCTCCTCTCTTCCCCCCCCCCCCCCCCTTGTCTCTCTCGTAATGTTTTTGACATGTTTTCCTGCTGAACTACGCATGCTATTTGCTATTTGATATTATATTTAATTTAATATTTATTGCTGTATATAATGCTAGATTAAGTACTACCATTGTAACATGTTTAAAAAATGACTGACTGCTGAGTTTCTTGCGGCGTTTCTTCTCGGCAGTGGTCTCCTCTTGGGAAGCGCTGGTAGATTCATGACATGTAAAAGTGCCCGTGCGGCCTACTTACTGAATAAATATCTTTTATCTTTTTATCTTTTTAAGAGGGTAGTATTAACCTGTCGACGCGCTGGCCCAGTTAGTAGTTACCCTGCCTACAGTTTCCCAGTAAGTACTAATAGCCTGGGATTAAAAAAAATGCGTATCATTTCTAAACAAGAATACCTACCGCAAAATGTGTCTACTGTGCTTCCCTCTGGGTAATTAATTAGGCTCCATGGTTATATTGAGGTAATCTGTGGGGCTAGACAAGTTGCCATCGTTCACGAACGCTAGCGTTAGGCGATCACTTTGGTGATCACCTGTCACTTGGCGCTGTCAAAATTAAATAGGCTAGACAATCAGTTTTCAGCGTGTCAGTTGTAACGAGTGATATGTCATTCCCATACATTTTTCAATGACAACACATGTCGCCAGTGATCACCTAACGCTAGCGTTCGTGAACGATGGCAACTTGTCTAGCCCCACTGTATTCTAAATCATTCTATTGCTTTCATTTACTTCGTAGCTGGATGTATACATCGATACATCGATTCTTTTAAGCAAATTGGTCATCAACCTTGACCTTATAAAGGTAAACGAAATAGTCACTATGGAATATTTTACGGTACTGAAGTCTTTGTAATCATTTATCCCTGCATGTTTTGTTATTTGCCGCACACTGTTGACAATACTCTCGTGTCTGTTTTGATTCCCATCATAGATTCCCACGATACAGGCCACGCCTAGTGTGGGACTCACTGCTATCCTGAAGAACCTGCATTAACTGTGATTTTTCGGCAAGTAAATATAGAACAGAATAGGATATAAATCATTTTCTCAAACATGCTCGGATTGCTCGGTAAGAACGGTTTTCCGATTGAAACACAAGGACGGAAAGTGCCTCAGTTTACTCACAGGAGTAAAAAAACTATATGAAAACACTTTCCGTCCATGTCCATATTGCATTTGCATACAAAATCGAAAGGAACGTGAAAAAAATCCCGTACACACAATTTGTAGGTGCAGTGTGGGCCAGCGGCGTTCTCACACGACATTCTCTCCGAATTTGTCATAGGTTTTTAAAAATACTTATAATAATGTATTTGAGTCAAATGGTACAAATCCTCGCATTATTTGAGAAAACATTATATTTTCCTCGGCGGAAACGAGGATTTCCTGACTCGTATTTCAGCAGGCTTGCTCGGCCTACTAACCACTTCGTCAGGAAACTCCTTACTTTCCGCGCCTATGCAATAATGTACTATTATTCAACGCATACACAGATAAAAACAAAAAAGATTTAACATGGCGTTGAAAAGGGGTCTCAGTTTTGTGCCACAGCAAGCCGCGGCGCTGGTTTTCAGAAGTACCCGGAATTAAAGAACTAACTCAAATATCTAAAACAAAATAAAAATGAAAAACCGGGATATACATTGTATTTTTTTCAGTAATTCTCTTAGCTCCCAACGGCTCCCACAATTGTCATGAAGTTAAGTATGCAGAAGGTTTCCGGGGCAAAAAATGGATCTAGCTAGGTTTCATATTTAAAAAAAGGTATGAAAACCAAAGCGCTCATTCCCGAAATACCAGTATTTCGAAATACACAACTACACTTTTTACCAGATTGTCAAAAAACCAGATTCGAAATAATGGGTGAAGATAATAAACAATATCATAATTTGTATTTTTAGTTATGGGATTACGATATATTGAGTATCAGGTATTTTAAAATACTGGTATTTCGGGAATGAGCGAACCAAAGCTTGGTCATCCAGGTACTTTATTTTAAATCCCACCGCCAACGCTCGCTTCTGAAGCCGGAGAGGTCCCATAAATGTTTTAATACCAGGCCTTTGATGTCCGCCCGACTGCTCGCAATATGGCGATACATGTTCCGTGCTCGTTCTATTTTGCTACACCTGGTACAGTCGGCCAAATGAGTGGTCTTTCAATTTTCATATTTCCTATATATCAAATCATATCATTTATTTTTGATACACAGGTGACATACAGTTCTTTATATTGTAATAAGATCCCTGTGATCTGCCTCTTAGGTGTACAAACTCTTTTTTCGTATAGCTAGAATTTCTGTCATGCAATATACATTATAAAACCTATTATTACAAATTGTCAATACTTATATAATACACGAAGGTTTTTCATTACTTACACTACTAAATTACATTATTAAATCACTACATAGTATAAAACAAAGTCGCTTCCCGCTGTCTGTCCCTATGTATGCTTAGATCTTTAAAACTACGCAACGGATTTTGATGCGGTTTTTTTTTGTAGATATGATTCAAGAGGAAGGTTTTTATGTATAATAAATTTTGTTTTTATGTACGTGTGTTATAGAAAACTCAAATAAACCGAAGCGAAGCGAGGGCGGGTCGCTAGTACATTATAATGGTGACCTTTAAAGGAAAGGTTATAATTATTATATGTAATATGAAGTATGATCCCTACCACCGTAGAAATTACCTTATTCTAAACACATAACATCGCACTCAGAGTCAATTAATGACGATACTCGTTCATTAGTGATGAGCTCTCACTGCAATCATCCTGAATTGACCCAACTATAGTTCCAGATACAAAGGGCATAATTGTATTTTCTCTTGAATTTTGCTACCCGTCTTTTTTTTATTTTAATTAATGGCTTTCACTCCTGTTAAGGTGTATTTTGCCAATGTCAAGTTATTTATAGACACTCCCATGGACTTATTAGAGCAATAAGTCCGTGAATATCACACGCGAAGACAATAGGCTATTTGACAAGGTGAAAAAAAACGTAATAATTATGTATATTCATATAAATTATGAGTTTTAAAATCGATTTAAGGTATTCTTACTTAAAAAAAATGGATCTTTTATCCAAAAAACCACGATTAAACTTGATATTTTTTTATCTGTAGCCATTTTATCGAAAACGGTGCCAAATCCATGATGACGTCAAGGGTCGGTAAATATCACAGATTATAGGATGTCTGTATATTCTATATGACAGTTGACGTTTGTTTGTTTTTCTGGCTTTGCTATGATTAGTCAATGTCAGTTTGTTTATGTATTGACCACTGACGTCACTGATTCCTGTGCGATGCCATCTTGCAAAAGAAAGCGTTTTGGCGGCATATTTTAAAAGTGAATTTTTATTTCCTTTCTTTAGACGAAATACAAAAAAGAATTTAAAATTACCACTTTTGGAGTACTCAATAAACACCAACAAATAATCTGAGATGGTTTTCAAAAACCTGTCAAATAGCCTATTGTTCGGTAAAAGAGAATTTTCTCCGATGGACTAAACAGAAGCACATGGGGTTACCTCCACGCGCTTCTGTCAAGTCCTGCTACCCGTCTATTTTATTTTCTCTTTCAAATTCAAATGTCACAATGACAGATAAAGACAAAGCATGGTTAGCTACCCCAGGGTTATTTCACGTTTATAAGTAAGGCGGTAAGTGTATTAGACACGGTTTCTTATCGAAGTTTATGTACAGTCGAGTTCATAAATATGTATACCTACACTTTAGTTCATTGTCTATTTAACGTCATGTTCAAACTGCCATAATACGATTATCACAGCAATCAAAGTGACCATGACCAGGTAAAGTGTTAACCGGCACCAATGATGGACACTTTTTTATTTATGGCATAGAGATGACCAACGAGCACACAGGCCACCTGATGGTAAGTGGAAACTGTGACCCATAGACATTCGCATTCACAAGACTGCAGAGCAATCCTAAGACTGCAAATGCGTTGCCTACCCTGAGGACTAAGATGGAATGCCTCTATGCTAGTCATTTCACCGGCTGTCTTATCCCCAAACCGGAACACAACAATGCGAACACTGCTGTTTGGCGGTAGGTTAATGGATAAGACGGTGGTAGCGATCAGGACGGACCCTGCACAAGGTCCTACCACCCGCAAAAACACACACACACTTCTAGCATACAGGCACCAGTAATGGACACTTCACTCTTAATTCAAATTTAATTCGGTCCTAAATAGATTATCGCAAAACAAATGAATAATCCTTATCTTCTGTAAAATACGAATCAAGTGTCCATTATTGGCGCCTTGTCCATTACTGATTCCATCACCGTAATTAAATTGTCGCCTATGCTGTTTTAACAACGCACAAAGCACATAAACGTGTAAAGAAACGTCTTTATCTTGAAAATGTCATTATTCCATTACGCTTCGCCCTTATGTCGGATGAGCGAACATTACCTGTGCAAATATTCCTTGATACTCAATACTACACTTGGAGCAATGAAGAGGAATGCCAAGGCGGCAATGAGTGTGACGCAGTACACAGACTTTAAAACAATACGACACGGTTAGCTTATACTCAATTTGTTTAAGTACAACCGTCTTTATAAGAAGCTGTACGCTTTAGTTAAGTGTTAAAAAAATATCTGCACAAAGGTTTTTAATTGACATACGAGTAGTAATACGGTTTTAAATTGCCATTTTGACCAAATCATCATTTGAAAAACTATATCATTTTACAAATTTTTATTTCGCAAAAACGCGTTTGTGCCTAACCATTACATATTAGGCTTCAAGCGCTTATTAAATAAGTTAGGTTAGGTTAGAATTTTGACCATAAAAAATATAAAATAATGCGGCGGGAAGTATATATTTGCGAAATGAAAGTTTGCTAGGTATAGTTTGTTAAATGATGATTTGGTAAATCATTAGTGAACCATTTATGAGACAGAGTTTGAAGAGATCCCTTAAAGGGATAGGTTCGCTTTTGTACATTCCAATTCTGTGAATATTGTATTTGATTTTCTGTTTTCTGTACAATGAAGTGTTTACATTCATACATACTTTTGGGTGTATACATATATGTCCTTGAGATGTACCTAACTTATTTCTTTAACGCTCTAGACAGATTAGTGCAAAGTGACAAATAACTAAATTGTGTAGTTGCTAAATGTAAATAAACCAAATTCAACAGTTTTCCCGAGTTGGAGGTACAATATGAAGTTATCAGGCTTAAAATGAATGCATTAAATATGATTAAATACAACCAAAGTTATTATTGTTCATTATGGTTAAAAAAAACATTTAAATCATAACAAAACAGTATTGATAAGAGCAATGGAACGCAGCCTATTAGGTTTTAAAAGAACGGACCGAGTGCGATACACCACCCTGCGCTTCAAAACAGGCATAGCCGATATGTGGGGAAAAAGACTGCCCAGCTAAAGAGGGCCTGGGCCGGGCCAGTTTGTCGCATGCACCCACAGAGGAGGGCCACTGCGGCAGCCTGGTGCGTTCCCAAGAACGGCTACAGACGGCGAGGTAGACCCAAACGGAAATGGCGGGATGATTTGGACGCTTTTCTGACGGACACACAGAGAGAGATGTGGAAACCAAGGGATGAGGCCTTTGCCCAGCAGTGGGACACTGTATATAAGGCTAATTAATAATAATTTAATTAAATAAAAAAAAAATAAGGGGACAATCTCACATCAATTGACCTAGTCCCAAACTAAGCCCTAGGATTGTACTGTGGGTCATCATCATGTCAGCCAAAAGACGTCCACTGCTGGACATGAGCCTCCCCCAAGGCTCTCCACTCAGACCGGTCTTGTGCTTTTTGCATCTACTGCGTTCCCGCGATCTTCATAAAGTCGTCACTCCATCTTGTTGGAGTACTGTGGGTACTAGACAACAATATAAATACTTATATAGAGAAGTTTATACTTAAATTCATCAGAAAACATCCATGACTCGGGAACAAATATTCGCGGTCATCATACAAATATCTGCCATTACCGGGATTCGAACCCAGGACCAAAAAAAAAATAGTGATAAGGCTTAAGTCGAACGCAAGTTGGGTGCGGTCGTATTATGTTTATTTTTACCTAGTAGCCAAAAGTACCCATAGTAACAATAGCCCTGAGCTTAGTTTGGCACTGGTTATAATCTGTACACTGTGCTACAAGAGCGATAGAGACGAAATGAGGATGGAGTGTGTAATCTTATGTTACATGCCGTATCGCTACAGTTTGTATGGCGTATACTAAAGTCTAGTTCAAGATAATGTATTTTAATTAAACCAGGAAAATCAGTATTTATTTTAAGTATTTAAAAACATAACAAAAGGCGTGCAAGGGTGTGCTCTGCTTTGTATAACTGCCAAGTTTTCGACAAACTTTTTTTTATATAATTGTGCTGTAAATCATTGTTACTTTCGCTCTGTGTGCGTTCTCTCTGAATAAATTTATTTATTTTCTTTCTTTCTTTGCTAAACGCGACTGTTGCTAACCAACATTTAATCGTTATAAATCTTAAATGATCATTAAAAATGAAAAATTATGATGATGAATGATTTATTATTGTGTAGATTTATTAAAGCAAAAAAACACTATTTTTTATATTTTATACGCGGTTAGTTTATTCGTATTCACGGCTAAATTAAAAAACTTATGAGGTGAATAGCTCCTTTCGCAATCCACGCATGTTAAATAGAGTGAACTTAAGTAGATTAATATTAATGGCCACTGCTCAGGTCTATCTAATTCGTTCAGGTTAGAAATCAATTCATGCAATTTAATGCGTTTAATTTAAGTCTACATTATTACGTGTAAAGCCGCCCATTTTTCCGATCTCTGGGGGGTTATTATGACACAACTATGCCTTTCATTTTACGGTGAGCGTAAAGGACGGAGCTATAGCAGTTACATAACTCTGTCCTTTTCTCTCAGCGTAAAATGAATTGCACAGATACATCATAATGACCCCATTGATTATAATATAAATAACATATTTGACTAAAGAACACAATACCTACAATCATTGATATATCGCGATAATTAATCAATGCCGGCAATCGGTAAACACTTTTTTAATGGCGTTCACCGTGATTTAATTAATCGTTCAAAAACCGCGATAAGCAGTACATTATAATAATTAGTCTCGCTTTAGTTATATCTGGTAGAACACAGTTTAACAGCAACAGAAAATGTGGAAATGGAATAAAAGAAATTGAAGATCTTTTTGCAGAAGCTTTGGAAACTGACGCTACCTTGGTCTTGATCTTAGTGTCACATCAATGATGTCTAACGCAACAAACTATACAGATGCGTTTAATTCCACATTCGATAACAGCACTCAAGAAAATGCAACAGATTCCGAAATGTATCTTCTTGACCACGTGGCGAATCATTTATGGGATGCAACTGCTTGGATTTCGCTAGTAACTGGAATATTGGGAGCACTTTCATGGACCCTTCTTCCAAAATGGCGACAGTTCCGAAACTACGTGTTCCTAAACACGTCTCTCTCCAGCGGTATCTTTCTTTACGTCTTTGGAAACTATACTGAGATATTTAGCAACTTATGGTATGATTTCGGTGACTTTGGATTCATTTCTTTCGCACATTGGTTGGTTTTGGGAGCGTATAGTTTTTACATGAACATAGTGAAGATCTTTAGTATTCAGCCGAACCATTTGTATTTATTTGCCACTATATACGCTTGGGTTATACCTTTCATTGTTGTTTGTGTGAGGCCAAACCCGCCAACCGTTGATTACGTGGAGATAATGGAGATGACATCAAGTGTCGTCAATTTTTTGTTGTACTTAAGAGTTGTGTACGTTTTGATGTCAGCAACCAAAATCCGGAGCAGTTTGACTGTCAGCACTTGCAAGAAACTCCGCATAGCAACCTTTGTCTTCCTAATTAGTGGGATTGCCACATTTGTGCCATTTTTTATAGGCGACAGAACAGAGATTAAGAGTGAACTATGGAGTTTGCCGTTGTGTTTGGTAATGCTGCAAGTATGCCTTGTGAATGTGCTGTTTTTGATGCTGAAATCACATCGGACGCTCTGGATGGAGTTTGTAAGAAGTTGCCGGCGGAGGACAGTTGCTTACTTAGCAATACGAGGTTTTTTTAAACAAGTAAAATTTTGATAGACCCTATGAAGAACGCCGATTGGAGTAAATTTGACAACACTGCAGGAAAGAAGAAAACGAGGGTGGCTTATCGAGCCAACGAGACACTAGCATTGCTAATCTGAATACATTTCATTTTCAATTAATTTACATCCGTTTGATCGTCAGGCCAGCCAGTTCGGAGAAGACCCCTTTCAGGTTCTGAACTCCTGGTAATTGGGTGACTAAACAGCCGCATCTAAATGATTGTCAAATTAGAACAACTAGACGAACTGGACTCCTACAAGGCGACTTGACTCCACCAACCTTACACTTTAAGCCAGGACACGAGGTTGAGGAGCACTCCATAAAACTAGTCAAGATTCTGTGTGCTAGCAACCCTAGAAGACACTTCTGCCGTTCTAAGCAAAAACGAAGTAACTAAGATAAACCTCCTGTAGTAATATCAACCGTATTATAAAAGGCATAGAATTGAATCTGCTTTGGTGATAGAATTTAATATACTACCGCGTGGTCAAACTGTGGAACACTTTAGCAGAAACTATCATCAGTGCACCCTCAGTGAACTTTTTTAGGTCTTTAATAACTTTATGATAATTATATTTTAAGTTTATAGTTTTCATATCTGTCTTCATTTTCTGTGCACCCACAACGTAAATTTATAATTGGTTATTTGGTCGACTGGTAGGGAATGCCATCGCATAAGGTTCGCCAGTAGGTTCTTGTTTTGTGCAATAATATTAAATAAATAAATAAACTAAAACCATAGTGCTGTGGATGTACAGTCAGCTGCAGAGATAAGTACCTATACCCCCCTGCATAGGAAACTTGTATGCAGGACGGTATACTTATCTCTGCAGCTGACTGTACACGTCACGCTGTGTTCGTAGGGGGGTTGACAAAAAGCGGGCCGCGGAAAGCCGCCTTGCTACGATGAGTGTGTGTGGAGGGATGGAACATGTGGAAGAAGCGAAAAAAAATTGTCAATATCGTAGCAAGTGGAAGGAAGTGGTCTCTGCCTACCCTTCTGGGAAACAGGCGTGATTTAATGTATGTATGTAGTGCTGTGGATATACACGCATCAGGTCAAAGAGTTGCTGTTTTATAATAAATAGACATTATTAAAGTAACAAAGTTCCAAAAGTGGACTTTGTTACTCTAATAATGTCCATTACTTGATGTGGTAACGTTATTAAAGCAACAAAGTCTAGTTTAACGGCAAGATCCTTGAGGTACCTATATTTAGTTCCACGGGGCGTTCCAACGTTATTTGAACTAATACATGTTTTCACAAACCTTGTTTTTACTTGCTGAGACCTCGTCAGAGGGTTTCAAACGCCTAACCTTGACTCTTGGACACGCAAAATACGTAGTGACTCGTACTAGAAGTGTTTATATTGATGACTAGTTACCTGCCCTCACTTCGCTTCGGTTTATATATAGCCTAGCCTTCATCGATAAATGGGCTATCTAACACTGAAAGAATATTTCAAATCGGACCAGTAGTTCCTGAAATGAGCGCGTTCAAACAAACAAACAAACTCTTCACCTTTATAATATTTGTATATATTAGGTTGGGTCAAGTGCAACGCACGGAGTATTATGGTATGCTTGCAGGTAATATTTCCCTCCTCAGGCATAAGTGATTGAATAATTTGAAAATCATATTATAGGTCGATTCACAAGAGTTGGCACGAATGGATTGAACGAAAGTAATGTCACCTATAATTGTGTGAGTGCCGGCCTTTGAACCGATGTTCGAATTTCAAACCGAAAACCTGTTACTATTTTACACACTAGCACTGCATACTTTCATTCACTCATTCAATCCATTCGTGTCAGCTCTTGTGAATCGACCTATTATGTAATATGATTTTCACTAAAAATGGTTCCACTATCGTTACTTTTGTATGGTAACCTTTTTAAAGTAACACAGCCGAATTTTTAACTTTTTTTTGGGCATAGAGGTTTCAAACATGACTCATGTCATGAAACTAATATTATTACTTAGCCTAAAAAAATATGACTTTAACGTTACTAAAATAGTCAAAGGTTAACGATGTCATGCATGTAATATAATGTTAGTAGTCACGTGACAGACAGATAAAACATTTTGCTGACATGTTGACAGGTCGTTTATCTTTCCCTCCGCTTACTCTGTCACGCTGACGATAATTAAGTGTTCTATCTCTTTCTGTGCTTGTCTACATATCTTCAGTTACAATAGTTAATATGCATGGATTTTGTCGCGTTTCTCAAGAAAATATGAAAATACCGTAAAAGAGATCACAAAAGTGAAATTAAAATTTTAATCGACCAAGAAATACCGATGATATAAGCATTTTCAACTGCTAATTAGATAGCGATTAGACAGAGAGATCCGATATACACTGACGTGGTAATTTTTGTTTTGCTAGAAAGAGATAGGAATAAATCTTTGTTGGCTTAGCAATTTTTTTCTTTTGTCAGCTGTTTGTTATATGAATTAGCTTTCATTGAAAAGATGTAAACACAACCAAACAAACCAATTTACCATTATTACTCGATAACCACGCCCTTTTAAAGTTCAAGTGAAGTCTTAGCAATGATTTATGCACTTGATTTTTACTAATCAACTTAACTAGTTTATTTCGATTGTATTTGAGACTAGCGACTCGCCCTCGCTTCGCTTCGGTTTATGTGAGTAAGATATAGCCTTCCTCAATAAATGGGCTATATAAAACTGAAAGAAGTTTTCAAATCGGATTCGTAGTTCCTGAGATTAGTGCGTTCAAGCAAAAAAACAAATTCTTCAGCTTTATTAGTATAGATGAGCGTCGTCGGGGGCCTATTGGATTAGGGGGGTCGACTCGTGATCGCAAGGTACCAAGTTCGAAACCACGCGGTCACCATGTACATACCAATGATTTTCTAACTTAAGTTATTGAATTCTAACCGATATTGGATTGGATTGGATTATTAAATCAAATCAAAGATCTTTATTTGTAAACATAGGTTATAGTTTAAAGGTGTTGTGTACAGTTTGGTGCACTATGTCTCGCCATAAGGCATACAAATAGCTAGCATATTGGCATGCAGCTAAGCTAGCATGAAATTAAACTAAACATTCCGCCGTATCTAGATTCAAAATTAGTACTCAATTAAATATTAGGAACATTATATATGGTAAATTATTTGATAAGAAAATGAAGAAGAATATTATAGTTGTGACGTCAACTGGTCACTAGGGCTAAGTTCTAGGGGGTCTAAGTTCAATTAAACTATAATTAGTCGGTTAGGATAAACTCTACCGCCAACCGCTCGGTTCACTGACAGCTTCCTCAGTGTTGCCACCTCGCGGGTGACGCTTTCGTTTATTCATTTAATATCGAACAACGTCACAATAGTCATTGAATATTTTTTTAAACCTGTCAATAATAAAGTCATTCAGAGAGTATTAGACCTTTTTTATTATGTCAAACACTCTTGTTTTAATTTTTTTTATGTCGTCTTTTTGTTGCAAACATTGATTTAGTATATCGCACCTACGGTGCGACACTGTCACTTTTGCAAAACTTTGAAAATTTAGTTAAGTATGCTATAAAGTCACTTAAAGTACCCTGTCCTTGAAGCGACAACGTCATTCAATTAGTACGCATAGTTTCCGCACGAGAGCGCCAGTGACGTTGTGGTTTTGGCGCGAATTAAAGAGCTAATGGAGAAACAACGTATGATTGGTCAGTTGCGCGCGGCCCCCCCCAAGTGGATGGAGTGTCTCGGAACTATAACGTTTTTAAGGTAATTGTGTCATTTTTATTTTATGATTCTGGAGCAATAATGACCCAAAATACAGTTGTGACATTGTTCTAACTAACGTGAAGTTCAATCAACACTTATGTTTTATAACGACAACGACTCTTGTGCATAATGGGACAATATTGCTCCAATATGATTCTAACTAATAAGTTATGTTCGGGACGTCAACTGCCTTAATGTACATACGACTTTGTTTCTCCAATTATTGTAATTTTAGCATAAAAATAGTACAGTTGGGACATTATTACTCCAATATGATTCTAACTAATAAGTTATGTTCGGGACGTCAACGGCCTTAACGTAGGTACATACGACTTTACTTCTCCAATTATTATATTCTTATCTTAAAAATAGTACATTTGGGACATTATTGCTCCCATAATAACTCTAACTAAAAAGGTATGTTTGTGACGTCAACGGCCGTAATGCACATTATGACTTTACTTCTCCATACCTTTTTTATTTTTCCAAAATTTAAAGCCATTGTGACATTATTGCCCTAAAATAAAATTAACTATTTAGTTTTGTGACGGCAACAAGCTGAAGTACATTATGTTATAAAGTTGCTTCTCTAACTTATTTTATTTATGTTATATAATTATTAATAGTAGTGAGTTAAAAATGCATGTATAGTTAATTTTACAAAAGAAATCAATATTTTACGACATTTAGTAATTACTTATATACATTTTTTTTATTATAATTTTGAGAATATTATTTGTTTATTTTAGAATTTTCGAGGATAAAGAAAAAATGATCACTCGTGGTAGAAAACTGGTAATGTTGGCTTGTCCCGATGACACATCTATCCAAAATAGTCCTAAAAATTTCAAAGTAGCTGCGCCAGAAGTCAACACTGAATCTGCTGCTCCAATTTCTTCTGACAGAAATCAAGCACAACAGCCGACTTATAATAATGACCCAACGGAAACAGACAACGAGTCCCCAACTGGTGATTTCTCTGGTTTGTCTTCCAGCGATGAGTTCTGCAATTGGTTGCAACAAATATTGTGCCAAGATACTATGAAAACTTTTTTAACGATCTCATTACTTAAGAAGTTTTGTTATGTTATAAGTACGTTTACGTTTACGTTTTGGGGCCCTGTACTCTTTTGTGAGCAGACAGGGCATTTCACAGAAAGCCCGACTGGCTGTTCACAATGGTGTGATGGCCCCGATGTATGGTAGTGAATGTTGGGTGTGGCAGGACAAGCATAAAAGTCATGTAAATGCAGTTGAAATGCGCTCTTTGCGTAGTATGTGTGGTGTGAAACTGATTGATAGAGTAAGGAATGAATAAGTCAGTGATAAATGTGGAATAAAAGAAGATGTATTGACTAAGATTGAAAAGGGCATGCTTCGATGGTTCGGTCATTTGGAAAGGATGGATGAAAGAAGATTGACGAAAGAGATATACAGATTGAAAGTGAGTGGACGGGTCGGAAGGGGCCGCCCTAGGCGTACTTTTTCGAGTCAAATCGGTGAAATACTGGAAAAGGGTCGAATCTTAAGTACCCGAAACCGACGTGCTTGCATGACTCGATGTATGAATGTGAAAGAAGCGATAGAAATTTGTCAAGATCGTAGCAAGTGGAAAGAAGTGGTCTCTGCCTACCCCTCTGGGAAACAGGCGTGATTTAATGTATGTATGTATGTACGTTTTGGACTAATTTGATTTACTTTGATAATAAGACCAAAATGTATGATTAGGACAATGTTAATTTTCGAATACTTTTGTTAAGAAGTTTATTTAGTACTGTAAATATAGTACAAATTATGATTAAGTACTTATAAGAAATTTACTTGCTGAGATTTCAGAAGTCTGATTAAACTTAAAATACAAATTATAGAAATATTCGAATAGGCCAAGTACGGGTAAAGAATATGCCTATATAATATTGACACAGACCTATGTTTAGTCAAAAGCAACCATATCTAGCTCTAAGTTAGATGATTAACTTGATTATTAATCGGCAAGCTACACTCATAGTGTATGTCAATGTTCCTATTTATGTCTTTTGTTACAAATGACAATTAGTTTTACTTTCTAAAAGTTTAATTTGAGTATGAGAAACAATACTATTTGTGAAGTTGTTTTTTTTCTACTGATAAGTTTAATAGACTGTTTAAAAATGTCGTTTTACTAATTTTCACAACTCTTGTACTCAGCAAATAGAGTTATAACATTTAATAAATATTTTATTTCCATATTACTAGATTTTTATTTTAGCGTTATTTGTCATAAAAGCGTTTATTATTTTAGTTTAGTGCCACAATGTCACAATTGAGGGGTTGTTCAATTTTAAAGCAATGATAATAATATTTCTTTTATATTTAAAGTGACTTTATTTTTCTCATTAAAAAGCTAAAAGAAGCAGTAATCATATCAAACAGTCATCTTTTCTAGATCAAAAAGTATAATCATTTTATACCACACTAAATCTTTAAATGCTTCTCCTGGAAAAATGCTTTTTTGCATAAGTGACAGTGTTGCACCGTAGGTGCGATATACTAGATACACAATCAGCACGAAAAAATGGCAAGTCAAAACTACTGCCGAATCAACTTGGGCAGTAGTTTTGCTATTAGTCTTGTTCCAACCACAGACAGTGGCAGTTGTCAATCATGACAAAATGTGTGGTGAAAAACTGCAAAAATAATAACAAAAAAACAAATAAAAAGGATGGAATGTCTTATTTTACGTAAGTTCTATTTATTTATAAACGTTTCTAGCTAAAATTATAATGTTTTCATGATTTTTAGGAATTTATTTTGTGCACACAAATTATGACTTACCAAGGAACAAAATTATTATGGAGTAGCTATTACTTTTTAAAATTTTAATAATTTTTATTTTTAAATTTAAGCTTTCCACGAAATCCTCTACGACGTGCAAAATGGGTCGCAATATTAGCACGAGATAGGGGTGATCAACTATTCAAGGCAAATAAATCGTCTGTTGTGTGCTTGACCCATTTTCGTACAATTATATAATAAATTTAACTTATTTCAAGGAAATTAGGTTAGGTTGGGATTGCATCACAATACCTATATATAAAGTTCAAAATACATAATGGGTCATATTACATAATGGTCATAATAAGTAAACTTTTCAATATTTTTAAAAGCCCATTGTATAGAACCCATTAGGTTAGGTTAGGTTTGTTGTATAACAATCTTGAAAGTTCAGGGTTTCAAAAAAAAACCATTATAATATTATGACCATTATGAATTATGACCCATTATGCATTTTGAACTTTATGTACATATTATGATACGTAACCGGTTAGGCTAGGTTGGTTATGATAGGATAAGATCTTGTCTTGTCTGGAGTAAAGTGTAATATTTTAATGGTTCAGTTATGTATGTATGTATAATTCTTTATTCCAACATAACTTTGAACACCTGAGCAAATTTATATGTGTGTGGTATCGTTAGAATCATTTCACCATTCCAGGTGACAAAGGATACCTAAACGTTAAAATTTGAATAAAAACAATCGACGGGACGGGTTTTTAAACCTTGCTTTACATTAATTTATTTATTATTATTATTGTATATATATAGCTTAAGTTGTGTAATACAATGACAGCATTTATAAAACATGTCAAAAGTTTTTTTGTGTAATTTGTAATTTCGTTAAAACTAATACAATATAAATAGAGAAATTCGTCTCCATTCATTCGATGTCCACTTTTGTCATAAATAGTATGATAATGGCGATTTCACTAAAGAGTTTTAAATATTTTAAAAGATTAGTTTGCAAATTTGACACTTGACTGCTAGTATATTGAGGTATTTTTGCATGAATGTTTAAGGTAAAAAATAGCGATGTTAGCATGTATCTGAATGCAGCTATCAATGTCATTTGGGACAGTTTATTATAAAGTTTTGTGCGGGATTGTGTATCTTGTATATACTAAATCAATGGTTGCAAATTTTTAATTTTTGTTGCTACCGCGGCGGGATAGCGTGTATTAAACTTTTCCCTCTTTCCCTGTCTTTTTTCCCAGTTAAGACGACCAAACGAGAATAAGGTCAGAATCTGAATCTGATCATTTTTATTTAACGGCATAGTACCGACTTAGCCTAAGTTTACTGCAGCTTCATAAACGACCGATCACAGAAGAGCCTGTAAGAAACTCTATAGCTACCTAGATTAAATACCGAATTTGTATAGACTAACCTCGGAGTAAGTCTTATTTCAGTTTGATCAAATGCGGCGTAAGAGCTATATTATTGTTACTTCTTATCCTAAATTTAATTAATGGCTTTCACTCCTGTTAAGGTGTATTTCGCCAATGTCGAGTTATTTATAGACACTCCCATGGACTTATTAGAGAAATAAATCACACGCGAAGCCAATTGTTCGGTAAAAGAGTAATTTCTCTAATGGACTAAACAGAAGCACATGGGGTTAGCTCCACGCGCTTCTGTCAAGTCTTAGCAGTACTTGAGGCAGACATTGTTTTCCTACGATCGTAAGCATTGACAGTTCAAGATGATTTCAAGGTATTATTACATACGCATGAGCCTGATCCCTCTTTATGAAGTCCTTCTCTATTTGTTGAAATGAGTAGGAGGGTTAGGCGATATATGAATATATGAATATCGACATGTGAATATGTTATGAAGGGATGTGTTTTATTAGTAAAACGCCCCAAGGATATTTAAACGTAGTCGAATTTGGAAGCCTTTTTAAGGCACACCCTTATTATGTATGAAAGTCTTTAGACTCTACATTACGCATCCAAAATTAAAAGACATATATTTGTATCGATATACCTATAGATATAATATAATGTACATACATACATACCTTCACACCTTCATTCCCAGAGTGGGGTAGGCTACAGAATTAGGTACCAATAACTCTAAAAACTTGTTGTTCATTTTGGAACCCTATACCATTTATTTAGATATGTGTATATTAGTGACAGGTCGCAAGCTCATCGCCTAACAATACTACAAGCCTTTATTCACATAACCGCCCGGGAATAAGTACATGGAATGGCCTTAGATATAATTTGTTTAGGCCAAATAAAACCGCCGCCATCTTGAATCGTTGCATTTTGTGAAAATGTAACCATGTAGATATTATCGCATGTTCGAAATTCAAAAAGATTTTAATTTCTAAATTCAAAAGGTATTTTGATTTAAAATTATCAAAGCTTCTCAAAGATTGGATATATTAAAATAAAAATAAAGTTCAGGGGACAATCTCACACCAATTGAACTAGTCCCAAACTAATCTCAAGGCTGGTACTATGAATACTTGACAACGATGAATAAATACATTCTAAAACCAATAATTATGGAAAACAAATACTCGCACTCATCACACAAATGGGCAAAATACCGGAAATCGAACCCCGACCGCTAGTTTCGTAGGCAGGGTACTAGGTAGGTAAGTCAGCGCGTCGTATTAGAAGTTAATTTTAATTCCTTAACTTTTTAACATATTTTAATATTCAGTACAATTGTCCATTATCATAAACAAAATAAATGAAATCGAAAAGTATGATCCAAATAACTTATTGAAGCACGCTACAAACAAAGCTACAAGGACCTTTAATAGTATAAAAAAAATCGATTCTAGACGCGTGGCATCCATCCAATCACATCCAGCCAAAAATTATAAAGAGACTATTAACAATTGAATTATCAATAATTACAAACTTTGCATGGAACCGCTAAGTTTCAATTTCGATTGTTTGTTCTTTGACTTGTTACTTTTCAGTTTTAAACGTGCTCAATGAGCAAACCTTTGCTCGGCCGCTTAGACCCCCTCCTCATTCTTTGTGGGCGGGTTAGGGGCTAGGTTAGTCTACAAAGTGGAGACTTGTGTGCTCGATGGCCGAGTTAAGTGCCTAGCTTACCTCCTATAGCGCTAAGTCACTCGTATAGTTTGATGTACTTGTACAAATATTTAAAAATATTGATAAAGTAGTGTTCAATGTTTTATCGTTCAATTACTATAAATATAATGAAATTGGTTTTCAAGCAATGTTTCTGTATACCGGTTACGGTTAGATTATGCAGGGCTCGGAACCAGTTTTTAAAATAACGGTTTATTCCGGTTCAGCTCCGAACTTTTCTTGGGCACGCGATCGTTTTGTGAACTTTATTTTAGTCGAGAAACTAACGCGTTCGTTGCAACTTGAGTTTGTCTTGTGATGTGAAGACGCGCGCGGTATTCGTCTGGATTAACCGGTTTTTTTAGATCGAATCCGTTTAATTCCAAAATAAATTTATCTAAAGGTTCCTCCAAAAACTGGCTACAAAAACCGGTTGATGCGAAGGGAACCGAAATGAAAAGGTTTTCCGTCAAGTACCTACATAATAACGATTTGAAAAAACCGGTATCTGAGTCCTGCTAGTATACCAATTGGCATGTCTAGAGCAAATAAATCATTTGTTTAATGTTTAATGTTTAATGTTTATTTGGGCACAAACGGTACAAGTAAAGAAAAAATATAACAAAAAAACTTACATAACACATTGACCAGTGAAGTTGCCACAATTAACTAATACAGTACAGAGTAACACGTCAAAAATGTGAGTTTACATAATATTCAATTCAAGTAAAGTATTAAATTCAATAATACTGACATAACTTAATGTTTAGACAACGCAATTTTAAATCTAAGAAGGGTAAGACTAAATATATCTAAGTGAGAAAATGAGCTATTATAACTTTTAACAGTTCTACATAAAAATGAATTTGACGCATATTTGTTACGAGTAAGGGGAACATGAAATAGATTGCTAATACTTCGAGCATTGGTACGAGGAGTCCTAAGGCCAATTTTGCCGAGCAAATACGGGGAATCAATCTCACACGAAATAATTTTATGCAATAAAATTTGATCTCTAAGTGTACGCCGACTCTCAAGGGAAGCAACATTGCCGCGGCAGAACGAACACCCCGACCGCTCAGATTTCCACTCTAGGTGTTTGATTAATTTATTTTGAAGCTTTTCAATGCAATCAATATAAATTTTATACTGAGGGTTCCAAACAATTGACGAATATTCCAAAATCGGCCTGACTAAGGAATTGAATAGAGTTAAAATTGTGTCTGCGTTCCGAAATTCTTTTCCTATTCTTAAAATAAAACCCAGCAGTCGAAAAGCCCGACCAGTAATATAATCAATATGATTACTGAACAGCAATTTGCTATCAAGAAAAACACCCAAATCTTTTATAAGTGATGTCCTCTTTACAATTTCATTATTAATACAATAGTCATAATTTATGAGGTGTTTTTTCCTTGTAAAAGTAATGACATTACATTTACCAATGTTAAGATGCAAATGATTATCAGAACAATATTGGTAAAGCTTATCTAAATCATTTTGCAGCAAATAACAGTCATTAACATCTCTGATAACTTTGAAAACTTTTTTGTCGTCAGCATAGAGTAAACAATTACTAGAACTAAAAATAGAGATGACATCATTATTTCATTTCATTCCGCTGCCTCACTCTGCTCCAGTGAACAGGCAGCCTTAAGGCCCCGCCATCATTGGTTTTCTCTCGTCGTTCATGTTTACCTTGAAAGGCGGCTTCGAAGAGCACGGGCTCCCGCGTGGGCGAGCCCCGCGCCGCCGCCAGCAGCGCCAGCAAGAGCGGCCACCGCATCCCGCTACATGCCATCACCCATCACACACCTAGAACAAACAATTTATGGTTAGGTTAGGTTATAAAAAGTTTCTGTCAAAAAAATTATTCGTCATCTACTTCTTAAGCTTTTGTCCCCGACTGTACTTTTTCTTGCACAATCGTCATCTACTTGTCAAGACGATTCTAACAAGCCCTAACACGACGGGTTTATCATGTGTACTTTAGGAGTTCCTATGGCCACTCTGAATCAATCTATATTATCAGATTTTATTTTATTAAAAATCGTTATCCAACAACTTCTAATTTTAAAATGCAACACTGACTCATTTTGGATTGTGTCCGTTTTGTATTCAATGAACGGTATGTGTGCTCGTTTGCCTTCGGAAAAAACGTATTCAAATTGCTCATGCAAATTTGGTCGACCTTATTTTAAGCAAATAAGGCTATCACTGGTAACTCTGGTTAAACAAAGCACGTCAATGGGTATTAGGAACTAACACCTTAATAATAATAATAATAAATATCAGGGGACAATGTCACACCAATTGACCTAGTCCCAAACTAAGCTCTAGGCTTGTACGTACTATGGGTACTAGACAACGATATAAATACTTACATAGAGAAATATATACTTAAATACATAGAAAACATCCATGACTCGGGAACAAATATTTTGCGCTCATCACACAAATATCTGCCCTTACCGGGATTTGAACCCAGGACCTCTAGCTTCGTAGGCAGGGTCACTACCAACTAGGCTATCGCGTCGTCATACCTTAAGACGGCAATGTGAGATGAACAATTCCGGTGTCAGCTAGTGGTAGTGGAACCGCCGCAAAACGACACTCTTTCATCCGGGCTATCAAGCGCAAGCCGGACAGAAAAGACGAAGTTGTACACAAATGTCACGTCTAATGTGAATGATTTATGTTTTGATTCATTCCTTGAAATACCGAAGTTTGCGGCTTGCTTTTTAAGACTAGTTGACCTGTGACTGCACGGATACGGCATTAGGTCTCAACTAAATACCTTAGGCACTTTACCTTCATACATCAAAAATAAAATATTGACATCAATAAGTATTGTGATTGTGATTAACAGTTGAACAACGAATATTAAAGATTGGGAAACGCTGTTCCAAGATAGGTAGGTACATTCGAGTTCATAATGTGTGCACTTTAAGAGTAGTACCCAGGTCTATTTAATGTCACGTTTAAACTGCCATAAGTACATGTACATCGTCACAGCGATTAAAGTGACAAGGTACAAATGTATATATATATATATATATATTACCAACTCGACTGTACAAAGACGGGGGAATAAAATGGAGACTTGCTATCGCCTATAGGGAGCCTGGGACAAAATAAATGTGAATAAAACATCAGTCACTTTCTGACACGTATATAAGTACGAGAGTGACAGATGCTTTATCCACTTTTTGTCACGCGATAAATGCAACCATACTTGGACTACAGGCCGTTTATACCAGCTTTGAAGCAGAAGTCCCTATTATATCCAGGGCTTACGAGTATTATCTAAATAGATATGCATAGCAATTCTGACAAAAAAAAACCTTTACAGATTCTGTCTTACCATTTACCATTTTAGAAGCGTAATGGAATCGTAAAGAAATTCCTCGTATAATCTTTCTACACCGGCTCGTTAGTGTCAAAGCAACGCGATCATCCAACTTGACTCCACTAATGGTATTTCCTGTCCACTCATTAGCGCTTCGAATCTAGAATTTCATTCTTTATTGTCACCAGTTCCCATTAAAATTTTCCGCCTCGTTGAAAAAGTGACACAAAGGGAAAGGAGACTTAAAATTAATTTAAATTTTGAAAGGCTATGTAGGGGTTTGTACAATAATAAAATAATTTAAAAACTTTGTTGCACCTACATAAGTACCATAACTAAACAGTGGGAGAATATAGAATTTTCAGTCATGCGCTAATTCCCGAAATACCAGAATTTTAAAATACCTGATTCTCAATACCTATATCGTAATCCCATAACTAAAAATACAAATTATGATATTGTTTTGTTCTATTTAGAATCTGGTAAAAAGTGTAGTTATGTAGGTATTTTGAAATACTGATATTTCGGGAATGAGCGCAGTCATGAGATTGTAGTTTCGAGAATGCAAAATGTCTATGGGAGGCCATTTGCAACGTTAAAAGATGGCGGATGTGTAATTTGTTTTAGTTTTATTATTTTGTGTATTTAGGTGTTCAAAGTCTTTTCTGATAGTGATTTGTACTTTTTATGCCATTGTGTTGCACAGTGATTGAAAACTTGGACTTATTTCGCGTATATCTGGCATCTTTCTTCTCGTTACAAGTGGACTCGAAGTGGTACATAGGTTAAAACTATCTTGACCTCTGTCCTACAAACTACCGAACAACGTTGCCCCTAATCTTCCCAGAGAAGATTGGATTGTATTTTATTGCTATATTGATTTATACTTATATACACTTGACACTGGCGAAATCACTGATTATATTCGTGGAAACGCCATAGCCCGGCGGTAGTAGCTGTTGAAGTCGCCGCGGGGCAAAAAGAAGAAGAAGAAATGTCTATGGGAATGAATGAATGAATGAATGAATGAATGAATGATATTTATTTTCCAAAGTAAGTCACAGTATACATTGCATGTTATGTCAAAAGTACAAGAAACTACATTTGGAACAGTCAACAATATACATAAATATACATATAATTATACATATATTGGGTCTCTTGGATTCTACTTAAGTATTATCATTGTGCCCTGTTTGCTCGTTTCTTTTCTCCATGCCAAAAAACACCGAACGTATTTCTTCTCAAAAATACTTCAAATTGTTTTAAGAAGTAAATTGAATCTAAATTGATAGAAACATTGAATCTTGAAAATAATTTTACCCTAGATGCCCAAGATCGGGTCCAATTGACAGTCTAAATCATTCTCTGAGATTCCTTATTCCTTAACTACCCGCCCTTTTCTCCGCTGACAAAATCACAGGAATGTTATTCCTTTTGATGCTCATAATATTAATAAAATAAAATAGTCGTATTTTCTTGTTTCTTTCAAAAAAGTACGTTTCTATTTCTTTTTTTAATATTTTTAAGCAGTCAAAATGTTTCCCTGCTGTCTTAAGACGTTTACATAATTGAGTCATCATCATTTAACTTAAGAGCTAGGCTCTTGTCGGTAGAGTCCAGGCGAGTAGGTAATATAAATACAATTAAGTAAGAATATTTAAATAAACTTTACTTTGTAATAATTAGATACTGCTTGTATTATAATCTTAAACAAAAATATTTAATTAAATCAATGCCTTAAAAAACTTGGTTCTCTTTTTACTTTTATGCTAGTCTTACTTTAATACTTTAATACCAATATTTTCCAAGATACTGGAAAAGGTTTTGTATACTAGGCTACTCAAATTTTTTGAGAAAAATGAAATTTTAAAGGAGGAACAGTACGGTTTTAGGAAGTGTAGAAGTACATCTCTCGCAACATTTAAATTAATCAAGCGAGCCCTTGAATGCATAGAAAAAAAGTCATCTGTTGCAGTTTTGTTCATGGATATGAGCAAAGCATTTGATTTTGTCTGTCACAAAAGATTACTAATCAAACTTTCTAGGTACGGCATACGAGGGCCTGCTTTAAGCTGGATCGAATCATATTTAAGTAACAGGACTCAGTGTGTAGTAACTTCTGGCTACTGTTCCAAAACTAAAACTATGATTACATATCGGTCGCCATATATAACCACTCAATTTGGAGTACCTCAAGGCAGCATACTGGGCCCTCTTCTTTTCTTAATTTACATAAACGATTTACCAAATACCTTAAGTCATGAGTGTATATTGTTTGCAGATGACACAACTATTATTATTGAAGAAAAACACAAATCGACTTATCATGATGAAATAAACACGGCTTTAGCTCACACTATAGAGTGGTTAACTAATAATAACTTAAAAGTCAATATTAATAAAACTAAACTTATCCAATTTTGTAGCGCTCGAGGGAAGACTACAGATATTAAAGTTAAATACCTAGACCAAGCCGTCGAGGAGGTTTGCCTAGCCAAATTTTTGGGTACTTACATAGATTGCCATTGTAAATGGAATGAACATGTAAATTCTGTTTGTTCTCGGATCAATAAATTTATCTTTGCCTTAAGAAGATTAAGCCAAGTTGTGTCTATCGAAGCTGCTATTACAGCATACAATGGGTACGTAGACTCTACTTTTAGAATATGGTATCGTTATTTGGGGCAATGCTGTAAATGTCGGAAAGGCATTGTTAATACAAAAACGCTGTATAAGAAGTATTTTCAATCTCCGTCAATTAGATTCATGCCGTCCTTATTTTATTAATTGTAAAATTTTAACCGTGCCATGCCTGTACATACTCGAGGTTTGTGTTTTTGTATTTAAGTACATGAATTTATTTAATCTAAAGCAAAATGTTAGTACACGTGCATTGAGGTCCCAATTTAAGCACAAGATTCATAGGCCACTTACGCGGCTTAAACTCTCATCAAAAAACAGTTACATGATGTGCATAGATGTGTTTAACAAACTGCCGGACAAGTTCAAGGAAAATGACCTAAACACATTTACAAACTTGACAAAACAATGGTTGCTCGACAAATGTTATTACAGTGTTAAGGATTTCTTTAATGATAATGATTAAATATAGACATTTCTTCGTACGTATTATAATTGTATTAATAAGACATGTTCATAAATTGTGCGTATTGACAGTATTTAGGGTATTTCTTTGAATTAATTTTATTATTATAATTGTTATATGTATACTTCAAGTTCAGAGTACAATTAAGGCAGTCGTTTTTAATTTTATGTATTATAACTGCGTGTACACCTGCAAAGGTAGGGTTAAATGAAACTTAGATGTAAGCATGACTATCTGCAATTTGTAACTTTAATCTACACGCAATAAAGTATCATTTCATTTCATTTCATTTCATTTCATTTCATTTCATTTCATTTCATTTCATTTCAGTCACAAGGTTTATTTTCTCAACCTTTTCGCCATTTTCCGATACAGGGTCACAAAGGAAGCCATAACACGCAGGCAGGGTTCGTCCGACCCTTTACTTAAATCGTCTGGCTCGACTGCGCTTACTTTTTATTTCGTATACGAACGGTTCGATCGTACGTGACGTCTTGCGTTTGATGTGTCAACGGGGCCTAATAGCTTCTACAAGAAGATTTTACTGCTAGATTTCCGTTGAAGAAAATATGAGGGTGCGGTGTTACATCGGAGGTTTGAGAGCCACTGACTATGTTTATGGACTTTTGTTCCAAACGTTCATTGCTTAGAACGAATCGCAGTCGTGGTTTTCTAAGCAATTTTGACGTTTTCTTGTTCGCTGATTGGTTAAGCGCATAAAAATATTTGTGTACAGAAAAATACAACTAGTAATTGTCAATGTCAATACTCTGATACTCTTCAGAGTCTGTCTTCCTTCAGTTCATTTCATTTGTTAAATTCGTACGATTGGTTCGATTTCACAGATTCACAGTAAAGTTTTAACGTCGTCTTTGGACGCCGCGAAATATGAATCTGCTTAAGCTATTTTAAATTGAGCAATGTAAAAATATAATATATAAATAATATAATTATAAAATTTTAGGACTGAAAAAGTTGAGTTAGTAACATGGTTTTTGGTGCTGTAATTTTCGTGCTCACTTTGGCGTTATGCCTCGATTTGGTGATGGTTTTGAATAATGGGTTAGCGCTGACTCCACCGATGGGCTGGATGTCCTGGGGATACTACATGTGCGCCGATGACTGTGAAAAGAATCCTAATAAATGTCTCAAGTGAGTTTAACCGGCTTTTTATTGTTTACAAATAAATGGCTAGTCATTTATAATGTAGTTCCGATTCGATCGTAATCGATAAAGTTTTATTTGTCTTTACCCATAAGCATAACTGTACTAGTAATACATATTTTTATATTTTTACTTCATTTAATACACGTATTATAACGCTGGCAGTACCGCGTCACTAACAAATTAAATAAGGTCCAAAATTTGTAGAATGTGAATAAGCTGATGATAGTTAAACGTATTTATAAATGTTTAATACGGAATAGTATTGTATTCATCGGTCTGACATTTCATGAGCTTAAGCTATCTCAAACTAAGCAATAAAAAAACATACATGTCCTCCTTTTTTCGCCCACGGGCAGCAGGGAAAAAATACTAGCCAAGTAGCCAGTAAGTAGTAGACATACTTATAAAAGAAAACCAGTCCTAAATTCTGGCTCCGGTCTATGCATTGTAATTTAATTTTAAGACGTTCCGTATACACGGCATACGCTGTGGGCAGTAAACACATTAATCACTTGTTTCTGATAAGAACAAATTGATTCTGTAAGATTGAAATATGCCGACTGCTATGACTTACGGGTGAATTTAAAAAATATTGCAAAGTTAAAAACACTTAATTTTATCCTTTGTGTAATGAAAATTAACCCATGACTGCGTGACGAATTTTCATTACACCATGGAAGAAAGTTAACATGAGTCCTTAAATATGTACATTTATTTTGAAATTCAGCCTATTCTGTTGGCTGTAAGTGCAAATACCAACTTTTACTATATTTTTTCTCTTCATTTAAGTATTTATTTTTATATTACTAGCTTCTGCCCGCGATTTTGTCCATGTAGATTTTGATTATCGTTATTCCATCAGGAACTTATAATTTTTTTTGGGATAAAAAGTAGCCTGTGTGTTAATTCAGTGTATAAGCTATTGCCTTTCCAAATTTCACCCAAATCCGTCCAGCCGTTGCAGCGTGAAGGAGTAACAAACACACACCGACACATACACACACACACACAAACTTTCGCATTTAGGTATAATATTAGTAGGATCAGTATACATACTGTAGAGCTTAGTTTGGAACTAGTGTAGTGAAATAAGGTTGCAATGCGAAAATAGACCTTATTTCACTGTACCTTTTTAGGTGATACGTCGCATTTGCTTTTATTATTTTAAATTTAAAAGCAAATGGTTCGATAGAACGGCGATTGTTAATTTTTGTTTAGTTTTTCGGGAGTCGCTCCTAGGCCTGCGGGCCGGGCGCATCGCTTGCACATATATATAAATAAGTTACGAGTTAAATAAAAGAATAAGCAGTGAAGTTTGTGTTTTATAAAATCGAAACCACCACCATTCTTTACATGGTGGAGGTGCGGGGTAGTCAACTCACCCGTACCCGCAAACAGTTCGTAAAAAGTGATGCTCTACCAAAATGAGTGAAGAAGAATAAGGAGGATGAGTAGACGCTGTGCCTCATCATCTTCAACACCCACCCCGGAAATGAAAGTTACGTACATACTTAATATATTTTTATTTCATCATCACTAGCATTATTTTATCACAAACGACGATATGGACGAAATGGAAGTGATAGAAACCACACCATGGTCAACATCGACGCTTATTTTATTCACTTCACTGCACCGAAGAAAAAAATATGGGGCCATCAAAAGGGGAGATTAAAGGCACTTGATTATAATTAGACCCCTAGTACGGGTCAGTAATATTCCAGTTCCGCTATGCATTGCGAGAAGACGAAGTGCAGCAGAAGTTTCGAGTTCGGCAGCGATCATCGAAGATGGATCCAGGACAAGCTCCAAAAATAATCCACGACATGATCACGACGAGGGAGGGGCGATGTCTACCAGCCCCCTATTTCACCATCCTGAGAATGACAGGTGACAGGTGACATTTCGGTGTACATTGCAAAGTCAATACGCTGATGCATCACTGTGTTTCATATAAGCTGCGCCATGTACGTTGGAATGTCACCTGTCACCTGTCATTGTCAAGATGGTGAAATAGGGGGCAGAAGACGCCGCGACGGAGGAATCCCATTAAAAAGTCAGATCTTTTATATTTATTTTTTCGTAGGAATTTCTAGCGAAATATAGGCGGGCATGTTCATGTTAGGCGCGTTAGAATTTATAAAATCCAGAATGGTTAGGAATAATTTTTATCACGTGTAGTTTTATTAATATTTCTATTTATTTTCACTTCTAAGAAATAAATATTTACGACGTATTTAATTATGTCATAAATGACGTGACGTTGATCACGACATATTTAATATTTAATGGCATCTGGCATAATAATATTCATGTCACGCATTATAAATGAAATGGTATGTAAACAAAGTAAATATGGTTTGTGTAGTGGATCATGGAATGAGGCATGAGATGGATGGTATGGATTGTATCGTTAGGAACGACCTGACCGGGATTTTTTATATTTAGGTGTAATTTATATGTTGATTGGGAATGTAAACCCTAAACATTACATAGTAAATCAGGGGAAGGGTGTATTGTCCTTCATCATTCACGACGGCTAACGGATTATACAGGGCTAGTTAATTTGTGAAGGCGGAGAGGAAGACCCTCTTCGGTTCTTCTATTATTATATAATATGATGTTTATAATCTTTTAGTTTGGGGTTTTAAGGTATATGGGGATGGTTTCCTCGCACGAGTACATAATGTATACTCGAGGGAATTATCTGCCATGACCTTAGGGGTGTGCATAGGAATAAGACATGGGGTGACATCGTATAGTAGTGTGAGGTATGTGGTCAATATTTTAAATAATAATGACAGCTTACTTTGCGATATCAGTGCGCAAGCATTTTCAATGTGGTTGAAAATGGTTGTGTGTTGTAATCTAATCTTCAAGAGTAATTAATTAACTGTTTAATTATTTAAATCTTGAAGTCTGGAAGTATCCAATAAGGATGTCCTGTCACTTCTCTTCCATTGGAATTTGAGGAAGTGAAGGAACTGTATTGTGTTATCCTTAGGACACAGGTCCATTAGTAATTTTTATATTAGGATGTAATGAGTCCGAAACTGACTTGACGGATGTCAAATCATTGACGGATAAGAGGGACATAGGTCCGCAACAAGACTCTGCTTCCTTAAGTGGTAGCGCTCAGATTCTTTGTCATAAATGTCATAATGAAACTGAGTCTTATGAATATGACTTTTGTAAGACAATACAGCATCCTCAATGCATGGATTGTCAAATTTGTTTGGTAGGGTCAGGCAGGCAGATTAATTTTCATTATTATTCGCCGCCCCTCTTTTCCGAGGTTTTGTAGGGCGGAAGTCCACTGTGTTAATGTTGTCGGTTTATTAATCTGCATTCACAACGACACATTAATCGCACAGCAGGCTATCCGGCATGACTGGACGAGTAGCTAATGTTTACTCCTCGTGTAGGTAGATGTTAGGGCAAGTAGGCTTCATCCTTGTTCGCAGAGGGACGAGGGATGTAGTGAAATAAGGTTGCAATGCGAAAATAGACCTTATTTCACTGTACCTTTTTAGGTGATACGTCGCATTTGCTTTTATTATTTTAAATTTAAAAGCAAATGGTTCGATAGAACGGCGATTGTTAATTTTTGTTTAGTTTTTCGGGAGTCGCTCCTAGGCCTGCGGGCCGGGCGCATCGCTTGCACATATATATAAATAAGTTACGAGTTAAATAAAAGAATAAGCAGTGAAGTTTGTGTTTTATAAAATCGAAACCACCACCATTCTTTACACTAGCTATCTCACTAAGCTAAATTACATATAAGCAGCATAAGGTGATGGTGCGACATCACTACATAGTATAAAACAAAGTCGCTTCCCGCTGTCTGTCCCTATGTATGCTTAGATCTTTAAAACTACGCAACGGATTTTGATGCGGTTTTTTTTAGTAGATAGAGTGATTCATGATTAAGGTTTTTATGTATAATAAATTTTGTTTTATGTACGTGTGTTATAGAAAACTCAAATAAACCGAAGCGAAGCGAGGGCGGGTCGCTAGTATTGTATAAGCATATGGTGCCACTTTAAAAAAACCATAGAGATGCGCTGAGTAAAATTCGAGACAGAAAAACAATATTCATCATACATGATGGTTTTTCAGTGAGGAACTGATAATGTCAGTAGCCGATGCGATCTTTAACGAGGGTTATCAAGAAGCTGGCTACGAGTACATCATCATTGATGACTGCTGGTCGGAGCACCAGAGGGACGAGAATGATAGGCTGGTGGCTGATAATAAGAGGTTCCCGAGAGGCATGAAATTTCTGGCTGACTACGTAAGCAGGATCATTATTGTTTTTAGGGTTCCGTGGGCGATGGGAGCTTAGCCCAATGGACCATATTAATATGCGTATGGTGTCTGCTTGTTCTAACTTTGACGGGTTGTTATATGTTACAACGGCAGAATTATAAATTTTTTTTTTAAAGAAAGTGAACTAATAAAGTTCGTTTCCATACATACAAGCAACGTTTTTTCATCAACGTATTTTTATTTTTGTTATATCGTAAAAACGGTAAAACATTCAAGCATTAAATTTGTTTTTTTTTGTTTGCATACATACAATTCTAAACTGATTGTTGCCCAAACCGCTGGACCTAGCAACTTGAAATTTTGCACATAGATACCTTATACAGTGTAGAGTTTCACTAAGGAAGAATTTTTGGAAATCCCACCCTTAAGGGGTAAAATAGGGGTTGAAAATTTGTATGAAAGTTCTGTCAGTTTTGAAGTTAGGCTCTGAAAATGTTGTGCTGGCGATTAAAAATTAATTTATATGTGTCTTAATGTTTTTTGGTAAAACTGACTGACTGATCGATCGACGCATAGGCTAAATCGCTGGACTTTTAAATTTGGGGGGAATATTCCATAGGTACCCTAGAAGTGCATTGGAAATTCACCCCCTAAGGGGTTAAAATAGGGGGTGGAAGTTTGTACGGAACTATGGTTATTTTTGTAGTTGCGAACGTGGTAATTGGTATTTACATACATACATTAAATCACGCCTGTTTCCCAGAGGGGTAGGCAGAGACCACTTCTTTCTACTTGCTACGATCTTGACAAATTTCTTTCGCTTCTTCCACATTCATACATCGAGTCATGCACGCACGTCGGTTTCGGGTACTTAAGATTTGGCTCTTTTCCAGTATTTCACCGATTTGACTCGAAAAAGTACGCCTAGGGCGGCCCCTTCCAACCCGTCCACTCACTATCGATCTGTATATCTCTTTCGTCAATCTCCTTTCATCCATCCATTCATTTCTTTCGTAATTGGTATTTAAGCTACTTTTTATAAATAAAAATAAAAAGTATGTACAAACAATATTCAGTGATTTTGAAAAAACTGCCCCAAAGGCGATAAATAGTATGAGTTTATTTATTTTTGAAGTAAGCAAATTGGTAATTGGGAAACTAAGCTACATGGACAAGTAATTTAGACATTTCGATTTCCTTTTAAATCCTCTCACGGGTTTAAGTAGAATAGAATAGTTTATACCCAGGACCAGGTCTTCAATACCGGTTAAATTTTTAAACCGTTATTATGTTCTTTGACGCAAAACCTTATAATTTCGGGTGCGTTCGCATAAACCGGTTTTTCTACCGTTTTTGGAGGGACCTCTATATAAAGTTTTTTTCGTATTAACCGGTTTTGACCTAAAAAAAACCGGTTATTCCAGCCGCATACCGCGCGAGTCTTCACATGACTTGTCAAAAAAACAAGTTGCATCGAACACGTAGGTTTCTTGACTCGCCCGGTTGATTAAGGTTAAAATTGAAAATTGATTCAGTTTAAAATAAAGTTCTCAAAACGTTCGCGTTCCCTAGATAAGTTCCCGGTGCAAAACCGAAATAAACCGCTATTAACCGGTATTTTTTTTGTGTCTGCCTTTGCTTAGATTCACAAGAAAGGCCTAAAATTCGGCATGTACACCAACATAGGCAAAGACACTTGCATGCGCTTCCCCGGCTCCCGCGACCACTTCGAGCAGGACGCCAAAATGTTTGCAGAGTTCGAGGTAGATTACCTAAAGGTGGACGGATGCTTTGTCGAACACGAGTACCTTCAAACAGGTAATTTACATACAGTCAACCTATTTGATTTCTGAGCCACTATGGACTATGTTAAAGTGACGTTGACAACCAAAACGTATTAATGAATGAATGAATGATATTTATTTTCCAAAGTAAGTCACAGTATACATTGCATGTTATGTCAAAAGTACAAGAAATTACATTGGAATCGTCAACAATATACATAAATTTTAATATAATCAAAATAGAAACAAGAAGTCAGGATAACAATAACAATACAGAACTAAGAAGTTATCACCGTTAAGGATCGTCTCAAAATAAGTCAAAACATTAAGTACAAATAATAAAAAACAACAATACATATTAAATCAAAACAAATTATAAATCAAGGGCCATAAACTCTTTAACTGAGTATAATCGATTATCCATTAAAAAGTTTTTCAGCCGGCGTCCAAATGTTTCGTCGTAAGAGACTCCCTATGATTTGGTTTACAACGTCACGTTGACAAAGTCCATAGTGGCCTAGGAATCAAATTGGTTGACTGTACATATTCCACTAACTTTAGTCATCATGAGCTTGCGTCAAATCCGGTAGTTCTGATTGCATGGTTGCACACTTTTTTTTATGATGTTGACGCAATTAATAATCTAAGTTTGTGACCTCGAGCGCCGAATGCAACCTTGCCAAAAATAAAAAGCTGCGAAAATTTCACAAATTTTTCAGATTCTGGCGATTAAGTATAAGATTATAACCCTAAAGGACTAGTTTTTGGTCGTAGTTTTAAAGTAGACTAAATTTGATACAATATGAGACTAGAACTAGACTTGTCTCTGTAGACTAACCTAACTATTGGGTAGTTTACGAGATACCAGCCTTTCAAAATCCATTCTTTCTTAAAACATCGTTTTTTTAACAACCTCTACGAGCTGTAGTAGGTACCAACTATTCGCCAGGGCTGCGACGAAAACCAGCATCAATCTGGCCAGGAAATCTAGCAGCCTCGTGTAAAATCGAGCAGGGTCTATCATAATTATGATCAGGGGTCGGACAAAAAGTGCGGATGACGCAAAATTGACGTACCTAATCTTGCACACAGGATAATGTTTGTATTTAAACTTCCGTGTGACATGTAGCAACGAAAGAGTATTAATAAAGTAACAAAATAATCGTAATCATATCCATGGAATTAATAATACAAGTCTTTATTTACGAAGTCAATTTATTGTTCATCTGATTGACAATGTGTCACAAAAAAACGTACTCATTTCAAGTGGCGATATCGTTTAATAAAGAGGTTGATAAATGATAAGTGTTAATTGTTTATACTTACATACATACATACATAAACTCACGCCTTTATTCCCAGAGTGGGGTAGGCAGAGCTACAGAATTACCAAGCACTCTTTAAATAAGTTGTTGATAATTCTGTAATCACGTATGATGTTTACCAGTGTATTAGTGACAGGTTGCAAGCCCATCGCCTAAGAGTACTAGAAGCCTTTATTATTCCCTTAGTCACCTCTTACGTTACGATATCCACAAGAAGACATGGAGTGGCACTATTCTGACCTGGTGACCACACATGTAATAATAATTGATTATGAACATCACAAATACTATTTGAAATCATCCTATAAGTGGTTTGACGTCATCCGCACTTTTTGTCCGACCCCTGATTATGAACATCAAAAATACTATTTGAAATCATCCTATAAGTGGTTTGACGTCATTCGCACTTTTTGTCCGACCCCTGATTATGAACATCAAAAATACTATTTGAAATCATCCTATAAGTGGTTTGACGTCATCCGCACTTTTAGTCCAACCATTGATTATGAACATCAAAAATACTACTTATTTGAAATCAGCCTATAAGTGGTTTGACGTCATCCGCACTTTTTGTCCGACCCCTGATTATGATAAATACACAACCCTCGGTGCGCGAGTGTGACCCGTACTTGACCATTTTCTTTCCTCTTCCAGCTTACATAGAACTGGGTAACCATCTCAACAAAACTGGGAGGCCCATGGTGTACGGATGCAGCTGGCCCTTCTACGACAAGTTTATACACAAAACTGAGGTAAGTTACTCGTAATCATAATGGGCGGACGACGGATGCAATATGGTGACGAAAGCACTATTTATGTACTATTTATGTGTGAAAATATATGCAGTTTTTGTTATATTTATAACAAGCAGTACATATTTTATATAATTAAGAAATTACTGAAGTATCACTTTACGAATCCCGTCTTATGACTGTAGATGTGGAGAGGTAATTTTCCCTATATAAGTAGATAGTGAACTATAAAAGGAACGCACTGAAAATACGTAATAAAGAAAAAAATATGATTATTTATTAAACAATAAAATTCTATTTTTTACAGTGATGTTCTCTTTTTTAAATCAATTGTAGTCATATCCATATTACGGATATCGTTCGACATTATTTTGACGTAATTTGCATCCGTTGTCCGCCCATTAATCATGCGCGGACGCAGGCAGGGCCGGTAACATCCCTCCCAGGGGCGTAAATCTCACTAAGACGAGCTTAATATCTATCCGAATTTCCGATCCCTGTTCACGACACGCCATATAAATTGTGAATTTCTGTAGCTCTACCTACCCCACTCTTGAATAACAGGCGTGAAGGGACGTATGTGTGTATCTGTGTAAACAACAATCAAGTGAGTATAATAGTGTTAACAAACATTTCCTACTAGCAGTTAATAAATCGTGTTCAAGATACGTCACCATGGCAACGAGGTCCAAATAAAAGTTGATTGACCCTTATAACTCTTATAAGTATTTATTTCTCTATAGAAACTTTTTCTACTACCTACCTTTATAGATGTCAAATTTAACAAAAACTTGTTTCCCCTACTAGCCTAGCTACGAGAAAGTGGCCCAAACCTGCAACTTATGGCGCAACTACCACGATGTTACTACCAATTTCGACGCGGTCTACTACATCATGCATTTCTACCAGGAGAACGCGGAGCTTTTGCAGCAGTTCCACAAACCGGGACAATGGAACGACCCCGACATGGTAGGTTTGTATGCACCCCTTAATCTACAGGGTGTCCCTAAAACCGGGTCCATATTGACTCACATAAAATTCTTATTCCTATTTTTTGTTTTCCTACCGATTTGTATTCATAATAATCACTCTTCCTATTTTTTTTCCTCGTACTTTTTTGTTCATACTTTTTAAGTCATAATTATCGCAATTCATAATGCATTTTTTTTTAAGAAACTCACTTTTTGAGATTTTTTATAAATGTAACCTAACCTAACCTAACCTTATTACACATAAGTTAAGAAATTGAGAAAAGTGTACGGCTTCATTAATGTTTGCGTTATGAATTTAGATGATTATGAGTTCCGATCGTTAGTACTAAAAATGTTTTAGAAGAGTATGAAGAGTGATCATTATGATGTGAAATGGTATGAGAAACATTTTCGGACTTCCGATAATAGGACTTAAAAAGTTATGCGAGTAGATACGCACCGCCTAAAACCAACGCCAAAATTGAGGGCTGATAGAGCAGCTAAAAAGCTATCGATGTAACCCCTATGTATGTTCAGCGATTTTTACTAGTTTCGGAGATATTGATAATTTTAATCTGTATTTTTGTAATTTTCTCTCATGTTATGTTTTATTTCATAAGTTTTTCAGTGGTATCTTACATATTTAGAATCATTACGAATCAGCGAAGTTTTTAAACATAAAGTTGTTTTAAGCAATCACTGGGACACCGAGTATGGAGAAACAAACATTACGCTATTACTTGAAAAAAAATATTAAATACAAAAACGGTCAATTAGGTTTAAAAACTATGTCAGTCAAAGACGTTATGTACAGTCAACAGCATAAATAAGTGATCATTTCTGTATCATGTCGCTTTCAATCGTTTCACAATTTTCTATCACATTTCCAACACCACGGTACATAAATTATCACTTATTTATGCTGTTGATTGTACTCGGCTCATGTCAAGTGATATCGTATAATTAAAGAGGTTGATAAATGATAAGTGGTAATTGTTTACGAACATACTATTTGAAACCTATGAGTGGTTTGACGTGATCCGCATGAAATGAGCGCTCCAAATGACAAATAAAAAACAAATAAAACATGGCGTCGAATAGGGCCTACTCAGTATTGTGCCGCGGCAAGACGCGGCGCTGGTTTTCAGGGGGACCCTGACTTATTACCTTAAATGAGTTATATTCATCTTCTTGTACACTTGTTTACTCGTTGCACAACCTTTCACCCTCCTAAATCTCTCAAGGGTTTGCTGGAAGAGATCCTCCCTTAAAGGGATAAGTTCGCCTTCGTACATATTTGATATAAATGTGGTGGTGGATAAAGGTGGTACGCTTGCCATTTTGCTACACGGGATCTATGTTTTCCTACATCTATGATGGAGCAGATCTGCTACTAAGCATACGAAAGGTTAATAGATAGAGACAAATGGTCGGGCTTATAATAATATGATAAAAAAAAAGATAAAAGATGTTTATTCAGTAAGTAGGCCGTACAGGCACTTTTACACGTCAAGAATCTACCAGCGCTTCCCAAGAGGAGACACTGCTGAGAAGAAACGCCGCAAGAAACTCAGCAGTCAGTCATTTTTTAAACATATTTATTTTATTACAATGGTACTACTTAATCTAGCATTATATAAAGCAATAAATATTAAATTCAATATAATATCAAATAACATGCGTAGATCAGCAGGAAAACATGCCAAAAATCTTACATGAGAGATAAAGGAAGAAAAAAAAAGTAGAACCCACTAACTCATATGTGTGTTTATAACTTATAATTATAACACGATGCAAGATGACCACATAAAAGTTTCGATATGTTTTCCTACATCAACGGTGTCCCCTAGACAAGATAAAGCTTTTGCAATTGATCAAATTATTATTGACTATGTTTCGGGTTTAGACCATGCATTTGTGTCTGTTAGATAGTCCTCGACCCTATAATACGCTTTAGACATTAACGACTTTTTCAAGTTATTTTTAAGTGCTGGAAAGGGTAACTTTAAAACTACGTCAGGTGAGTGCGAAGAGTGGGAAATATATCTTTTGTGCTCTTCCCACTCATGCCAAGTATAGGCAGAGGCTGACTACAGGTCTCTGGCTGACCACTGGTGACTTTACTCTACGCAGTTTAGTTTTTTTTTTTTTTTTTATGGCATCGAGTAGACAAACTAGCACAAGTTTTCCTTCTCCCACCAAAAGAGGGCGCTCGTTCCAGCTGATTCTAGGGACCGGCTCGCTCACCGAGGGCCAGGCGCGCGTCCAGATGGCCGTGTGGGCGATGCTGTCGGCCCCGCTCCTGATCAGCTGTGACATGCGTCGCGTGACGTCATACGAGAAGAGTTTGCTGCTGAATTTGGACCTTATCGCGTTAGGGCAGGACCAGCTGGGGATTATGTCGACACCGCATCAGGTAAGTTTCTGATACTGTACAAGTTGTTTATCATTATTAGGTATCGGAGTTTTTATCGCACGGTAACACTATAGCAAGCTATGGAGTCGTCATTTGCCATTAATCTAAAATCTTATTCATATTCATACTCATTTATTTAATTTATCTTAAAATGCCTCTATAGCGGTCGGTCGTGTATATTTATCTTAGTCAAGTTAAAAAAAATATCTATAAGATTATAAATTCATAACTTGAACTATACAACAGCGAATAGGTAATTCGCCATTAGTGTGGACTAAAACATTCACTTCTGCCGTGTTTTAATGTATCTTTTGTTTGTTTATACATTTTCGTAATTAAATCAGTATAAAAATGGTAATTAATTTTTATTGTAATATTTATTTTTCAATTAAAACATTAAATAATCGTTTCTAAACTCGTCAACGTTGTTGTCCTTGATTAAAAAAAAAACCTAAATAATTATATAAATAAATGAGTATGAATATGAATAAGAGTTTAGGTTTATGGCAAATGACGACTCAATAGCTTGCTATTAGTCTTACCGCGCGACAAAAACTCCGATGCCTAAACATTACATGTTTATACAGAACTACAGAAGTCGCAAAGCGATCTGAGGGCCATGTCAAGATGTACCACGCTAACTAGCGTTTCTATTCCTTTCGTTTTTAAACGCATCGCGTCACCGGTAGATACGAAAAGTCACGTGATCTGCCAGTGACGCGATTGGTTTAAAAACTGTATTGTATCGTATTTGCGACCTAGTCCTATCCGTATCGAGATGTGGACCTAAAGCTTGTAGCCCAAATAGTTGCCTCGATCGGGAACCGAACCCGGGGCAAGCAGGGCCAGTGCCAACTAGATTGACGGCCTCGTCGAATATTTCCTTAGCTTTACTTGCAGGTGAAGTTGTTGAGAGTATTGCGATATTTTTGGCAAAAATCTTTATTTTCTGATAGCAATCTTTCCATTTGCAAATTTTTCCAATCTTTATTGTAGCTTATTTTGCCGAAGCTTTTTTTCTTAGCATAAATAATTCCTCTATCACAATTTCCCAATCTGTATTCATCTGAATATTTATATCATTTCCATAGAGTAGTTCTAGTACTTTCGGGTAGTTTTGCGGGTGATAGGACCTTGTGCAGGGTCCGTCCGGATCGCTACCACCATCTTATCTATTAACCTACCGCCAAACAGCAGTGTTCGCATTGTTGTGTTCCGGTTTGGGGATAAGATAGCCGGTGAAATGACTAGCATAGAGGCATTCCGTCTTAGTCCTCAGGGTTGGCAACGCATTTGCAGTCTTAGGATTGCACAGCAGTCTTGTGAATGCGAATGTCTATGGGTCACAGTTTCCACATACCATCAGGTGGCCTGTGTGCTCGTTTGTCTTCTCAATGCCATAAAAAAAAAAAAAAGTTTGGCCCTTCGGTCCTGCTGCAAAAATAACTTAACCTTAACCTACCTACCTATTTCGGCCTGATTAAAATGTGGAAATTTGCGCTCATTCCCGAAATACCAGAATTTTAAAATACCAGACTACTCTCTTTACCAGATTCTCAAATCACCAGCTTCGAAATATTAGGTAAGCATAATCAACGATACCGAAATTTAAATGTTATTTTTTGAGAATCATGTATATTGAGAATCTGGTATTTTAAAATTCTGGTATTTCGGGAATGAGCGGAAATTTGCACCTGGGAAAAATCCAGAATGGAAAATATGCGACCAGGTAAAATTAAGCATGGGAAAAAACACGCCTGGAAAAATGCTACGCAGAATAATCGAGTTTGCGAAAAAAATTGCTACACCCGTTTTGAAATTGTTATTAATTTAGTTGATTATGTTGCAGTTGACATCATCTCTGACAATGTGGGTGAAGCGGCATCACCCGAGGAAGGGAAACAAATTTCATACCTTCTCTTTCGCACTCGTCAATCTTGGCCGTGAAGTTACGAATATTACCATAATGCCTTCCTTCTACGGTTTAGATTCGGCTGATGAACACACAGTACTGGTATGTTTTACCCCCGATGCAAAAAAGAGGGGTGGTATTAGTTTGACGTGTAAGTGTGTGTGTGTGTCTGTCTGTGGCAGACCGTAGCTCTGAAACGGATGAACCGATTTGGATGTGGTTTTTTTTTTTGAAAGCCGGTCCTTTGGCGGTTGTTTTTAGACATGTTTTATCAAAATCGGTTTAGCCGTTTTTGAGATATTGAGCTTTTAGCGGGTTAAAAGCCCCCGATTTACGGGCGACACCTACTTTCAGAGCTCATATCTCTTAAACGGCCCAAAAATTTCATGAAATCTTGCTAAGAACCAGCCCGATTAAAGCAGCTTTTTTTAAAAAAAAAACTACGTACAAATCCGTTCATCCGTTTAGGAGCTAAGATGCCACAAACAAACAGACACTCCGATACATAGCCATATAGACAAGCTATAAACTTTTAACACCCCTCTTTTTATTTATTAGTTGTAAACCCCCTATTATCCATGTCTTTAAAGAGACGATGCTACCTATAGTCGTATTGTTAATTTGGAAAAGTTTAAAAAGCGTGAAATAATAATTAAAAAAAACAGACACTTCGGGGACCGTTAAGTAAACTAAATATAAAATAACCCAGTTACTTAGCGGTCCCCGACGTGGCGACGCTTGAATCAAAATATTAATACCTACTTATACAAACATACATTCAATTACGCCTGTTTCCCAGAGGGGTAGGCAGAGACCACTTCTTTCCATTTGCTACGATCTTGACAAATTTATTTCGCTTCTTCCACATTCATACATCGAGTCATGCACGCACGTCGGTTTCGGGTACTTAAGATTCGGCCCTTTTCTAGTATTGCTCCGATTTGATTCGAAAAAGGACGCCTAGGGCGGCCTGCATGTAAAAAAAAAATTACATCATTAATAACATAATAACTGTCTGCCACCAATTTGCTACGTATATAACCGGATCTGATTATAATATAATAATATTACTAAGACCCTCTTGCACGTAAATATACCCCAAGATTAACCAGGTTAAATGCGAAAATGGTTAAAAATGCGAAAGTTTGTGTCCGTGTTGTTTAGCTAGAAAGAGATAGGAACAAAATTGTTGGCTTATATCTTGGTTACGGAGCCGAAACGTGGACACTTAAGAAAGGGCTGGTTCACAAATTTAAAGTCGCTCAGCGAGCTGTGGAGAGGGCTATTTTGGGAGTTTCTCTGAAGGATCTGATCCGTAATGAGGTGATCCGACAGATAACTAAGGTTATCGACGTAGTCCATGGAATTAGCAGCTTGAAGTGGCTGTGGGCCGGCCATTTGTGCCGCAGAACCGATAATCGCTGGAGTTATCGTATTCTTGAGTGGAGACCGCGAGTCGGCAAACGTAGTGTAGGACGCCCTCAGACTAGGTGGAGTGACGATCTTCGCAAGATGGCTGGCAAGAGCTGGATGAGAGTGGCCACGAATCGTGCTCGTTGGCGTGTAATGGGAGAGGCCTATGTCCAGCAGTGGACTAATATAGGCTGATGATGATGATGATGATGATGATGATGATGATGATGATGATGATGATGATGATGATGATGATGATGATGATGATGATGATGATGATGATGATGATGATGATGATGATGATGATGATGATGATGATGATGATGATGATGATGATGATGATGATGATGATGATGATGATGATGATGATGATGATGATGATGATGATGATGATGATGATGATGATGATGATGATGATGATGATGATGATGATGATGATGATGATGATGATGATGATGATGATGATGATGATGATGATGATGATGATGATGATGATGATGATGATGATGATGATGATGATGATGATGATGATGATGATGATGATGATGATGATGATGATGATGATGATGATGATGATGATGATGATGATGATGATGATGATGATGATGATGATGATGATGATGATGATGATGATGATGATGATGATGATGATGATGATGATGATGATGATGATGATGATGATGATGATGATGATGATGATGATGATGATGATGATGATGATGATGATGATGATGATGATGATGATGATGATGATGATGATGATGATGATGATGATGATGATGATGATGATGATGATGATGATGATGATGATGATGATGATGATGATGATGATGATGATGATGATGATGATGATGATGATGATGATGATGATGATGATGATGATGATGATGATGATGATGATGATGATGATGATGATGATGATGATGATGATGATGATGATGATGATGATGATGATGATGATGATGATGATGATGATGATGATGATGATGATGATGATGATGATGATGATGATGATGATGATGATGATGATGATGATGATGATGATGATGATGATGATGATGATGATGATGATGATGATGATGATGATGATGATGATGATGATGATGATGATGATGATGATGATGATGATGATGATGATGATGATGATGATGATGATGATGATGATGATGATGATGATGATGATGATGATGATGATGATGATGATGATGATGATGATGATGATGATGATGATGATGATGATGATGATGATGATGATGATGATGATGATGATGATGATGATGATGATGATGATGATGATGATGATGATGATGATCTTGGTTATTTTTATAGCAATTTGACAAATGTTTTTTCTCAACTGTTTGTTACATGTTTCGGCTTTTATTGAAACTGAAAAATATCATAATATATAATATTTCCTATTGCGTCTTGGAAATGAGATTTTAACTGAAACTTGTTTTTTTTTCAGGATGTATTCACCGGGGTGTATACCCGAAATATAACGGTCTTTGATTCCTTGGTGATATCCATCCCACACGACGGTGAGTAGAGTTATGATATAAACCTAAGGTACGGTCACGAGCGTTAATTTGGGACCCATTTCAAGAAAAATATGCTTGAAGTCGTCATGTCATTAGACATGTCAAGTCATTTGTAACTTTTAAGAAACACAACCTTATTGTTGTAGAATGTCAGATTGACCTTGAACTTTAGGTGGGTACCAAATTAAATCTCGTGACTGCACTTATCCCACCGCCGACGATGATCGGTAGAACTAGTGACCAACTAATAATAATATTAGTAAGAAGGTAACCGAAAGGTCTGACAAGATTTTTTTGTCATCCTATTAAGACTGCACCGAGCAAACGTCGAGCGTCCAGTGGCGCCCTCATTATTGTGTTTTCTAATTAACTAAAGAATTTCCTTGCAATCAGACGATACGATTTTGTAGCGCAAGTAAAAATACAATTTATGGGATACGTAACAAACTTTAATAACAATTACCCTCTGAGTAGTCAGCTTAACGGGAAAAGGTGGCCACTTTTTTCCGTTAAGTCGGTAACTCGAAGGTGAATTGTTATTAAACTATGTGGTATTATATCCTGTTGTGTTTTCATTTGGAGTACAAAAACGTACCGACCAATTTTAAGATAATACTCTAGTTTATTAGAAAACACAATAATACCTATAGTAATGAGGGCGCCACTGTACATCCGGCGTATGCTCGGCGCAGTCTTAAGTATTATATTTTTCGTAAAACACAGGATAGGCTAGTCAAACGCTCGCAAACTTTACGCATTGCCCGCCTAAGCGATTCACGCGCGAACGCGAAGCGACGCGATTACTTACTTAGAACACTGTGTTAGCTATGACACGATTTTCTGGCCACACTCTATTACTTTATTTCCTCATTTTGAGGCTAATACAGCGTTAATAACAAACTAAATCAGGAGTAAAATGCACCGTAGTCTATAAGTTATTAAACTGCATTTTGCTCTTAATTTAATTTGTTTGTTACGCGGTTTAAGTATCACCGACGATATCATAAATTAATGTTCCTTTCGTATTGTTCCAGATGTCGTATTATACACTCTCTATCCTCTGTAAAGTACTAGACTATCAATACACTTTGAAAATGTACATACAATGGTGTCGTCTTTTTTTTTACCTGGCAGCTCAAGAAGGTTTTATTATATATTAAGTATTTACAATTAAAAAAAACTTCTTAATTTCTTGCATTTATAGTTTTCATTATGTTTTGATTGTGTTGACCTGGGGGGTTATTATGACATGGCTATGCAGTTCATTTTACGGTGAGCGAAGAGGACGGAGCTATAGCAGTCACATAACTCTGACCTTTACTATCAGCGTTAATGAATTGCACAGATACGTCATAATAACCCCACTGAACTTTGAATTTATATTAAGTACTTAGGTAATTTATTTCGTCATATTTCAATATCTGAAAGGTCATCATCAAAAATCGGAATAGGTTGTGCAATTCGGGGTAAATTCATGATATGATGGGTATTCCCTATTTTTTTATGGTTGGTTACAAAATTTAATGCCTGAGGACTGCGGTGGGATCATCTTAATTTTTTTCATCACACTTGCTTGTAAATAGTCTCCAAATACGTTAGAAAAATCGACCTTAAATCCAAAATAATACCCGCAGGCCTTTTTTTACCATTACGCCCTATCGTGCGTAATAGCTTATTTATATATATAATACGTGGACTCATACTATCATAATACCGTAAAACGGGGTGAGTTTAAGGGGTGAGAAGGGATAACCTAAAATGAACCATATGTTATTAATTATAAAACTAAAGTTATTTCCAATAAACGTAACGTGATTGTTCATTTAATGCTTGTTCTTATTTGTGTCAAGTTATTATTTAATAGGTTGTGTCCCTACTTATAAGTAGGGACCAGTAGCGAAGCGTCCATACAACCCGATTCCCAGCGGCTTCCCTAAAAATTCCTATGCATAGAGTAGGTACCACTAGGTATACAAACAACAAAACGTAAAACCGAAAGTAACCCGGTGTACTATAGCTTTACCTTGCTTCATAATACGATGCATGAACAAAACGCACTAACGCCGCAATTCAAATTTATTTATTTACCAAGCCGAGATCTATCACTCGCTCGCACCCATTCACTAACCTATATTACTAGAAAGAAACAAGAACAATATTTTCGTATACACGCACACACGCTCAGTTACATTTACCTACGCGCGCTCGAACTTACACCCACAATTTTATTAAAACCGCCATACATGCCGGTGACTCAGCTCCGGACTTGCACTAACACATTTAAACATTTTCCTAGCGCTTCCAACTCGCACACAGACACAGCGGCACGTGAGACGTAATGAAAATTAGAGCGAGAAAGCTCGCCACGGTCCGAGGTGGCAAATCGGCTTATTTTATCGAATTTTAAGCTTTAAGTGCATGAATTATCTTTCTTTTCCCAAGGACGCTGTCGCCGTCACAAACGACCTTCGACCTTTAGTAATAATAATTTGCCAGTTTGCCGCCATTACTTTCGCTTCGCGGCGCGCAAAGATGCACGGTGTTTCCATTAAAGTTTTTTTTTGTTATTTATTATAATTGCCTAGTGTTTTGTTTTATGAAACTCAGTGAAATTTAGCTCGCTAAGCGTTCTGTGATTGTTGTTTATTGTTATTATAGTGTTTGGCAACTAGGTATCTGGCGTTTCTTGGCGACGACGGAGGTTTGTTTCAATTCCGCTATTAATACGTTAGGTACCCTTAGGTTTTGCTTAAATCTATTTATTCAGGTTATATTCGTGGTTTGGTTTTTAAATATTGTCGTCTGTCTGTACTCAAAGTACAAATGGCTGCATTGGTTCAAATTGAGTGTTGTCTTACAAATTAGGTACTTACCTACTTAATGAACTAACATGTTTTTCAAAGTTATCCTTTGAAAATAAAAAAACATGTCATTAAGTTAGGACGCGCTCACCCAGATATAAAAATTGATTATAAGCGTAGAGTAGAGATACACCTTTTTTTGCTCCGGCTTGCCTATTTATTTACGTGACGCTTCGCCACTGGTAGGGACATAAATACATGAATTAGCGAGAGCGTGGAATTGCATAATTATGTAGTGGTATTGTGTGTTTATAGGCATTCTATATTTGAAATTTCCCTTTTCCCGTACTATCAGCATAAAAAGAGGTTTAGTTGGTGGAGTATTGTTTTACTTGTTAAGAAGAGAAATATGATAAGAGACTTACGTTATTCTCTTTTCATGCGAACCGTACAACCACTACAAATGCAAATCCACACTCTCGCTAATTCATCTATACCTCTTGATACCTACTCACCCCGTTTTACGTAATTCTTGTGCCATTCTAGATAAAATGTCAGTTGCATACAATTTTCTAAAAATCTCGCATATAAACTATTGATCTCGACTGACACTAGAATCGGACTCCTGAACGCGTTTGACATTATTTGTGTAAAGTCATAGACAATTATGTAGTCTGCCGCTAATTTATGATTATATACTGTGTGATTCTAAAATATGATCTTTTGTCTGATTTTATTTCATTTCGTCGCAATTGTGATGAAAAACATTGTATGTTACACGGGTGGTAAAGGAAATACAAAACTCAAGTCATTATAACCCTCTGCCCAACAACTGCCTCTTTACCACCCTTAATACACAATGTACTATTATTGTAGCAGTTTTTTTTTATATCCTAATTGTTGTATATCTCAATATGGAACACGAGATAGTGAATTTGCTTAACATATCTATTAAAAGTTAAAGTGAAATAGCACTACCTATTCCAATCTTTGAATCATATAAATTAGGGTGTTTTAATTTCCACACATTGCTATTTTTAATGACTTCGCTCGAGTTCTTGCTCCTATTTATCTAAAAGACCAGTAATCAAAATTATAACAAAATTTGTTGGTATTTAGGGGTTGCACACTTTGACCACTTTTTGAATCGATTTTCTTGCTTATGAAATTCTCCGAGGCCGCAACAGGCAGAAAAAAAAGGTGATTAAAGTCGATATCATTAGTGTTTCACATAAGTTGACTGGAAAGTTAGTTATTGTTTGTTGTTTTTGGAAAAATAATAAAAATAGAAAATCTGGTATAGCGTAAGTGGTCGATTTGTGCAACCTCTAAATGTTGTTCTTTTACCTTGAAATGAAACATAAAAAAAATAAAAAAAAACTTTGGGCGTAAGTCTGCAAAATATGTATTTTTTTCCATACTAATGTAAATATTATGAATATAAGTTTATAACAAATACATTTAGGAACTAATACTTATATTTATATTTATAATGGAAGAATTTCAATGCATATTTAGTTTAATTAAAAAGTATGTCTGTTCGAACATTTGACGTGTATTTACTGGAATTATTGCTCAAACCCCACCTGATTGTGATACCTACTGTATGTAATATATTATTATATTTATAAAGAATATCAATTTACTTTGTTGTTCCTAAATTGCCCCCTAAAAATAGTTACTATTGTCAACGTTATGACTTCTATTCCCTTGACGATAATGACGGACGAGTAAAAACAATACAAATTCAAAACTAAATCTCGGAACATTGTTTTGAAAAAAACACACTGCTGTTGTAAGTTCTGTACAAACATAATGTAAAAATAAGTGTAAAGACGAAGTAAAATATAGCCTCAGCTGATGCATTTCCATTTGTGTTATATATTTACACAATTTACGGTCGAGTTCTTAAATATGTGGACACTTTAAAACCTTAAATTGTCATTTCGATCGCCGTGACAATTCATATAATAATATGGCAGTTTAAACATGACATTAAATAGACAAGGTATTTAAAGTGTACACATCGCTGATTGAATACAAAACGGACACATTCCAAAATAATTTGCTCTTCCATTAAAAATCGTATTCCAACTTCTTCTAATTTTAAAATGCAACACTGACTCATTTCGGATTGTGTCCGTTTTGTATTTAATGAACGACATGTTTATGAACTCAACTGTAATAACAACATGTTAAAGTTTAAAATGGTTTAATAAGAATTGTTTTTTAAAGGTGTTGTCAAAAAAGTCGTGCGTATAGAGGTTTGTCTCTAAATTTGTGTTTTAATTATTATTTAGTGAAAAAAAATACATTACTGCTCTTTGCACTAGTGGTGATTTTATGTGACGTAGAAAAGACGTATGTGACGTTGGAGCTCTATAGTCATTAGCAGAGATTTGTTTATTTCCCTCAGTAAATAATGAACACAAATTAAATAAAAATAGTATGCTTTTAAGACAAAAACTCAAAAAGCATGTTTTTTTTCCAGAACACCTTTAAAAAAAGTTAATTTTTCCAATTACGACAAAATATTGCATCAACAGATGCACGAAGTTAATTTTACAAATTTTTACATCAATAAGAATAAAAAAGACGAATATATCCGATGTTACCAGTTACCAGAATATATTTTATAAGACTGCTTTTAAGCTAACAGAGGAGATGTAGGTTCAAGCCCTACTCAAGATCCATGACTTTCAGTTTTCGCTTTTCATTTGGATTTAGTGCCTGCGGGCACTTATCGTCGAGCATTAGGCTTTATCGATGTGGATAAAACATCTGCCACTTTCTGACCACTATATAAATGCAAGACGTGAGAGTGACGGACGCTTTTATCCACCGCGACAAAAGGCGACCATAATACGGGCCCTGCAAATGACACATGATAAACTGCAAATAAAAAATAAAAGGTTGTCACGAAACACTGAAAACTTTTAATTTAAGTTATGTTCTTATTTCCAAGATAATTAGAGCCGCTTTAATTGTCCTATTCTTTGCTCCGGACATTTAATTAGTCCGTTCATTATGCGGAAAACTTTAGTAGCCAGGCTACAGACATATTGCATAGCCTTTTTAAGGTCCAGTTAAAGTTCAGCACTTGTAAGACGAGAGCTCGGAATAAATGAGCATCTTAGCGAATAATTTCCCAAATGCGCCAACCCTAGAGAAGGGAAATGATTGTACCGACCAGAGGGCCCAGACAAGATGCATTTAGTTTTTAAACCAATCGCGTCACTGGCACATCACGTGACTTTTCGTATCACTTCATCTTCCAGTGACGCGATTGGTTTAAAAACTAAACGAAGAGAAACGCTAGGTAACGTAGTGCATCTTGCCTGGGCCCTCAGTAGATGACCGAAAATCGGACATTCTAATTCTAATCTAACTCCTGAACTATTGGACCGGTATCAATGAATAAGTTTTAATTCATAAAACACGTGCGTCATAGGCTACAGTGTTTTTAAAGGTAATTATTACTACCTAAAGTCGAGTCCAGAATTAGGCGAACTAACTTGACAGTTCATTGTATACTAATGTTGCCACAGTTTGGCTAGTGCTGTAAATATCGATAACTAATCAAACACAACGGATTTGGAATTATCATCGACAGTATATAGCGTTTGTTTCTACCGCATTTTCATATTTACCAGAAAGAAAGGGATGAATGCTATATGTATGGTACATGCAAAACCGTACTAGCCCGACGGAAACCACCTAAAAGGATCAAATGGCCTGTTATTTTTGTATTTTGTTCCTAATTTGAGGAGTAAGTATCGTAAATATCCGCCTTAAACCGTATATCCTACAGATGATAGTATATCATAAAAAATGCTGTACTTAGTTCGTCCTATTTTGCAAGTATGTATGAGTGTGAAAGTTTCGACGACAATTACTTGATAAAATATAAATAGAATCCGATTTATAGAAGGCACAATGTTATATCGACATTATTTGCGTCGACATAAACCTATCACTATTTATTTTTTCCTATGTCTGGCAACATTTTCGGCTGTAAAGTTGGTTCGCCTAATTCTGGACTCGACTTTAGTCGCCAGGCGAGATTAACTTTTTAAACTATTGAATTATCTTTATAGTACATAGTATAATTTAAAGTCAGTCTCCGCGTCTGTCTCTCTGTCTGTCTGTATATTCGCTAACTCCGCCATAACCACGCAACGGATTCTAATGCAGTTTTCACCATCAGTTAGAACATTTTTCAGGGAAGGGATTTATGTATAATTTATTCTGGTTTATGTACGGGAGTTATAGAAAACTCACATAATGCAAAGCGAGGGCGGGTCGCTAATACAGTATATTTAGGTGTAAATATACTATGTAAGCAATTGGTTGAAAAAAGATACTGTGTTTAAATAGTCGGCACTGAGTATTAATTCTGCCCCAAGAGAACAATAGGGTCTATCTGAGTCTTTAAACATAAGCATAAACATAAAAAAAGAAAAAATATACGAATTTAAATTAAGCAACCTGTTGATAGAAAAGACACATCCGACACAATGACCTTCAAATGTTAGAAACATCTCCGTTTTTTATTGACAAATTTGGTTTTATCCACGTTTACTTTGCTTCACGGATTTTGAAAGGCATGCCTAGAGAATGTTGTATCTGGTGAATATACAAGCTTTTAGGTTTCAATTGAATAGCAGTACAGTCACGAGATTTAATTTGGTACCCACCTTAGGTCCAAAGTCAATCTGACATTCTACAACAATAAGGTTGAGTTTCATAAAGTTACAGATGACTTGACATCTCTAATGACTTTGACGACTTCAAGCATATTTTTCTTGAAATGGGTCCCAAATTAACGCTCGTGACCGTACAAGCTTTCAGGTTACAATTGAATTCTTAGCAGTACAACTTAAATACCTACCAGAAATACGTTCGATTAATATAATATAGTGTATGTATTTTCCCGTAATTCGATACCCAATTAAATCCAACATCGAAAAACACCGGCAAAAACGAGACCTCGTGTCAGCCATCCATCATTATGTTTGAGTTATCGGCGTTTACGGAGGTGGAACATGTTTGACAACAAAATGGCCGACGTTAACAGTAATGATCGTTTGCGGTTGGGTTTCATTTAACGTGACGGGATGAGAATATAGGTACCAATCTTTGTTTTATTTATTTACATTCAAAAAATACTGATTTGGTAGGTGCTGCACAAAAGTAGAACTACCTACAGATATGTCCTTAAAAGTATTCGTACAGTACTCCCAGCTTCTGTCACTCGTGTTTCATACAAAAACGAAGATTACCGAAGTACATTAAGAAAATAGAAGCACTGGAACTGTCCGTTTTTTTACCGAAAAATGTGTAAGGTTTTGGGAACAAAAAAGACTCTTGAAAAACATAATGTCTTGAATGGTGGTTTTCACCAAGATTCCAATTTCAAAATTTACTGTTTTTAAACGTAAAGTTAAACATGTTTTTTTTTTAATTACCTTTTATTGTCTCCCTGCCCTTTGCATTTTTTTTATAATTATGTGTTATGTAACTGCCTGAAAATAAACGATTAATTCTTATTCCAGTTTTTTTTTTTATAAGAATTATTAAAATAAGTAAAATAACAAAACAAATACAAAAAATAAACATTATAATAAAACCTAAACCACGAGTGCCCCTGTCAACGGGGCAGGGCTCACCAGTGGTTGGGGCTCCGCCTTACAATGCGTGCCGTGTCGAGGAGTACTGCCTTCGGTATCTGGTCCTTGATCAAGCCATCTAGCGAGAGTCTCTTGAGGTGTAGGTCGAGACTCTTCGCTATAAGACCATTTGCCGAAACAACTATCGGGACAATGATCGTCGAGTCAACTTCCCACATGCGGTCACCTCGTCAACCAAGTCAAGGTAATTACTGAGCTTGTCCTTCTCTGCCTCAGGTTCTCGTCAATATTATTATTAATGCATTTCAAATAAACCATCGTGCATTCAACATTAAACTTTAAAACCATGGCAACGAAGTAGAAAACCGTTTATCCAGTGCTTTACATAAATAAGGCTCTCCACACGTTTATGATAAATGATAATTGAATAACGTGTGGGCTGGACGTGGTGAATAGCCCTTTATAAAACCTGGTAATTAGTCGCTTTGAGCTTGGAGCTGTGATTGTTTTAGTGTGACCTTACGGAGCATTAACATATTTATGTACTAGGGTTCATGCAATAATAATGTACTAAAGTAGTAGAGCTACAAATTACAATTTACAGGTTACAAGTTTCCATTTGACACCACCTCGACCAATGACGACCAGCCATTTCAGCGGTGTTGCCAGATTAGATATGTAAAATTGTTACTTGTAGCTTTATAAAACGTATAGCATCTTTGTTACTGATAGGGAATGCTTTTAGGCATGCAAAGAAATTTATAGGTAAATTAATTAATTAATATTTTAACCATATACTTATTGTTATTTAAGTAAGTATATTGTTCTGATATAGGTAAGTACCTATTACATGGTAAGTAACTATACTTGATCAATCCAAATAAGTCGGTATGGGAAATTCGAAAACCATAAGAGTAAGGGTAATCTGTTCACGATAATGGAAAAAGAATCAGTACCTATATTAATAAAAGTTACAAATTGGGAATTGAACCCAGCAATTCTCTTCTTTTTTTATCCTTTTTTTCCAAAATCGAGAGCTTTGTTCCTAAAAAAGATTTTCCTAACTTATAGTTTCCAAATTCACCATGAAATTTTTGGATTACTCATCCTGTATGATATAATTATAATATTCGCAACACGTGTATCTATAATCAGTGTCAAAAATAGATACGAACTTTTGTACCTTGTCACATTACGGCCACGTAAGGTAACCAATGTGAAACAAGATAAGCATAGTAATGTATAAACAGGACTCCTGATACTTTTATTATATGTATACTTTGACGCAAAACCTTTTTCATTTCGGTTCCGTTCGCATAAACCGGTTTTGGAGGAACCTTTATATAAAGTAATTTTTGAATTAACCGGTTTCGAGAAAAAAATACCGGTTAATCCAGTCGCATGAAAAACAAGTTACAACAAAGGCGTTGGATTAAACCGGTTAAAAAAGGTAAAAATAAACTTCTCAACGTTCGCGTTCCCTAGAAAAGTTCGGAGCAAAACCGAAATAAACCGCTATTAACCGGTATTCTTAAACCGGTTCCGAGGCATGTGTATTAATGTGATAAAGTACACAAGTGACCAGCTACTTTTAGCTACCTGCAAAAATATTAATAGCGACTAGCCAGTGGGTAAATACCTATTTAACTACATCCAACGACATCGCGTGCCGTTCATTACGCTACTATAAGTCTAGACTTGGCGTTTCTAACATCGATTTTAACAATGGAAACTTGTGAGTTGAAGCAAACTAAACAAGCTTTTGATTGTTTTAAGGAATTCATATTAAATGCGAAAAGGTGGGTTAATATTTGTGAACGTGTCAGTTACCTGTAATGAGATATGACAATACCATATTTTAACTATGCTTTATTTAGCTTTTTAAGAACGTCATAAGTCCTATCAGCAGGTCACATCCATTTTAGATCTAACCTACCCTTTCTAGGTCTCGTCCCCACCATATAATCAATAGAACAGTAAGTCTCCAGCCCTTTAGGAGTTTCTGTATATTCACCTAACATCCTGTACATACCTAGGTATTAGGTAACTGTACTCTACATGCAAAGATAAAAAAAACACGAGTGTGCTTCCGGTAGCCTTCGGGGAGGGAAGACGGCCGATTGAAAGATATCCGGCATTTACTTTTGATTTATTCTGTTTATCGATTTACTCAATACTCAATACTCAATACTTTATTGCAATCATAATGTTTACAGAGATGGAAATAAAATAATTGTCTCAATTATGAACCCTGTTGGGCACAGCAAACATATTCGGAGAGAGGGAGACTTATCGTTTTAATAATTAGAAGACTTCAGAGAAAAAATAAAGTATTTTTATATAATTTACAATATAAAAAAAAAAACCTGCCTACCTTTAATGTTTAATTTACTAATTTGTATTATTATAATTTGTCGTCTAAGTATAGTCTGTGTGTGTACTCTACTCACTGACATTAGCGAAATCTTTCCAGAACACTGCGGTGAACTGCCGTTAAAAAAAGAAGAGAAATCACGTTATTTAATATCTATTTTAAACCCGCCCGACTACATTTACCGGCACTTTTCAAGTTCCCTCTTCAGACATCCACATAAAGATGAACTCGCCTTACGTAAGATCGACACAGAATAGGCCACTTACGCCCGGCAATCCAGAAAATCCTGTTAACACACAATGCGAGCCAAAGCCACACCTATGCTACACAAGATACGGTCGAAGTTTCAAAGCGGTTTAAAGTCCCTTTGCATTTGACAGTCAAGTACGCTTGACTCGAGTTTGACTCGCTCGTTACGCGTTCCGTTTTTTAGTCTGTCTCTGGCTAGCTAGATCTCTAGATATTCTAGATAAGTACATTAGCGCAGATGGTTAACGTATATATCGTTGCTTAAATACAAAAGCGACACAAACCAAAATGTGTTTGTGTTGCATTTAAAATCGGAACGCTATTTACTTTAAGTTTTAAATCAAACTAAGTATATTTGTTTTTGATTTGTGGCGCTTTTGTATTTAAGCAGCGATATTATCAAGAGGGAGCGCTTCGCTACTCTTTTTTTTTTGCAAACAAACGTTTTAACGTATCTACCAGACAACTTAGGGCGGATTCGACCAAACTGGAATAAAACTTAATTCGAGATTAGTCTATACAAATTCGGCGTATAATCTAGGTATAAGACCTCATTCCCGTTTGGTTGAATCTAACCTTAGTTTTATTGAGTTAACCTAGTTTTAAATCTGATAGTATTTTATGACTTATGACTGACGAGAACTGCTAGGCATTTATCACGTGATTCAACTGCAATTCTAATAAAATAAGAAAATGGAATCAACATCATTGTAGTATGGCAACCAAAAAACGTCCCAGTGCTTGACGTAAGACAGAATGATTTCTTGTAAAAAGTCCATCCAATTATTAATGTACTTAGTATGAAAGAGATGTAGCGATAAAACCGCTTGTTTTTCAACATAAGTATTTATTTACTTTTCCATGCCATAGAGAAAGCAAACTAGCACACAGACCTCCTGATCTCCTGACCCATAGACATTTGCATTCTTAAAACTGCAATCCTAAGGCCCGTATTAATAAACTCATCTTGGGTGAGATGCGCTTCACAAGGATACGTCAAAGTAAACGTCAAACCATAGAAAGCTGTCATTTTTGACGCGTCTCGAGACGAGCATTAGAGTTGAGATTGGGACTTGACAGAAGCGCGTGGAGCTAACCCCATGTGCTTCTGTTTAGTCCATTAGAGAAAATTCTCTTTTACCGAACAATTGTCTTCGTGTGTGATATCCACGAACTTATTGCTCTAATAAGTCCATGGGAGTGTATAAATAACTTGACATTGGCAAAAGACACCTTAATAGGAGTGAAAGCCATTAATAAAAAAAAAAGAGTTGAGATTAGTTTATTGATACGGGTATAAGACCGCTAATGCGTGACCAACTCCGTGGACTAAGATGAAATTCCTCTATGCTAGTAATTTCACCAGTTGTATTATCCCTACAAAGGAACACAACAATGCGAACACTGCTGTTTGGCGGTAGAAAGGATAAGATGATAGTAGCAATTCGGACGTACGATCGGCCAAGAAAGTGGTCTGCTAGTTTTAATAAAAGTTTCTGTGAGATCTAATTATCATTAAGGTTGACACTTGTCACTCTCATAATATTATTGCAAGGGAAAATCAAACTTGTTGAACCATGACGTGCAAATGAACTTCAACTGGAGGGTGACAGACCACATTTTTGGCTGACTGTACGTTGCACAAGATACTACCATCACAAAAGTTATTCGTTTCAATTGTAACTTTCATTGTATATAATAAAGCGTATTGTGTTCTTCCACTTTACCGACAACAAACTCCCAGCTCAGTACAAAAGCAATTTTCAAATGTGCATCCCAAAACTACCATAAAGCTTATACTTTACTGGCCCCGTCATACGGAAACTGGGAAGTAGTAAGTTCACAACTTTATTGTTGCAAAAGCGCACACACGTGGCGAATTTAGACATCTCCGCGATTGAGTTTTGCTATCTGGGAAATGGAGAAATACTGGGAAGACTTTAAAAATGTCTGGTTTTATATAGCGTGGAGGCAAACGAGCGTGCAGGTCAACTGCCTCCTATTTCACCATCTTGACAATGACAGGTGACAGTTGACATTTCAGTGTACAAGGCGGAGCTTATGTCACCCAGTTTATTTTTATGGCATTTGGGAGACAAACGAGCACACAGACCACCTGATGGTAAGTGTAAACTGTGACCCATAGATATTCGCATTCAGAAAACTGCAATGCAATCCTAAGACTGCAAATGCGGTGCCAACCCAGAGGACTAAGACGGAATGCCAGTTATGTATCAGCATTGCCCTTTTCAAAATGGTTCTCCGTCAAAACTTGTGCCTTCCACCTGACATTGGCGAAATCATAGTGGCAACACAAATGACTTATGCCACAAAACAAAGATCTATCTATGTTAACTTTGCAATGTATATCGAATTGTCACCTATCACAAGGTGAAATAGGGGGCTGATGGTAGGTGGGTAAGATCTGAGAGTTGTACTATAGATATTTCCAATTTCTAGATTAGGTACTTTTTTGTTCTTTGACGAGTGTTGTCATCGAAGTCTCTTAAATGTAGAGTAAATAATAAATAATTATGACGAGTCTACATAAGTACATTTATCGTTGTCGAGTAGGCCTTTAGGGCCGGTTCAGACGGTCAGCATTTGAGCTGCAATCCATCTGCAAAATGGCAGCCCGAGGGAATTACAACCGCTACTCGTAAATAAAACAACAAAATGAGACAAATCACTAATATTAATAATACTAATACTTTTAGAGAAACGTGCCCCCATTATGGTATTGTTTGTAACTCTGCTGCCATTACTGTCTAGATCTATCAAAACGATTTTTTACCGCCTAGAATCTCGGTTCTGTGTCGCAGGGACATTATAAATCAAATCGTAAGAATTGACAAACATCACATCACTGTGACACAGTTCTTAAACGGGTCAGTTCCCAATGGTATGTACATTAAATCCTGCCACTAACTTCCCCAAACATTATCCTAAACGCCCGCTATGGGATCTATGCACCAATTCCAGTATTCGACGTATCCTGTCGTCTGAATCCAAACAATTCGCTCGCAACGTCAGTCCTAACGACGATTGAGTTGGCAGCCTGACAAGACTGCCGCGGTACTACGGTAACTCACCAAGATCTCGCGTGTGTACCTAGTGGGTACAAACCATCGTCTTTGTGGTATCGTTTGTAACTCGGCCGCCATTACCGTCTAGTAAATAAGAACTTTCAAAACTTTAAACTATACGTTACAGTTTGACCGTTCTAAGAGCCCCATTTCCGAGCGAATTTGTACCCTCGTGCGTAGCGATTGCGTTGTATTTTTATTTGAATGTTCCGGCTTTAATAAAGTATCTATACGGCTAGCACAAATTCTATTTTCTCTCTTATCGCTCAGTATCTATCGTTACGGCCTATTTAGAAAAGGAGATTCGAGCGACAATAACCCCCTTACTTATAAAGGTGGAATAAGCTTGGAATAATTTATGCCATGCTTTGTCACTTTCTGTCAGATGCAAATGTCACAATTACAGATGAGGACGTTTATAAGTAAGGGGGTAAGGGTGTAATTCTCATAGTCATGGCGCTTGTAAGCATTTAACGAGTTATATAGGTAGGTACCTACCGCTTTGGCCGAGCTGCTACGTCAACGGAACCTGCAACCAAAAAGTAAGCATTAAAATTGCCGCTCATAAAGGGTAACATAATATTAACTAGGTTAATAAATAATAATTTGTCGAATGATTGTAGAGTGTACAAGTCATGCGTTATCTAAGACTTGTGGTATCCATCTGAGCCGTAAGCGAGGGTAAAATTAAGTCGAGGATAAAATGGGTTTTAAGATCGAGTACCTGGGAGTTTTCACTACAACGTGTATCCCAATTAAAGACTAAAATTAAGGAACATTGACTTTGTCAGTTTTGTGACGAAAATTAGCTATACATTGACGGCCGCAATTTCTTTAGCTTGTTAGAAAATATAATAAAGGCGCCACTGGACGGTCTACGTTAACTCGATGAGTCTTGAAAACTTTCAACCGTAGTCTTTAATAAAATAACACGGTCATGGACTTTAATTGATGAACCACTATAGACCCTTGTCGCATAAAACCAACGATTAATTCCTATGTCATTTCTATCTCGTCACTTGACGCTGTCATTATAACAAAGTTCTATGGTGGATCAACATTTAAAGTCCTTGATTATCCGGCTCGGGAAACTTGATTAACTTAACTATGCAACCGTAGACAAAGTTGTAGTAGCAATGCTTTTGTTTGAGTTTAACCATGTAGCAACACTAGTGGAGTAATATTGGCATAGATGTACAGTCACGAGATTTAATTTGGTACCCACCTTAGGTTCAAAGTCAATCTGACATTCTACAATAATAAGGTTGAGTTTCCTAAAAGTTACAAACGACTAGACATCTCTAATGACATTGACGACTTCAAGCATATTTTTCTTGAAATGGGTCCCATATTAACGGTCGTGACCGTACAGTCGAGTACAAAGATTATGTAAGTCCCTTCTTCCTTTGAAATAAGGTGCATATGTTATTCATATCTTGTACTCGACTATACACGCAATATAAGACTTTATTACTAACGTTATTACAGTTTATTTTAACAAATCTCATTTACAGCTGCTGAATAGAATTGAACTTTATTACGCGACATCCAAGACTTTTCCTTAGCGTAACTCTACTACTCTTCAGCTTAGGCTAAATGGAGTTTTATATACTGTGATGTAAGGTTAAATGTTGTATGCTGTGTATTTAGGGCTGTCAAAAAAAACAGGAGGCAACTGTTGTATTACATAGTTGGAGGCATCCTTACGTAATAAAACTGTCTACAATTTATTTGTTTGAAGCGGTAGAAAATGTTTTTAATTACTGCATTAAATTATTGTAATGATAGGTAAGTATAAATATTGCTTTAGAAAAATAAATGAAATTTTTAAATTGCACATTCAAATCAAAAATTCTAGCAGACTAATAACCACTTGACCGTCCGACGATAGCATAGTATCCGAAACCAATATGCTCTCAACCGTCCGCGGATACCTTACTATCCCGAGGGGTGGAAGGAGGAGCGGTTGATTTTAGAGCCATCTAATGGAATATTTCGGCATTATTTACTAATTCTATTGATGCAACAACGTAGCCTAACCAAATAGTTAGCTCTAAAAAATATAGATGGCAGTGTACGCCATTTGCTTACAAGGACAACATTTTTATTTGCCAGTGCTCTAAGAAACTGCGCGTGATTGTGAGTATTTGTGGAGAACTCTTAGTTATGTCGTAAGTATTTCACGTTCATTTACATATTTTTGGGTGTTATTATACATCAAAATAATCAGGAATGTGTACTTTCTACGATAATGTGTATCATCTTCTGTTTGTGATAGTGTGATGACTGTAATATCAATTTGAAATATCAAGGTTGTTTTCGAGCTGGGGCCGTGAACGTTTATAGCCTAATTATTAGTAATTTGGAGCTCTGTTTACAGAAATATACAATAAATACTGAAGATTGGTTTATAGAGAACGGATTAATATACTTAAACATAAGAAATATATCAAACTACTTTAGGATTCATCAAAACATTTACGGTGTTTCTCAGGTTTTATGCCGTGGACGGTTGACTATCCGCGGACGTTTTAAAATATATCAGAAATAAGGGTTTGTACAAACGATTTCGCGTGTGTCTTGATTATTCGGTGTTTGGAAATGTGTTTTTGTTTGCATGTTTTCTTTCAGTTACCTACGGATATAGATACTAATTTAAAAAATGGTTTTATTTAGCTTGACTTTGTAATTTTGTACATTTGTTTGTTCAGATACCTATGTGTTTCAAATATTACAACAGTTTTTTCAACCACTTCTACTTCTTTGATCATTATGAAATTTTGATTTTGATAGTTTCAACCTTCGATCCTTGAATCCTGATGATGCAGAGGTAGGTACTGCACACCCGCACTATTAAACTTAAGAAACTTTTGATTTATAAGTAGCATAGTGGGTATCAAGCAAAGACTGTTGTCATTATTATTGATATACAAAATTTATCTACTTTCGACACTGGATACCATAGTCTCCACGGACGTTTAAGTGTATATCAGTTGTAGGCAGCCTTATGCAGACGGCCATCTTGTTGCACTTGTTGGAAGGAGTAGGGAATTTGTTTAATTTATTTTGATATCTTATTGAGAACTATATATGTTGATTGTGGTGTCATTTAAAAGTTAAAATAGTCTTTTTTTATAATATGTAATAAAAAAAGAGGGTCATCGCGCAATATTTCCTGTAATTAGTCGTCAAATAAAAACTTTCAGCAATTTTTACCAATTTCCTAAGTTTAACCTTGATTATAGTCGATAATCATGGATATTTTTAGTATAACTATAAAAGTATTTGAACAAATGAACGTTCATTTATGCCTTAGTATTTTTTTCTTTATTTTAGCTTGTGTAGTTTAGAAGATACTGACTTTTTGTAGAAAGTTGTGGTTGCGCAGCGCGGGGCGTGCGCCGGTAAAATAACCCGGACGGTTGAGAGTATAATGGTCTCGCGGGCCGGACGGTCAAGTGGATAAAAGAGAAAATCGATAGATCTTAAAAAAACCGTCATTGACAAAAAAAACCGGATTGGTACCTCATCGCTTCACATGTAAATTATATTCCTTTTAAATCATGTTATCTGATAATCATTATTTTTTATCAAGTTATTTTTATATCCCTACCTACTTTATTTGTATGTAGGAATTCCAGGCGCCTCAATATTCGCCCTCATTCCGGACAAAGATTTTTTCCGGACATATCCTCTAAATTCCGTACATAGCCAACCCTAAGCGTGTTACGTAATCACAACACGTACGAAGTAAGACCTGTCCGCAACACTTCGCACATAAATCCAAACAGTCACATCTTATAACACGTTTATTGTATAAGGAACCACAGTGTTTGACATTTAAGTTGATAATGGTCTACACGGATTTCTTGACATGTGACTATGTGGTTGCTCGCGATTAGTTAAGTCACGTGTTAGATAAGATTATCCTTCAGCTTTGCTTGCAGTAAGCTAAGAGCCCAAGATAATAACAAACGAGTACATTTTTCCAAGACTGTTTTTAAAGAGAAGTTATATAAGAGAGTTTTTGCGGGTGATCGCTACCACCATCTTATCCGTTAACCTACCGCCAAACAGAATCAGAATCAGAATCAGAATCAGAATCAGAATCAGAATCAGAATCAGAATATCATTTATTTGCCTACTTTGTGTACTACATAAAATGTCCCTATGGCCGGTGGGCCGTGTAGGGGTGCGTCAGCTAACTTATGTCCTAGTGGATCTGTGTTTGCTGTGTTCTATTTATTCGTAATAAATTTATACAAACAGATTACGGGTTACGTTGATTTTGTGTGCTTACAGACTATGGTATTCTAAGGGGACGCGGGGTTTTCGTTTTATCGATAGGCCACCGCCTATGTACTTTTTTATTAGGGTCATACAATATTTCGCCTATTCTGTAATTAACCCTTAGGGGGTTGAATTCGCCGTACGCCATGTATGCGTCGCCGGGGGTTTCAATGTCTTTTATTTGTAATCTTGCGATATTTTCCAGCATCTTGGTGTTGAGGTCCTCGGCACGTAGGTGCCAGGCTTCGATGTCAGCCATCTCCCAGATCGCTTCTGTGGGTGTTCGTCTTGGTAATTGTGCGGCGCTTTTCAGTGCCATTCTATATTGGCGTTCAATTTTGCACAGGTTTGTTGCGCTGTACCTAGAGAGTAGTTGCACCACTCCGTAGTCTAGCAGCGGTAGGATGCAGGTCTGTATGATGGCCAATTTCGTTTCCAGTTCTGTCCTCGCATAGTATCCTATTATAGGGCTAAGGGCTCCTCTGACTTGCTTTAGTTTTTTCACTACCTTCTCGGTGTGTTGGTTCATCTTCATGTGTTTGTCGAAAATGACGCCGAGATATCTGATCTGTTTTTGGTAGTGCAGCGTTTGTAGTTTCAGTTTCACCGTTGGCTGGTATTTTTTCTTTTTCGAGAACATGATGCACTCAGTTTTATCTATATTGCACTTGAGTCCCCATCTCGTATAGTAGTCAACGATGGCTTCCGCTGCCCACACAGCGCGTATGGTCGCATGGTCTGGGTTCGTGGCTCTATTAAGTATGCAGAGGTCATCCGCATACTGTGAGAGTTTGAGTCCTCTGATGTGGTCGTGTATGTCCCAGATGTCATGAACGTACAGATTGAAGATGACTGGCCCCAGGATAGAGCCTTGTGGCACGCCGTGAGGTATCGGTTTGTCGTCGGTTTCGGTGGTTCTGAATCTACCTTTCAGGTTTCTATCTGAGAGGTAGTTTTCAATTATTTTAATGACATTGTTGGGGACATCTTTATTTTGAAGTTTGTTGATCAGGCCCTTGTGGTTGATCGAGTCGAAGGCCTTCGAGAGGTCCGTAGATATCATGGAGACGCTATCTCCCGCGGCTAGCGCGTCAGTAATTATTTTTCCAGTACGTAGGATCTGGGTCGCTGTTCCCCTTGCCCTCGTGAAGCCATGCTGGAATGGTGGTTGCAGCCGGTCGACCGTAGCAGTGAGTCTTGTCAAGATCAGTCGCTCACAAAGCTTGCCCATGATGTTGAGCAGTGTGATTGGGCGGTACGATGATGCCTGACGGTGATCTTTGCCGGCCTTGTGCAGAAATATGCACACGCCGGTTTTCCAACGGTTAGGGAAGTACCCTGTGGACAATACAAAGTTCGCGAGAGGCACGAATGCGTCAGTGAAGACTTCTCCCCCAAGTTTGAGGGCGTCTGCCTTGATTCCGTCTGGACCTGGGGCCTTCTTGTTTTTGAATTTGCTTAGTGTGCATTGGACTTCGCTCTTACACGTTAGGTCAAGCGGTTGAAATGGAGTCGTCTTTTCGGTCCCCTCATCGTCTTTTGCTATCTTGGCCTCTTTCATTATGGCTGTGTCGGTGAGTGAGTCGATTGTTTCTCTCTCCGTACTGCATCCCGTGATGTTTGGTAGTTTGGCAATTGGCTTTTTCATGTTCCGTTGGATACGCCACATTTGTGATCTGTTGTCTCGCGGATCTTGAAGTTTGTCGAGCCAGCCCTTTTCAGAGTATTCCTTCAGGGCTTTTTCGGCCTCTTTCTTGGCAAGGTTGTAGAGTGTGCGTGATTCGAGTTGGAGTCTGAGGCTGCAGTGTCTTGCTTGCCATTTGATTTGTTTCAGTTTATTTCTAAGATCTATTTTATCATTGATTTCCTTCGGTAGTAGTTCCTGTCTTGTTGCTCTTTTGAGGGGGGCGTGAGTGTCGAGGGCTGCGACAATTGCATTTTCCACTGTCTCGACATACTTCTCGCAGTCGGCTTCGGTGGTGATGTCTCCGTTGAGGTCACGGAATCCTTCCCACATTGTCTGTTGGTATGCGTCTCTCAGTTCTTCGTCCTCGTAGATTTTCTTTGTGTTACGAGATAGGTGTTCTTCTACATTGTGTTCAATCCTCACGGTTAGCAGCCAAGGGAGGTGGTCCGAGCCAACACTCTCTACCTGCTTAGCGTCCGCTTCGAGCTGTTGGTGTGTTATTATAGCCAGGTCCAGAATGGTGTTGCCTTGGCTAGTGGGTCTAGAAGGTGCGTTTGCATGTTTCAGCGTGCAGATTCCATCCTTTATTGCTTTCTTTATGATGTTACCGAGGCCGACGTTTCTCCTGTGGCCTAGGGTGTGCATGCGTAGGTTCATGTCGCCGATGATGATAGATGGTTCGTCGGCTAGGGTCTCCTCTAGTTCTTCTCTGGCGTGGTGTTGGTTTGGAATCTGGATATAGATTCCTTTTATCTTGATATATTGTCCGGTTGTGTGGTTTGTAAACAGTTTGATGCCCACACCTTCTATCTTCTTGTTTTCGTCGGTCCAACCCGGTGTTACTTCCGTTTCGGCCCATCTTAGTCCCCTCTGTATGTACATGGCCGTGGCTAAGTGTCTTTCTAGTGTGTGGGTGAGTTTGTCGTATCCTTTTAAGTCGTATCTTTGTTTGTCGAAGTCGATCTTGCACTCGTTGAGTATGATTATAGCCGGTCTGTATTTCTCGACTAGTGTTTTTATTTCTATGAATTTGTTTCTTACTCCTTGGGTGTTCAGGTGTAAGATTTTTAAATTCTGTATTTTTTTATTTTTCTGATTAGCCATTGAAATGCGAATGTGTCTTACTCGTATTTATTGTGTCGATCAGCCTAATCAGTGTCTGTTGCATCTGGATCTGCATCTGGTAGAGGCCCTCGAGTGTGAGACCGCTTATGGTCGGCGGTGCTTGTTCTGTGGATGGTTGTTGATGTGATGGTTCTTTTTGTGGCAGACTAGGGAATAGCCTCATGTTTGTGATGTCTGCGTATCTGACACCCGGTCTTACCACTGAGCGTTTGATTCTCTCCTCTCTCTTTGTTTGTTTAGCCTTTGCTTGCTCTATTTGCCTCGCAATCATGTTTTTGAACACTGGGCATTTGACGTTGTTCGCACCGTGATCTTCTGTTTTGCAATTTTTGCAGACTTTCGTCGTTGTGCCTTCGGGTGTAGTGATGAGTATCTGCGGTTCCTCTTGTTTGCCGTAACACGATTGCTTGGAGTGGTCGAATGCATAGCACTTTTTGCACTGTACAATGTGACTTGGGTTTTCTCTGAATGCCTCGACCTTGATGGAGGGAGCACAGAAAAATTTCCTATCGGAGGTTTTGAAGGACTCCAGGATGTCTCTAGATTTGTATTTGCCATCGAAGATGAGTAGGTGTATTTTCCCTGTTCTCCCTAGTGGCTTGATCACTGTTGGTTTGACGCCGATGCAGTCTACTATTTCGTTAGCGATGGTGTCGGCGTCTTCTCCATAAGTCTCATTTTTAAGCACAATCCTGATCGCCGGCTGTCTGTCGGCCTTCGGTTTTGGTGCGATTACCCTATTTATCCCGCAGGCATTGAGCGTAGTGAGTATATTCTCACGGGCCGTCGCACTGTCGGGGTTGATTTTCATTTGACTACCCATAACGCTGAGCGTCGAGCTGGTTTTCGCTACTATGTCTCGGATTTTCTTCAGTGTGTCTCGATTTTTAGTTGCGTTTTCATCCCTGATTATTATAGTAGGGATGTGGTTGTTCCTCTGTGTCGGTGTTGTAGTACTATTGTATACGCACGTCCGTTTTCGTTTGGCTCCTCTGTTCTCTGTTTGTATTAACTCGTGTTGATCTAATTGTAGTACCTCGTATCGATTGGTGACTGGTATTCTAAATTGTGAAACACCGACCTGGCTGACTTGCGCGTTGAGGTTGCTGTCGCTCGTCGTTTTTAGTACTTTGGACCCGTCTGTAATAGGAGCAGGGGTTATCGACACGTCAGGCATACTTTGTACTGTGCCTGCGCACCTGGTACTTATTTGTGCGGTTTGGCCTTTTGCGTTTTCGCTGTCCTTGTTTAGCGCGGGCGCATACACGTACCCGCTTTCCCATTGTCGTATCGCGCCGGTGGGCCGAGCTTGATTGACGGTAGGGGGCGCTCGCGCGCCGCCGCTTATCTGTGGCCTCGCTCGGTGCTCGTGGTGCACCGGCGCTTGCTGGCCAGTAGTAACGTAGGTACTTGGCGTTTGGAGCGTCCTAGAAGGTTCGATGTTTTTTATCGCCCTGCTTCCGCGACTCTTATTCCTTCTTGGTCTCCCGGTAGCCGAAGGTGATTTCGCGCCTTCTGGAATGAATTCAATGAGTGCGCACTGGTTTTTCCCGCATTTACAGATGAACCACTCCTCGGATGAGAAAGTCTCGATAGGTATGGTGGTCAATTCCTTCCTGGTTTTACAGCCGATACATGGGCGGATGTTCTTTACGCCGGTATTCAGTCCTGTCGTATAAATTGTCACTGCAGATTCGATTTTAAGAGTGCCGTTGTCGTATTTTGGCTCTGCTTTGAGCGAAGCCTTTATGAGGAAGAATTTCGTACACACTTTGCACTGGATTTTCCTAGTGTTCATTTGATTTGTACCCCATAGGGGAGTGTCCATCTGGAAGCTACTTTCACATTCCCAACACTGCACTATATTTTTATTAAACTCAGATAAGTCTACTTTCACTAATTTTACTTTGTCCTTAACTGTTTTATTGCCTGATCCCGAACTGAGTGGGTCCATGTCCATACAACTATTATTGTCCGAACTAACACTTTTGTTCTTCGAAGACATATCGACGTTTATACTAATGGGACTCACTATTTGTACCGTTTCCCGGGGGTTACGAGAGCCCCCGGGATCCTCGTAGTCCTTGATTTACAATAAAAAATCACTTCATGTAAAAATTTTCGTGCCACAAACGTATTTAAAAACGCGGCGGTAGTAGCACAAAAACCAGTCGTGCGAGACACCGGCCGCCCGTACTTGGGCCGTAAGCAATGGGTCTTGATACAATGGTTGATGTTCCAAACGTCCAGCGAACGTAGATACTGAGCGCTTGGTTGAACGCCGTAAGGCAGGGGTCTAGATACACTGGTTTTGCGCTGTGTACTGCGTGGACGCGTCTTATCTCAACGGAGTTTAACCCCGTACTCTACCGGCCAAACAGCAGTGTTCGCATTGTTGTGTTCCGGTATGGGGATAAGACAGGCGGTGAAATGACTAGCATAGAGGCATTCCATCTTAGTCCTCAGGGTTGGCAACGCATTTGCAGTCTTATGAATGCGAATGTCTATGGGTCACAGTTTCCACTTACCATCAGGTGGCCTGTGTGCTCGTTTGTCTTCTCTATGCAATAAAAAAAAATTGAACTCTAGATACAAAATTAAGTAAGTTTCACTTAAGCTTGTGTGCTACCACTAGAAGGTCTAATCGCGTCGCTGGCCTAGTGGCTTGGCGTTTTGGCCTGTGATAGCAAGGTACAGAGCTCAAATCATTACCTATTGACTTTTTTAAATTCAAGAGCACCTTCGATGTGATTCTCTGAAAAACGTGGTCGGACGAACGAACAAGTGAATGTCGCAGCGGCGAGTTTAAGTAGTCCCGTCAGAGCGAACAAAACACATTTTAGCGCGTGCATTTTCAATAGCTTCTGTCGATAAGATCGATCGTATAAGGCTGCCTTTGAATTACTATTTCTTCACAAGCAACAATTTACTGCTGTTAACAATGTCAATAGTCAGAAAGCAGAGCACACTAATCGCGAAATAAGACCGGTACTCGTTCGCTTGGCACGTAGGTACCTAGGTACAGTCAAGGACTTTAATTGTTAAGCCACTATGGAACCCTGTCATAATGACAGCGTCAAACCATATGAAAGAAATTACGCTAAAATTAATGATCAACGTTATGCGACAGGGTTCCATAGTGGCTTAACAATTAAAGTCCTTGACTGTACCTACTTACTTCCAGCTCATTGCGGGCGGCAGGCGTCCGTATGTATAACAGCCTACCACCGGAAATACAAAGTGCGCCTTCCTATCAGGTTTATGTTACAATTGAAACACTTTCTTTTAAAAAAGACTTTTTTTATAGTGTGAAGGAGTTTTATAATAAATAATTTAATTTATATAAGTATAATTGACAACATTTCGTTTTGGTTACACCTGCAAATTACTATACGAATCGAAAGGGTTTTACCTCCTAAACTCGGCAAAATATTTATTTAGATTTATTTTTCTTTATTTACAAAATTACAAGTTAGTTAATAAAAATATCGAGTTTTACCAATACTATGCCTGAATAGATATAATACCATTGCCTTTTTCACGAGAAAAAAAGCTGTCATACTTCAAATTAGACATTGACACTATTGACAGATGGATAGAGACTTAGGGCCATTTGCACGCAGAATTTAACCCTGGGTTAAGGCACTAACTCGAGTTAGTAGACGTCAGATTCATACGAAAACTGTCATTTTAACTCGAGTTAGTGTCTTAACCCAGGGTTAAACTTTTCGTGCAAGTGGCCTTTTATCGGCTGACATGATACTTTTTTATATACAGATTGGACTAACGTAATATGTCCATTGTGTCGTAGAAATGAAGTTACGCCCTTTTAGAATAAGTACATCTTAATAAATTAATAATAAAATAATTATTCATTCTAGAGAAAATTTAAAACTATTAGTGTCTTTCTCCTTCCAAACAATATCTATAAAACGAATAAAATTAAAGTGTTGAAAATATGAAATCTTGTCAATTATTGTAGAAAATAAATTTCATCCATTTGGTAATAATATGTAAGTAAAGGGGACATATTTAATTGAATAATAGTGTTTTTGTTTAGGATTAAGAATTTCAGTTTTTTTATAAATGTTTTAGTGTTTTGATAATTATTTTAATATATTTTTTTTAATATTTTTTTTGACGTGTGTTTTTATGAAATATATATTTTTGATTTGATTTGATTTTTGAAAGTTCGGTCGTGCAATGTGTCAAGATTTACTTCTTATCTGCCTAATTACTATAGTAATAGCATAAACCATTTAAATTTAACGTGGTTATACATAGAGTAGGTATAGAATGCTTGGACTACTACATTGCAGTTAGCCTTCTTTGGTATTGGGGCAGTAGACATCTGTCTACGGACCGCAGGCGGGGCAGTTCTAATCGATTAGATCGACCGGACATGGACTCTAATTGAGGCTAACCTCCTCCGCAACTCAAGGGCTTTCTCCTAACAGCAGCAGGCCTAGTTAAGCCGCATATCGCTAAGTAATCGATTTACGAATCGACCAAATGTATAAGATTGACGTAAGCTAGCCTAGACGCAAGTTAAACACTATTAACGTTTTTCTTTTCTACCCCTCAAAATGTATGGGATGACAATTGACCACGTGGTTTATCGCAACGAGAATGTCATCCCATACATTTTAAGCGATAGAAAAGATAAATGTTTGTAGCGTTTGCATGTTAGCTAGGCCTACAGGACCTATTCTACTAGGTAGAACCATATTGCCTTTGACATGCTTTCGTATTATTTTTAACTCGGCCGCCATTATTGCCAAGTGTCAAGTGAGCGCTACCATAGATAAAATAGGTAGTGTCTGTTTTCTTTGCTTGCTCCGTGTAAGGCTAAGGGACTGTTGCCCATTCCGCCATGTAGGGACGGGCATGGAAAACTTTTTTATTACGTTGTTTAAAATTTGTTTTCAAATAATTATGTATGTGAAACCTGCAGTGGTTTCACTTGGTGGTTCCAATGGAACACCAGCGCTGACTTTAATGGCGGCATTACGCTGAGTTGGGATCATTTCTTGGCTACTTTCTTCTTGTACGTTTAATCTGTTCTTTGCTATGTGAATAAATGACTTTCTTCTTGCTTCTTCTTTTAACATTGATAATGCGATAACATGTCAAAGTCAATATAGTTTCACAAAGTAGATAAAGTTTTTCCAGATATGTGCGTAGTTTTACAATAACGTCAATATAGTTTTACACAGTAGATAAAGTTTTGTCCAAATATGTGCGTGGTTTTACAATATCGAGAAAATATTTACCTTCTACCGTACCCTAAAATAGTACCCAGGGTTAAAGAGAGGCGCTAAATAATTACCGTGGTAGTAATTGCAGGCCGTTCGTTACGGCATAGGCTAGTCCTGGCTGCTCTATTATTAAAACGTAGGGAAAGCCGCCGTTTGGTTTTATTTTCGTCATTTCGTATACAACAAAGAAGAGTAAGCTTGGATGTTTTTTTTCGGTAACCCATGTTTTAATCGAATTTCACTTCATATATTGTATCATGAAATCGAAGTCCATTTCATCGAAATTTAGACATTAATTACGCAGTTTAGGTTAGGTTAGACATGTGAGTACTAAAAGAAATTTACTCATCGAGAAATGCTCATGAAATGAAAATTCGGCAAAATGATGTGTTCGTTTAAAGATTTTTCGATAAAATAATAGGTAAGTATCCGATTTTTTCTCAGGGCCAAGCCTTAAGGAAGGCAAACGAGCACACAGCCCACATGATGGTTAATGATTTGAGACTATAAACTTTGCCATATCAACAAAGCAAATATGATTCTAACTCTGGGGCCAAGATGGAATAATTCTATCATAGGATAAGTTGATAACTATGTAAGTAGATAAAATCCCCCCATATTCCTTAACTTCCTTCCCGACTTGTTCCTTGTTCCATGTGTGTTTTTTTTTTGAAAATGAAATGCCGTGCATAGTTGTAATCAAGTTACGAACTAGTAAATTAGTTCTACGAAAGATTTATTTAACAATGAAGTTTGTAATTTGTAACTGTGTCTAATAATTAAATATAATACAGCCCAACCGATTTCCATAGAACCCATGCAGGTAAGAAATAAGAACCACATGAAAACCTGCTTTCAAATAAATAAAACCACTTGCAAATCGCTTTAAAACTTAAGCTATTGAGAAAAGACAAAATTTACGGAACTTTGTGTTGAATATACCTACTACAATTCGATGAGTAGGTAATGAAGTCGATACGTATATGTAATTGCAACTTTTTTTTTACCCTTAGCGTAACATTTTATGATTGCAAGTATCCTTTCGATTATTTTTTACGATCCCCTAGCAAACGCTTAGCTTAGGGAGCTTGCCTAAATCTTATATATTTTATTTATTATACATACTTACATATAAAAACATTACTTCCCCCTACAACCCAAGTTGCCGCATTTCAAACCCCATAACTCTTCCTAAAAGGACGTATCTATAACGCCACGCCCGTCGTAATCAACGTTGTTACTAGCTTTTTAGAGTTGAATTTACTTTAACAATATAGTAACACACATGACCTTTTTTTGACGAAAGCAAAGTGCCAAGGGACTAAGGAATTTCCTTAATATTTCAGAAACAAAGTTTCCAAATCAATTTGAGCGGTGGCTACATTTTACGGACACTAAATCAATTTAGATATCCCTCGGGCTATTGTATAAACAACGTTTGTATTATTGAAATGGTACGAAGTACCTATCACATAAGACTTTAATACTCAAATATTCAATTCATTGCACTAGATCAATAAAATAATGATATGTAAGGCGTATCAAACTGTTTTTTTTCGGTGTTTTTTGGCCATCTCCCCCTCCCCCCTCGAAGTAACGAAGCACAGGTTAAAAACCAGTGGAGTAAGCTCCAGATAGAGTAGGTACACTATCTAGCATCTATCTCACTACACTTATAAAATAACGCGCCTACAGTGTTATCTCGTATAATTACCAACCCAGGTGTTAAGCAAGTTAGCGCGTTACTCTATAACTTTAAAATATCCATGTAATAAATATGACGTTTTATCCAGTACCTCGAGCATAAACTTTTTACAAGCTTTTACTTAACTTGCAATGTAAGTATGTATGTATGTAAGGGTCAAATCTTGCAAGCTAAATTTGACACACTTTTCGGTTTCCAATGAAGCTGAAATTGCGCCTTTAGTTCTGATGACAATACAATAATATAGTACCATCGAGCTGGTCAGATGATGGAGACCCAGGGTGGCCATAGGAACTCCTAAATTACACATGATAAACCCGTCGTGTTAGGGCTTGCTAAAATCGTCTTGATAAGTAGATCACGACTGAGTGAAAAAAAGTACAATCGGCAACAAAAAACTTGTACCAAAAATTAAATTTGTCAGAAACTTATTCATTCTATCGAGTAAATACCTACCTAACGTTACCGTAACGTCATGGAAAAATTAGGAATGTTCATGACTTTTCACAGCTTCAATAAAGGCTGATTCATGTGACAAACTGTTAAGAATAATCATCTTTTGAATAGCTATAAAAATAACCTAGATATAAGCCAATAAACATTGGTTCCTATCTCTTTCTAGCGAAACAGAATTTAACAAGCAGTTTATAAATATGATGTGATGCATGTGATGATGGATTTTTGACGTATAAAATTACCCGTGCTGCCTACTTTTCCAATGAACATCTTTTATATTTTAATACATGAAATAATTAATTATAAATGTCAGTCCGTTTTAGGCGTCGTGTTGCGGATAGATTCCGTTAGAGTAACCCAGTGTTCGTGATAAATTTTCGAATATTAAAGGTAGCCATCTTTGCACTGTGAATCCATTTTAACTTTTCTTTTTCATCAGTATACTTGCCCTGGATGCGTGGTATTTCGCCACAACATTACAAATCAAATAAAGAGCCTCATACACCGACACCTTCCAATTTCAAAAGAGACATAAAATCCGCATTTCTCAAACGCTACCCTTCACAATATGTCCACGTAACAAATCACCCCTACGAAGCCGTATACAAGAGGGTAGCAGGTTGAATGAACTGCATAACTCTTTGTATACAAGGGTGTAACTGCAAATCAACTGCCAAAGGGATTTTGACCCTCTGTCTACTGTTATACCGTCGGTTTGGCTTTAGAAATTCCATATTAGTTTTGGGTATTATTTCTGAAGTGAAGTGGTGTAGTCCTACGCAATGGTATAAGGTGGTCTTATGAAATCAATTATGGCTACGTTAAGGGAGATTTTCCATTTGAATGGTTAGTATAATGCTGTTGTTGTATTGGTTTGTTATTGTGACAGAGCGGCAGTGGCAGGACGGTCACGGCCTTTAATTGATGAACCATTATAGAACCTTGTCGCATACAACCAACGATTAATTCCTATGTCATTTTTATCCCGTTACTTGACGCTGTCATTATGACAAGGTTTTATGGTTGGTACTGAGTTCGGAGCCTTCCTTTGATTTTAAAATGTCGAAACGGAGTTAAGGACTTTTGTACAGCATAGAGAAGGCGACCAATACACGCCACCAGATGGTTTGTTTCACAGAAAAAATGGCAAGAGAAAGTAAGTACGACGACGGGTATTAAAAACATTTTTTTTGTGACGTTATTTTTTTTTGTTTGATTATTGGATATTCCCCGCACACTGTATAGCGAACTTGATTTTTCCAAATTCTTGTTTAATAATTTAAGGTGAGACACGTGTTCCACCAGTTTTAGGTTGTTTCGACAAACTAGTGGAAACAAATGAATATATGTGTCTCTTTTATTAACATGGCTTGTGTATCTTTTGTTCATTTCTTAAGTTAGAAAACAGTCGATAGGTATTCGCTTTCTCGCTGGTAGTGAGGCAAGTGCCTTAGGTTTTTTTTCCTTTTTTAAGGTTATCTGGGAGAGATCCCTTAACCCCCTCCCCCCTTGGCAAAAATACAGATGGTCGTGAATTCAAACCCTTTTTAGGGTTCCGCAGTCAAACTCTTGGTCCTCAGGATCAAACCCCTCTATACCAGTGTACTGTGTGCTATAAATAAAACTGTAACATAACCTAAAATGAAGCAAACTTTAACTTGACCGCCCACAGAGTCAAAACGCGCGCACGTTCCGCGTCATCAGTTCGAAATAAGAAGGGATCCAGTGACCCACGGCATCGATTCCGTACACGTGTCGCCTCCAGTGGCTGAGCGCGGAAAACACAGCTGTCGAAATTCTCTGAAGGCACTTTTCTTCCTGTTTCAACTTATGTATGTATGTATGTAAACACTTTATTGTACAAAAGAAAAACCATAACAATACAATTAATATAAAAATATGTACAAAGGCGAACTTATCCCTTTAAGGGATCTCTTCCAGCTAACCCTTGAGAGATTGAGATGAGTGAACGGTTGTGCAACGAGTAAACAAGTGTACAAGAAGAAGACCAATAAAACTTAGGTATATAATTAAACTAGCGACCCGCCCTCGCTTCGCTTCGGTTTATGTGAGTTTTCTGTAACACCCGTTCATGAAACAGGATTTATTATACATATAAACCTTCCTCTTGAAACACTCTATCTATTAATAAAAACCGCATCAAAATCCGTCGCGTAGTTTTAAAGATCTAAGCATACATAGGGACAGACAGCGGAAAGCGACTTTGTTTTATACTATGTAGTGATTTAAAATAAAACTACATGCAAATACCTACATAAATAGATATAGAAATATACATATTAATAGTTAAATATACATACATAAACTACATTTTACGTATCTAGAGGATAATTGATATTTAGGAGATAGAGTCAAGCCAGAACTTCTTTAATTTGCCTTTTAGGGAGTTGTTTGTCTAGCTAGGGGACACCGTTGATGTGGGAAAGCATATCAAACTTTTATTTGGTTGTCCTGTGTTTTCTCTCCTCTCTTCCCCCCCCCCCCCCTTGTCTCTCTCGTAATATTTTTGACATGTTTTCCTGCTGAACTACGCATGCTATTTGATATTATATTTAATTAAATTTTTATTGCTTTATATAATGCTAGATTAAGTAATACCATTGTAACATGTTTAAAAAATGACTGACTGCTGAGTTTCTTGCGGCGTTTCTTCTCGGCAGTGGTCTCCTCTTGGGAAGCGCTGGTAGATTCATGACGTGTAAAAGTGCCCGTGCGGCCTACTTACTGAATAAATATCTTTTATCTTTTTTTTTTTTATCTTTACCGTTTGTGATCACTTATCATGGCATAAAGTATAGGAAACTTTCTTTGATGAGTGTCTATAATTAAGGTAACCGACACTTATTTTATAGAATGTTTTCCTTCGCTGAATTTTCATTTTATCGACAGGCATATACAGTAAAACACAACTGATGTGGCTTACCGATGTACCTACGCAGATGACATGAAGCGCGGGAACCAATCAGCGTTGCGTGGATGTATTCTGTGCTATTATTGGTTATTAGTGACGCCATTTTGACGCGCGCCCGAATGTCATTGAGTCAGTTGTCAAACGTGCGTGAGTGAGATGGAAAAAATAGATGCAATTTAATTTGCACCTTATAACTATTACGTACAAGTCTAATCGTGGGTTTTAATAGTGCTTTCGGAAATCATCGGAATCGTTGTTCGTGTCTGCGCGAACGAAGATTCACGATACGCCATATCGGTTGTGTTCTACTGTACACGTGAAGGAACTATTTTTTTGGATGTTTAAGATAACTTAATAACAATAAGGTTTCAGCTGAAATTAGCTTTCGATGAAATGATACATTTGATTAAATGAGTGTTTTTTTTTTTTTTTTTTTATAATAGAGGGAGGCAGACGAGCAGGCGGCTCACCTGATGGTAAGTGATCACCGTCGCCCATGGACACCTGAAACACCCGGGGGGTTAAAGGTGCGCTGCCGGCCTTTTAAGAATGTGTAGGCTCGTTTCTTGAAGGTTTCCATGTTGTACCGGACCGGAAATACCATTGCAGGTAATTGATTCCACAGTGTAGTTGTACGTGGCAAGAAGTGTCTGTGGATTCAAGGGAATTTTCTATATTAAGCCAAAATATAGAAAAGAAAACGGGTTCATCATGCAAGTAGGGAATCAAACATGGGATCGCTGGCTTCGTAAGCGAGTCACTACCAACTAGGCCACCGCGTCGTTTATCATCATCTACAATCGAATAATCCTAGTATAATCACAATCGTTACAAACAACCATCCATTCTGGAGCCTCAGAGAATACCTCAGGTCCATTCATCTTGCGTAATTAACCACCTATTACGTAGCGAGTTTATTAAATCGAACAAAGCTAACTTGATCCTTAGCGGGAGGTTGGTGCATGGATTCGACTCTATGACACTGGCTAGGTTTACCAAAAGTCGTAAACTTACGAGTAAATAAACAACGCATTCTCACTAGGGAATGCAAATAACCGGTAATAACCGGTTTTAACCGGTTATTTTCATACAAAAACGGTTATTAACCGGTTAAATTGCATTCCCTAATTCTCACTAGCCAGTTAGTATGTATGTATGTATGTAAACACTTTATTGTACAAAAGAAAAACCATAACAATACAATTAATATAGAAATATGTACAAAGGCGAACTTATCCCTTTAAGGGATCTCTTCCAGCTAACCCTTGAGAGATTGAGAAGAGTGAATGGTGGTGCAACGAGTAAACAAGTGTACAAGAAGAAGAATATAACACATTTAGTAACCATTAAACTTATATATATAGATTTAAAATAAAAAATACAAATACATTCAAATACCTACATAAATAGATATAGAAATATACAGTTAGTTAAGTACAGTCTTATCTATGGTTAAGTATTGGTTTTCGAATTTCGAACAAAAACGGCCATACTGGCCAATGTCCGTGTTCGCGCGTGTTCAAGCTACAAAGCCACGCACGTGATGGTAGGGGGGGAGGGCTTGCCTATATTTCCTTATGGATATTTGCAATCTTATATTTATCACTATAAGCATCAAGATGCTCTACCACGCTGTAACATAACGGTGTAACCGCTACTGCTTGTCGGCATAAGGTATAGCGATCCGCAAATACTGCACAAAGTCCTATCGGACCCAAATGCAAACAAATATATAAAAAACATATATAAATAGGTACACGTTCTTATTTTGGATCAGCTATTTATAATAATGTCAGAGAATGTCAAACACTTGTCTGTTTTATCCGAAGACTAAGGGCCGTATTAGTAAACTCATCTTGGCTGAGATGCGCGTCACACGATACGTCAAAGTAAACGTCAAACCATAGAACACTGTCATTTTTGACACATCTCGAGACGAGCATTAGAGTTGAGATTAGTTTATTAATACGGGCCTTAGGGCCGTATTAATAAACTCACCTTGGGTGAGATGCCCGTCATAAGAAACGGCAAGTCATAGAGAACTGTCATTTTTGACGCATCTTGAGACGGGCATTACAGTCGAGATCAGTTTATTAAAACAGCCCTAAAGGCCCGTATTAATAAACTGATCTTGGCTGAGAGGCCCGTCACAAGATACGTCAAAGTAAACGTCAAACCATAGAGCACTGTCATTTTTGACGCATCTCGAGACGAGCATTAGAGTTGAGATTAGTTTATTAATACGGGCCTAAAAGTCCAGTAGTCCAAGGATCAAATTATCCTAATTCGATCGAGTGAACTTGCGTTAATTGCCTAAAGGAATAACACCACAAGCGAAGTTTGCGCGACGCCCGAATTAACCAGCAGATTTATGTGCCCTTTGTTTGCTCGCTTCCTGTAAATTATGATTTGCGTCACGAAAATCCCTTTAAGATTTTTGTGTAATCGCCCTTGCCTTGTTATTCGTCCATGAAACAAAGCAGGCAGTTGAAAGAATAAAAAGCTCAATGCTAGAAAGAAGACAGTTGCATTTTGCTTTGTTCTTTTCTATCATAAAACAAAAGATTTGTCTTATTTGTTTTGATACTGATTTCTTTTCTTTATAAATAAGCCAATCTTGCACTTCATGATTGAACGTTGCTAGCGTCCCAACCGAAATGTTGGCCATTATTATCACATGCGAAATACTTTTTTATTCATTTTAATTTTAATTGTCGTCACCTGTTATTTCTCGCTAGAGGGAACCAAATAAAACACCCTGCTCTTTGACACGTATAATCCAACTGACCGACGCGGACGCAACCGCGTTTACCTACCTACCTAGCTTACAGAATATATACCCTCATAACTAAATTCCATCGGGACTTACGGCCTGAGGTGATATTATCTAAAAACGGCTTCTTGTCCAACGGTCAATCCAGTGTGTTGAGCGCGAATAATGTTCTTGAGTCATAAATGTTTTCTATGTATTTAAGTATATATTTCTCTTTGTATTTAGGTACGTATCGTTTTCTAGTACCTATAGTACAAGCCTAGAGCTTACTTTAAGACTAGGTCAATTGTTGTGACATTGTCTCCTGATATATATTTAATTAATTTACCTGATCAAGAATGCACGCCCTAAAATACGTTAATAAGAATGTATAAATTAGTCCGTAGAGTTGAAAAGCGAGTCTCTTACAGGAAACAATTCAATTCAATTCAATTCAATTCATTTATTTATTTCAGGCCAGTTTGCCCATATTTTGTTAGGGTTAGTACATCTTAACCTAGGTCACACAATTTTTATTTGGGGTCTTGGTACACAGGGCGATGAAACGACGCCCAGTGACTGAAAAACGGAGAGTCCCATCTCTGCTATATCAGTCAGAAGGCTGTTGGTGCTGGCACGCAGGCGACACATTTGCGAGACGATTCTCACAATATGGCCATGACTTTGCGCGACGGCGGTAGCAGTGACAAGCAAATGCATGGGACTATGTGAAGCACGCCACGGATCGCGGCGATGCCACGATGAGGCAATCTCTATGCATTTGTTTCCGCAGCCTGTCTCTCGCTCACTGCCGTGGCGTAAAGTCGCGACCGGGCCCTATTTCACCATCTTTTCAATGCTATTGAGAAGTGGCATTTCAGTAATGGCGCAGCATATTTGGCCTCATACCGTACATCGTACCCTCACTTGACATTGGCGAATGTGTCTCCGTGACGGATGCAAAAAACATAAACAAGATCAAAAGTAACACATTTTAGTACCTTGTAGCTATTGATACGCTAAATTCAAATCAGGGTACTAAAATGTACAGTTACTTTTGATATACTTAACCTTTCATTGGGTACGTATCATAATAAGTATATAAAGTTCAAAATACATAATGGGTCATAATACATAATGGTCATAATATATAATGGTTTTATTTCTGAATCCGTAAATATTTCAGGATTTTTTTAAAGCCCATCGTATTGAACCCATTAGGTTAGGTTAGGTTTGTTTTATAACAATCCTGAAAAAAATACGGTCTCAGAAATAAAACCATTATATATTATGACCATTATGTATTTAGAACTTTATAAATTATGATACGTACCCCCTTTCATTGTCTGAATTGAGAAATAGGGGCAGCCGTTATGACGCCACATTGCAGATGACTAAGTAACTAACCTCTTTATTACAAAAAAAGAAATCATTTCACAAAAAACACTAATAAATTATGTAGGTACTATTAGCCCAATGAAACCCTGACCCACGATAGAACCTTGTCACAGTGACGCTATGTAACAATTAGACATTTGACACTTCCTTGAATCATACTCCCATTGTAACATAGTTCTATGGTGGGTCATGGTTCCAATGGGCTAATAGTACAAAGGTAAACTAAGATAGGTTACGCTATTTAACAATGGGAGACGTATTAAACTTTCTCATTCGCAAAATATCTGCCTCTCTTGTCTTGTTATTCCAACTATTAGTGGGGCTCATTCTGCCCTTCTAAATAAAAATGACGTATGTGCAATTTTACAGTCGAAGCAAATTAACAGGGGTGTCATAAGAAATAAGGTCACTAATACATTCGCGGTTCTATGAGACATACGCCCTTTTTTCTAATGAGGACGGCATTATGCTCGCCTTCCATTGCGAACAAAGCGGGCCTTGAATTGATTCCGTTTAGCGTACAACGGTGCCTTCAAGAGGTTTGCTCGCACTGGAAACACTTGAAAGTCACCGTTTTAAAGTAAACAGAGTCCGTACGGATCCCGTTCCGCTCGCAGCATTGTAGTTGCCACTACACTATCTAACAATGCAATTGCGAAAGTGTGTTTTTTGATTCTTTTTTCACGCAGCAATGAAGCCATTGCTCGATATGATTTTGAGACGAGAGAATCATTGAAAACACTTTATCCTAAGAAACTAACTACGAGGCCCTACTAAAACGCATTTACTAGTTAGCGTTTCTATTCGTTTTGTTTTTAAACCAAACGCGTCACTGGTAGATGACGTAATACGAAGAGTCACGTGATCTACCAGTGATGCCATTGGTTTAAAAACGAAACGAATAGAAACACTAGTTACCGTAATGCACCTTGGCTAGGCTAGGGTCTCTGTAAGCTACACAGCTTTTACAGAAATAGCGATAGACTATTTCTACGCAGACTTGAGTGGAGGGGAAGAGCTAGTCATTAAAATATCTACATATCTGTTATATTATATTATAAAGCAAGTAATGTAGTGCCTGCAAATCACCTCCGCACTCTTTCATACGCATAATACCCGACGGTCCTTCCAAATGAAACAACAACAGCCCTAAAACTCCCATTTTTGCACCGGTGTTATAATTTCCCTTTAATTTACAAATAATGAAGCCGCAATATGCATTGCTTTCCACGCGAATGTTCTCGGCAAATTAATGTTTTCTTTTGTTCAAGTAATTTACATTTTAATTGGACCGATGGCGATTTTTTTGTTTTTCTTTTTTACGCTCTTTCATTAACGCATATCGGTTACTTTGTTTTTCACACACAAAAAAGTGGTTTTTGGTTCGCAATTCTTTATGAAACCTATCTAAGAATTTCGCTGTGGTTTTTTTGAAGTCAACAGCTGCTTATCAAGACTCGGTTGGTCTAGGACAAATTTTAATACAAAGAAATCCAGTAGCTGTTTTCCCAAACTACCATCAGTTGCCATCAGGTTTAAATACCGTAAAATAGGGTGTGTAGGGATTTAAGGGTGAGTGAGGGACCTAACCTAACCTAACCTAACCTAAATTGAGGCATGTGTTAATAATTATAAGACTGAAATTATTTCCAATAGACGTAACGCTATTGTCCATTTAATACCTTATTCTTATTTGTAACAAGGTAGGCATGCCTTCTTTTAGGTTGTGTCCCTACTCACCCCGTTATACGGTATTATATTCCAAACCGGTTAAACCGGTTATAACCGGATATCGGCATTGCCTAGCCATCATTCCAATAACAGAACTAGTTAAAAAAAGATTGAACTAAACATACTGTGAGATAAACAAATGCGTACAGTTATAGAAAAATCGGTTTACCCGTTCGGGCATCAGGTGATAACAGACAGACTGGCAGACGGTTACAGGCTTCAAACACAACACTACTCTTGTTAAACGATAACTTTAAAAAGCAAAACCCTTTCCCCTCAACCCTAAACTACAAAAACATTTACGTTTACAATTTCCACTGAAAATAGTGCAAATCGCGTAAATCTTGGAACATAAACCATTTCCGGTTCGCCGTGGAACCGGAAGTAGTCACGGCCCCGGATATGACGCCAGCAGTGACTGTTCATATCCTGCTATGCAGTGCTTCATTGCAATTTAAAAATGAACCCTAACATTCCACGACTAAAGCTCACTTTCGCATACACTGTTGCTTGCTACAGCTACTGTGTTACTACGATGTAATACACAGGTCCATAAATTCCTACAATAAACGACCCTAAATATATCAAATTTGGGTCGCATTTGGCTCCCGTATATGCTTTGGCATAGAGAACCAAATAATGTAAACATTTTGGTAATTTATGGATGATTTAGTTTCACAGGGAAATTTTGGGGAAAATTTAGTTTACCTGAACTTACACACGTTAAAAGATAAATTTTACCCATTACCTACGTTAGTTTTAATATCATTAGGAAAAATCCTACCGACTGCGCCAAGTAAGTTAAACTGCAAACCGCACGCAATACAATGTAACGACGGTTAGAGGGTTATGTTGTTTTTATACATTTATAAAACCGTCTTATAGCGTCGGGGATTTAAAAAGTAAAGTTGAGACTTTTCTACTTAGATATACATGTAAGAGTAGTATTAGGAGTAAACCTTAAAGTTACAAATTAAAAAAGCTCACTAAAGCAGTTGTATAACCATATAACTGCTGTATAACTGCTATAGCTCTGTCCCTTTCTCTCAACCTAAACTGGACTGCCTTAGTATGTCATGGTAACCCTGAACTCTTGGTCGCTCCTTTTCACACAATTTTATCAAAAATAGTATGATAAAGTTGACACGTTAAAAATGTAAAATTGCTATTCAAAATAACCTTTTAAAGGCTTATAATAACGAATATTTCTTCAGCTCTTCAAGTACAAACTTACCAACAACTATATACATTTTTGGCCTAATAAGGAAAACCTGGCGCAAATTGAGGAAAATCAATTATACCCGCTAGTATTGCCACAGAGTATCGTACTACTACTTACTTTTACTACTGTATTGTTCAATTTTGATGTGGGTACATGTCAATTCGACCTCTGATTTTTGTAAAAGAAAGAAAAGACATTCGCATTAAAATATCGTTAAGATTAAAACAATTCAATTTTGATGTGGGTAGGTACATGTCAAATCGATCTCTGATTATTGTGAAAGAAAGATAACAGACATTCGCATTAATATCGTTAAGATTAAAACAAAAGAAGATAATTCGTGATCGTCAGCTAATAAAAACAATCCACAGTTATCGGTATAAGTATGAGTAAACTGTTTGTGCCCCGAATTCGTTATAGGGGCTCATTGTTTAGGCTAGTCATTGTTTACTCTGCCTTGGCTATGTGGGTATCTAATAGGATAGATATTTATTTATTTATTTATTATAACAAACACAAAGTTTACATGGTTATACATTATTCCACAAAACTGTTTGCACAGTTTGACTGCGGAATCTTCGGTCCAGCTTGTTGATCATTGGTATCATTACACATAATATAAAAATATGGTTATATTATGGTTTATCAAAAAACGCTAGAAAATAATACATGAAGTATAAAACGATAACTGAAAATTAAAACTTAAATTAAATAAGAATAAATCTTACATTTAGTCTTATTTATCTTTTGTTATAGAAATATATAGAAATAAACTAAACTTTACCAGCTGAGATCCTGACACCACCTTCCGTCTCTATTATCAGATCAGCTCTGACACACTATAATATTGTATTGTCATCGGGTTTACAAATCTTTAATCTTTTAATTTTTTTCATATTTCATTTTCAAATTTAATACAATTAGACCTTTCCAAAAACGGGGACCCGTTCAAAATTTACTGGCAAAATTTGATAGAAAATAATACAGCATAGTTAAATTAAAACTTGTATTAAGAAAACCAAACAAAACGTCATAATGCTTGTGTGACTTGTCATCTTTTTGTAAATTCTAACATACTATGACGACGTTATGCTGCCCTAGTGGATAGTGACCTCACTGTAATAATTTATATCGTTATTTATCGTTAGTTATTTATATCGTTGTCTAGTACCCATAACACAAGCTTAGAGCTTGGTTTGGGACTATGTGACATTGTCCCCTGAAATTTATTAATTTTTATTTTACTTTATTTTTACTCACCCGGTTTATTTTTAAAAGGGCGTCTTATGTTTTTTCAAGACCGGGAACCTAATGTTATGTAACGACATGTCATCATGTCGGCAGTCTGCATTTGGCTAATTTAAATAAGCAAAACTAATAACCATAAAACACTTGACACGATTTATTAACAAAACCTTAAAATCGTTCTCTTTTTATCACTTGGTTCGTTCAAGATTCGTGATTCTTCGTTATTTTTATCCATCCAACAACAGCAAAATTTCAGTGAATAAAAACAGACCTATTCGAAAACCTAACAACACAAAAAGTAAAACCAAACCTATTCAAAAACCTAACAACACGATCTACTCGTACGTATCGTTTACACCCAATCCGCGATGGCAGATAAATATTATTTTTACCGAAATATATCCGGATGGCCAAATACTCCGTATAATCGCCATCACATCACCCGTAATTGATCCGGAAAATAAACATGGCCGCCACCAAAATAAATAACCATTGACAAGTTCGTTCATTTGTTTTCAATACCGAGTCAATCGTCTGAAAAAACATTTTTGTTTTGATGAATCGCTATGGACATTCATTACGGCATGTTTTGTCCTTGTTGCTCGAGTATAAATGTGATTTGATATTTTGTTTGGAGAATAACATTTTAATGCCGCGACATTGTAAACATTAAGATACAGGGCAAAACTACAGATACGGTGGCCCCAGCCAAGATGTAACTACGCTAACTAACATTTCTATTCGTTTCGTTTTTAAACAAATCGCATCACTGGTAGATCACGTGTAATGAAGAGTCACGTGATCTATCAGTGACGCGATTGGTTTAAAAACGAAACGTATAGAAACGCTGGTTAGCGCAATGCATCTTGGCTGTGGCTTCAGATTTCTCAAATATTGTAGAAAACTTATGATATGCATGCAAATAAAGTAATGCATGCCACTGTAAACATAATTAGTCATTAAAACACTTGTGTGATCTTATTATGAAACTCGCCTATCGGCTTGTTTCATAATACCACACTCGTGTATTAATGCCGTTCAATGAGCGCCTGTCACATGAACAACTTCTTAGTAATGGCAAGGTTTGTATATTCCTGTTACACCTATACTAAAAACAATACCATTACAATCACGTTTTTTTTTGTCCTTAGTATGTAATAATAATATTATTTTCCTACTAGCACTCGCGTGCTAAAAACGTTAGTACCAACAAAGGGGTGTGTTGTGGCCAACCTGGGGGTAATTTTAGGACAAATTGCACACAGCACGACATTTCACCATCTTAGATATCTGTAATGACTTTAGAATTATGTTGCCATAATGATGAAAAATGTGGGTAAAACAAAATACTTAATCGTACATAATATAACTGTATAGCGGGCCCTAGTATGGCTGCGTCTATATCGCGCGTCAAATGTGGATAAACCCAACACCGCGTTGGGAGTTAGGACTCATTAGTTTGATATAAGCATTATAATAACTTTCCAAAAATAGTACCTAAGTACAGTCGGCAACAAAAGCTTGACACAAATATGTATTTTTAACAGAAACTTACTTTTAAAATAACGATACGCTAAATGTTTCATGAACACGTTAATAAAACAAACAAGCCTGTTCCAAACACGTTATGCTTCTCATTTCTAATTTGCATGGTCCTCCACGAATATGCAATAGCGTCCGAGCTCGCGTTGTAAAACATTATTATTATTGTGGAATATGGAAATGCGGTTACGTTTTGTAGTTTTCGAGCGAATTTGCCTTTAGATGTGTGGGATATGTTAAAATGTTTACGTGAGGTATTTAACCCAGGGGGGTTTGTAGTTTAAACTTTTATAAGAGCGAAAATGGATTGTTTTGATGTTAACTTGGTGAAGAGTTTTGCTGTATGATCTGATCAACCATATAAGTAGCCGGCCGCCCTCGCTTCGCTTCTGTGTATGTGCTTTTTTTGTACTACCCGTTTATTAAGAGGCCTCCTAAAGTCGCCGTCAGTAGAACTCGTGAACGATGTAAACAAATGAGTACTGTTTGACACATAACCTCAAATATTCACCAAGCGTGTTTTTATTAAAAATAACGTATAATGAATAGTTATTTCATGTTAAATATGAAAATAATGATCTAGTGTATAAATCATTGCAAAGACCTCACTTGATCTTTAAAAGTACGTGATTACTCGATAATCATGGTGATTTGGTTCGTTTGGTTTTGTTTACATCTTTTGCAAGTTCTATTGACGGCGACTTTATGGTGCCACGCCGCCACAAGAATGAAAAAAAAAACGGACGAATTGAGAACCTCCTCCTTTTTTTTCTGAAGTCGGTTAAAAAGGGATGGCTTGTGCTTCCGCGCGAAGATAATAAGACGAAGATAGCTCGCGCACGCCTTGATGGCAGGCAGCGGTCAAATTCAACTACTTATTTGCTTTAAAAGATCAACGTTTATTGAAAAAATGGTTTCCCAGGATTAAGAAGTTACATAGTTATACTCAACTATTTAATCGAAAATCTTCATTAAATATTATAGGATTTTGAAGATTCAACCAGAAACTTGCAAAGAAGATGTCATGATTCAAAGTTAAACTATTCAGGATTTAAATAATCGGAATGGTTCGGGTATCAGCTCTGAAAGTAGAGGTCGCCATTATACCATGTTTTTTTAAATCTATTTAATAGTTATCAATTTCATTAATAAATTATGATACAAAAAAAACTGATATTTTAATCAATTTACGATTATATTGATTGCTAAAAATTTGAAAGAAAAACAAAAGCTGTTCCACAGCCAAAACTAATTTTGATGAAGGTAAACACTAGGTTTAGGCTTTTAGGTCATGTTTTCTTAGGACCTGAGTCAAAATCATGAATCAGAAATGTTAAAGGTAGTTTATTTACCAAACTCTCATTATTTAGGGCTAACTTACTACGCCTAAAACAATAACTTTCGTTTCCAGGGTTTTGTTGGAAAATATTTGAACGTAGTCTGAAAAAAATATCTAATTTTATTATTTTTATTATTTCTAGTCGCTAAATAATATTCCCCAAATTTTGTTTGCGTTCTCGTCTCTACATAAAATCCGGTACGAATAACTTTTCGAAAGTATAAATTAAATGTTGCCTATTTCTCGAAATAGATTTGGTAAGTGTGCAAAGTGTGGTTACAGAATTATCAACAAGTTTTTAGAGTTGTTGGTAATATTGTAGTTCTGCCTACCCCACTCTAGGAATAAAGGCGTGAGTTTATGTATGTATGTATGTAGATTTGGTTAAAGCATGTAAATTCATCCAATTCGAATCAACTAACTTGAAAAGTTGGCAACATGCTTATTACGTAAAAATCGACTTCAGTACTTAATAATCATGCAAATATTTCCCTGAAATCCCACTAAGCACCGTAAACAGCTTTTGAGTCGCGCGTGTTTCAACAGGCAAATTGCTAGCATCCGGGTCAAAGCAGATTGAAAACTAAACTGGCCAGTCACTGCCACGTTCCAAATTTGAAAGTCATGGGGCGTATTTTTGAATTAACTCCCAAGTTTAATCAACCCCTTGACTGGGCTGGCTTGTTTTTGTTGATCCTAATTTCAGTTAAGAAAATGCCGCAACATAAAGCTTGTACAATTAAACTAGTAAATTACGTTAGAAAATACAATATTATTTCAGGTGTACTGTTTATAAATACTACAAGCTATTATTACCAGTTTGATTCTTCATTAAATTTCATGAAAACAACGCTGAGTTTTAATAAAATTATACATTAAACATTATCTCGTCATCAAATTGCAAAATTGCTAAATTTAGACCCAAATCCAAACATCCTTTAAAAAAAAGTGCTTTAACCAATCAGCGCAGCCAGCCCAAATTTACAGCCAATCAGAGCTTTACCACGTTTCATTGCAGTAAATTGTGAACACTCGCAATTAGCCTTGTCAACGGGCTCGGTTTTGGCGGGAATATTGACGTTTCACGGGTGTGTTTTTGTTTGCTGAATTGCGAAACGCGTTTGGGAGTATTTAGCGACGCGGACAAAACAAAGTGTTTGTATTCTGTGCGGTCATTTGTCTTTTTAATTAAGATTTGCGCTCATTAGTCCCCAGGGACCAAGGGGCTTACCAACGCAGTACATAACGACTAACTTCGCAGGTTCTTGTTCATTTTGGAGTGTAATGCAAAAACAACCTTAGTCCATGAAGGATAAATTCAAAATTTAGCGATTATAAAATTCATGTTAAGAATAAAATTCATTGTGCCTGAGAACTAAAAGCTGTGTATAAAAATATATTCAAAATGAAAATCGCACATTGAAAAATGACTACTCGCTATGACGATGTGGTATCACTACTTCTGATTGGTCTAGACGGTTATCGCTATTATTTTAAAAACTTGTACAAGATATTTTTTATTAAACTATCTCAAAGTCACTTTGGTCACCTAGCTTAAATGCTTTTTTAAGTTAATTTTAAACGGGTAATCAAAACTTTTCTAAAAAAGCAAATAATTACACAGTACAGACGGTCATGTAGCTAAACACTTTTTTGACAGATTAGTTTTTAGTTCATACATGACCGTACCATTTACCACGTTGAATTGTCAAATAGTATCACATCGAACTGTCAAATTATAATTCAAGATCGCGATTTTATATCGCTTACACGTTCATAAATCTTGTCTTCTGCCACATCGAACGAGCGTTAGTCTAAAGCATCGAAAACACTTTAAAACCGTTCCAATTCCACTATTTTTCAGTCCGCAATGCTTTCGTCTAAAAATGTTATGTACTCTAAAACTCGTCGTACATAAGCGTCCTATTTCTTAACTTCAGGGTGGACTTTGCTTTAGTTCTCAAGTTGTATATACGCCCTTTGAACTTAGGAGGCTAGAATATGACTCCGAAGTGTTTGGAGCCGTCCCGCTGTACAATTTATCGGGTCCAACGGGACAGGGGGCGTGACAAATCACTTGGATTGTTTGGAGGAATTTAAACTGGATTTTACAGTTGAACAACGGTAATTCACGTGACGTCATAAGATGTAACGTACAGTTGTATTATGTCACTAGGTAGCAAAATGATGTATTTCCGGCGAATTATGTATATTGCATTTAGAGCGAAGCGAAGGACTTAACATCGCCCAAGACGAAAATCTTTTTCCTACCGAACGACACTTACTGGTCACTCCATACAAAGTGAAAAGCACTGGGTTACCTAGAATGGAGAAACAAACTTAATGTGATAACTAAAAAAATATTTACATCGACAAATAGGTTTAAATATGTAATTAATGATTTTTCGCGACATTGACATAAGAGAAAATTACAAAAATTCAAATTAAAATATTATCTCTGAAACTAGTAAAAATCTCTGATCATACATAGGGGTTAAATCGATAACTATTTAGCTGCTGTATCAGCCCTAGGCAGGTTGACGTCGGTTTCTGAGACACCCTGTATAAATAAAAAAACCCATAATATCAGGATGGAAACACCTTACCCTGACTTAATGTACCGTAATGTGACAGATGCAAGACAAATCACCGGGACCGTTGAGACTGCTCCAGGACTAGCAGAAATAGTTGAACTTAATTATTTAATTCACTTGTCACGAGAACTGCGAGGCATTACCGCCGTACTAGTAGATAAAAGAGACAATTACAGATAAAAATTCTAAGCTAAGCTCTCTTGCTAGTTATATACAAAACTAACATGGTCAATACGTCATTTTTCAAATATGACGTACGGTATATACAGATGTATTACGACCTTGCAACTACCTACATGGAAGATGACTTTTTTTAACTATAAAATCTGTGTTTGAAATATCGTCACTAAGGACCGACTTAATCGTACGGCCGTTATTATATCAAAGTACAACCAACTTTTAACTCGGACTCTGTTAATTGACATCGATAAAAAAAATAAAAAATAGTTCAATTCTGCTTTTCTAGCACTTCTTTCGAACGAGGGGAAACCTTGCAAAAAGATTCTTAAGTTTACCGCTTTATTAACAGTATTAATTATAAATACTAACTTTTTTATACTCAAAAAAGTATCTCTTAAGTGCATGCATGCATTAAATCACGCCTGTTTCCCAGAGGGGTAGGCAGAGACCACTTCTTTCCATTTGCTACGATCTTGACAAATTTCTTTCGCTTCTTCCACATTCATACATCGAGTCATGCACGCACGTCAGTTTCGGGTACTTAAGATTCGGCCCTTTTCCAGTATTTCTCCGATTTGTATTGTTCCGGTTTCTAATAAGTATTTTAGAAATAAAATGTCTCTACAAGCGTCCATGGCCAGTCCAGCGAGTGATTCTAACGAGTACCAAGTTCGATCCCTCGCGGTTGGCATGTATCCTGTTTTTTAGTAAGGCACGTTGCAAGACGCTTTTAGAGTAAAGTAAAAACATGAGGAAACCTTTACATTGAAAGAGCTAAGAGTGAAAGTGGATTATTGCACAAAAATCCTAAAGGCTCAGTTACATTAGTCAACATCCATTGACGAGTTATTTTGACATTATTGAACCGGGAGCTTTTACAGCGACGCAATGTATCACGAAAAGCGCTATCGACCAATGAAACTCAGCCTTGATGGTAAATCATATTTGATTTATTTTTTATTGTATTTATTTTATTATTATTTCTTAAATACTAGAAAAATATATTATTCCGCTATATATCTTGAGTCTTCTATTAAAAGAAAGAAAGTAATTTTATTGACACAAAAACGGCACCGTTTACATTAAAGAAAGAATTAAAAACAACGTATCCACCAACCGTTATTTTCCCATTATGTAGACCATTATTGTCCCTATTTGTTATACCTACACGTCAAGAATGGTAACTGAATAGAGTGGGTTGACACGTCGTCCCGAAGCGCGCGTCAACGTGATATCCTTCAATATCGCCAGTCAGTCTCGCTAACAGGAGTAACAGGTGACATTTGGGAGACTAAGCGCTGGTATAGGATAACTTTAGACTGACGGAATCGCTTCAGCCTTCCATTTTAATATAATATTGTATGTGGTATGCATATAGTTCCTTTTTTGTTACCAAAGAGGGAAGAGTTTTTGGTAACAAAATAAGGAAATTTCATTAAAATCTTTTAGAAGGATAAAACATCTGTACCTTATGAGCAGGGGTCGAACTTTTGGTGCCGATGACGTTTATTTTCCATACCTATAGGGTGATTAAAAATTTAAGACTAGTAATAAACGATTCAAACTTGATCCGAGTATCACAGAACCGGTTCTGCATAAACCCTTATTAAACTTTCAGAGTTTATCGATTCCGACATTGAGATGGACAGCAAAAAACATCGAGTAAAAACAATAAAAAAATGTTATTATATTGTAATAACTATTTGTTTGATTTGTTTGCGCATTATTATTTCGAACAATACTCGTCAAATAGACATTTATGCAAGAAAATAACATTTTGTCATTTTTAGAATTAAATTGTAAAAACATTATTGTTTTTCCTTGTCCACAATTGACGGAGAAATGGGTTAACATACATAAAAAAAAACTAAATTACAAAGCGGAACAAAGAACCTCCTCCTTTTTTTGAAATCGGTTGAAAAATAATAACTTCGACCCTTCCTGCTCATAACCATTCTTTTTGTTTCAGCGTACTCAGATAAATAGTAGAGTTACATATACCGTCGCAGCGAGCGCTATATCGCCTCTATCCGCCTCGTTCACCCGGATTATTTTAGAACTTGTCCAACTTTGAATCACGGCTGTTGTTTACGCTGGCCATATTCCGCTGGGAAACGCGGAAATACATTTTCTGAATTACCTTACGCTATTTTCGTTGTGTACCGTATATTATTAACGCTATTGGTAAGATATAATGTGAGAGTTTTATTAGTTACCCGTGTGGTTGCCGGGTTACCCGTGTGGTTGCCGGGTTAGAATAGTGCCACTCCATATCTTCCCGTGGATGTCGTAAGAGACGGCTAAGGGAATAAAGGCGTATAGTACTGTTAGGCGATGGGCTTGCAACCTGTCACTAAAAAACTGGTAAACATCTTAGCCTAAAAGTGCAAAATGTGGTTACAGAATTATTAACAAGTTTTTAGAGTTGTTGGTAATTCTGTAGCTCTGCCTACCCCACTCTGGGAATAAAGGCGTGAGTTTATGTATGTACGTATGTATGTATGTTTTATTAGTTTTCCTGTTGTAAAGACTGATTATCCCATATGGTTGAAGAGTATTTGTAAGGATCCCACCAATAAGTAAAGTAAGTAAAATGAGACTATGATAATGTTAGTAGTAGTAGATGCTATGGGTCAACAGCAAATACTTTCACATATTGGTAAATAGGACAGTTATCTTGTGAGTTTGAAAAAAAAAACAGTTCCAGTTCTTATTTCGAAAAATAAAACTTAGTCTACTTTGAGTAATATTACTTATCTATAGTATTTATGGAGGTTACCTTCTTTGTCCCGTTCGTTACCCCTAGCTTGTAAGGTATACCCTACCCTATTTATAGAACGTATAGATAAACTACCCAAAATTATTTTCCCCCACTATTTGTATTACCATTCGCTATTTTCCTTTTTCTTGATTTCCCAGTCCTTTTTTGTCTCCTTCTTTTTCCATTCGCAGATTTACCCATTTGTTAATTTTACTAGACGCGTAGCTAGGTCTAGGTTATATTTGTTTCGCAGCAGGCCCGAATGGTCAAAGTACTCATAAATAGGACCGCCAGAGCGGAACTCCGTCGACTCTGTGGAATTGATATTTGAAACCTGCCACTGGGAAAGAGCTACAATGTACTTAATAAATGCGTTATTAACGGGGAAAAGGCGAATTGAAAAATGGAGAAGAATAACAAACTGGAAATGGTAATACAAAAATTGAGGGCCGTATCTATGCAGTAGTTTTATTTCACGAAAGCGGATAGGCCATACATGTGTGTGTAGTTGCACGTGCACGTTGTCTCTGAGTGCGTAGCTGTCGTCGCTAGCATCGCCGTAGTGTGCGTGTCTGTACGTGTTTCAACTACAAGTATGGCCCACCTGCTTTCGTGAGATGAAACAACTGAACGCGGTGAGTAAACTGAGAAGTATTATGTGTATTATTCCTGAATTGGAAAAAGCTTAAGGGATATAGTATACCCAACCTAGCATATATATAACAGTGGGGGTTTAAATATAACGCAATACAAGATAAAAAAAGATAATGAAAATAAATATCAAAAAGCCTCTTCAATTTGTAAGACCTCATGATTCAAAAGACAAATTACAAAGGTTATTTAATAAGAAAGCTGAATCTTGAAAAAATAACGAAATAATAAAGATGCTCAATAGTTTTAAGGTTTCTTTTTAAGAGTTGGAATATATTTCGTTCCATTCATTCGATACATAAGGTATAAGCTATTGTTTTTCGTGATTATTTAACTTAACACAAATGTTTGAGAAAATGGTTTATCATTTAGAATAAGAAACAATACATTAAAGAAAATAAAATCACACTCTTACCGCTTACAAACTCCGATATCTAACCATAAATCAATATTACAAAATATAACTTGAATTGTTATTCTTAAAACGAATACGCAAGTGAACTTCTCAGTAAAATCGTTGCCGTTAATTTGTAACTACCACAGACAAATTTTGAGGCTAAACTGTGATTCAAGCGTCTGAGGTTTGAGGCTTAAAACCAAAATTCTACAGTCTAGATTAATGTTGGAAATACAGCATGCTCTTACTGATTACAACAAACCGCTAGCTAGCGGTTTAGCCTAATATATTAGAACAGCCTGTATCTTGATATAGGGAATAAAGCGACATCGTATTTTGTTGGATTAGTTCGTATTTATTTTAGTTTACAGTTAGCTTTTTCTTAGCTATCGATTAAGGTGACAAAGTAAGATGAATACGAAGTTTTTCGACAAAATACGATTGATCTGTACGTATCGATTTATCCTTGTCACCTCAAAAATCATCTCGGCTCATTCCACAGACGAACATATCCATACAAACTAAAAACATACGAAATTAAATTGAAATCGTCAACACAAAATATCCACTTGCTAAAAGTCGAAGAATAAAAAAAAACACTTCCTATATTTACACAAAATTTAATAAAAGAACAGATAACAAAATACCAAATGTAACATACAGGACATTGTAAAACCGTCTCTGCTCAGCAAGTGGCTAGTTCTGTTCTAAACCCAGCGTAGATTTTGGTATTTTACATTTAAATTTATTAAGATTTTATAAAGGAAAATATGACAAGCAGACTATGTAGAACAAATTTTGTTTTCGTTGGTAGCATTCTATTGTATACTGCTAAAACTTCATGTAAGTATTCACTTGAAATTCTTCAACGGTACACAATTCCATTTCACTCTATTTCGCCTTCCCTCTGAATGCAAGTTTCATTTCACCCCCACAATAGTTCACTTGAGAATTTTATTCATGAATAAACCCCGTCGCCCCAATGTGCAGCGGAATATCGGCCTGAATACGGCATCTGATCGGAAATATACTTATTTACGGAATTTGGACAGCCTTTAGATATTTTAAGAACATTGTTTCGGTTGGGATAAAATACAACGTGAATATCAAAGGAAGGTTGAATTTACCACCAATATTAGAAAAGTTCAAATGTAACGTAATAACGTTAACGTTTTACCGTAATCTTACTCGAGCCGATTATGATATAATTATTTTGACCGAGACGTGGTTGCTGGATGGAATTCTGGATTCAGAGTTATTTGATGACCGTTATGTTGTTTGGCGGCGGGACCGTGACCTCGCTTTGACGGGCCAAACCCGCGGTGGTGGCGTCGCTATTGCTACGCGCAGGCAGTTGACGGTAACGCCGCAGCCAAATTACCGGTCTTCGGCTGAGGACTTATGGCTCACTATTTCACTCAATGATGGTAATAAGAATGTAACTAAGGTTCATTTGTGTGTCTTATACTTGTGCAAGCAATCTCTGGGTAACTCTTTTTCGCAGCAGTTGTCTAATTTCCTGAGCTGTCTAGGTGACATAGTTTTAAATAATCCTAATGATAAGTTGTTATTAGTTGGTGACTTCAACATGAGTAATATATTATGGACGCCTCGGGGTCCGGCATTGGTTCCGTGTAATTACGTAGGTAATGATGAGTGTACTTTAGTGGATGATTTAACAACACATAGCCTTTGCCAGTATAATGGTATCTTAAATAATTTCGGCAAACTATTGGATCTTGTTTTGTCAAACGATGTTGTTACTGTAAGTGAATGCCTGAGCCCGCTTGTACCGATTGACCCGTATCATAAAGCGTTAGTTATTGAAATTAAATTTACAGTTATTAACTTGTTGCAGCCGGAGTCTCGCATGAAATATTTCTATAACAAGGGTGACTATACGTCTATTAATAGTGAACTAACTTCAATTAACTGGCAGCAGGAGTTTTGTATGCGGTCATTAGTCAACTCCCTTGATTTCTTTTACGAGACTTATAAAAAATTGAGGCTTCAATTTATCCCCAGTATGAAGCTAAAAGTAGATTCGTATCCTAAGTGGTTCTCACATGCATTGAAACGTGCTATTAAAGAGAAATATAAATTGTTGCAAAAATATAAAAAATATAAGAATAAATATGATTTGGTTTCCTTCACAGTACTGCGTGATCGAGTGCGAAGGCTGGAGCAACAGTGTTTTGATAAGTATATAACTCGTGTTGAAAGAAATATTTGTACAAACCCCAAGCAATTCTGGTCATTCATTAAGTCGCGTTCTAGCTCCCATGGCATACCTAGTAGCCTAAATTATAATGGTGATTTAGTTAACACTGGATCGGACATATGCGATGCTTTTTCAGAGTACTTTTTATCGTCTTTCGCATCTTCAAACACTAGTAACACTTTTCCTAACTCTATGAATAATTCTAGTTCTTCAGCTTTCTTGGCAAACATTGAAGTAAGCCCGGATTTAGTTAAAAACCTGTTACTTAAGCTGGATCCGTCTAAGTCAGCTGGTCCGGATGATCTACCTGCTCGGTTCCTTATAAATTGTGCGGAAAGTTTGGCATTTCCCATTTTTCTATTATTTAAACGCTCATTCACTGAGTGTATTGTCCCGCCAATGTGGAAATCGGCTTTTATAACACCAGTCCATAAAAAAGGGCCAAAAACTGAAGTGCAAAACTACAGACCTATTTCTAAATTATGTATACTATCTAAAGTGTTGGAAAAAATTGTCTATAACCAAGTATACTGCGCTATAAAAAATTATATTAGCCCTATCCAACACGGTTTCTTGCAGCGCCGATCCACGGTCTCCAATCTTGTGCTTCTTAACGAGTATGTCACTGGTGCAATGGATGATAACACTCAGGTAGATGTAATCTACACTGATTATAGTAAGGCTTTCGACCGGATTGACCATGTTATTTTATTATCCAAGTTGTATGATATCGGAATCAGTGGCGATCTATTAAGATGGTTTTCTTCCTACATTGACAATAGGTCCCAGGCAGTGGTAATCAATAACTACATCTCTGGATGGGTGACTGTACCGAGTGGCGTCCCCCAGGGCTCTTTGCTTGGACCATTGCTTTTTAATATTTTTATAAATGACATTAGTAAATGCTTCATTTATTCTAAACTTCTTTGCTTTGCTGATGACATGAAGATCTATGGGAAGATAGAGTCAAGCTATCATTCGTCGTTGATTCAATCAGATCTTGTGCGACTTGATGAGTATTGTCTGAATAATAAGTTAGATTTGAATCCATCGAAATGTTTCACTCTGACATTCTCGCGGAAACGTAACCTAATTCCTACTACTTACACACTTAAAGGTCAGCCTCTGAATAAGGTTCAATCTATGCGTGACCTTGGGGTAGTTCATGATTCCAAACTTCTATTTAACACCCATATTGATGGTATCATAGGTAGCGCATTGAAAACGCTAGGTTTTATAATGCGTAGTTCTACTTATTTTACTCAGGCTAAAACACTGAAGATTCTTTTTTGCGCACTAGTTCGCAGTAAACTCGAATATGCGTCTCAAGTTTGGAATCCTTGCTACAATACTTACATAGACAGGATTGAGCGTGTTCAGATAAAATTTGTTAAATACTTGTGTTACAAACTAAAGTGTCCTTACAATTCAACTAATTACTTGAGTATTTGTAAGAAACACCATCTGGTCCCGTTAAGTAAGCGTCGTGACATAGCTGATACTCTTTTCCTTCTTAAAATCACAACTGGCGCCATTGACTGTCCTGATTTACTCCGGGAACTATCGTTCGTTACTCCCTCTCGGTCCAAAAGACACTTCCCCCCCATTTCTCTTAAGCGTACATCGTCCAGATACAGACAGAATAGTTTTCTTAACCGTGCTAGTCGAAGAATGAATAATTTGACGAGAGAGCTTGATATTGATATATTTAACTGTGTAATTCCTTCTGTGAGGCGTAAATTAACTAGATTGTGTTTTGAATGAGCGGTATACCAGTTGCAATCTGATATATAAGCGAGCATAGTGAGTCGAGCATTCTATGAATGTTCGCAGTTCTTTTAAATTCTTTTAGCATTGTGCATTGTTTTGTTTAATGTTTGTGTGGCTGTGGCACTGCTGTGCGTGGCACTAAGGTGTATATTTCTTAATTTATATCTATTTGTGAGTTCCTGTAATTGGCTCTGTACCTCTATTTAAGCTACTATCGTAATTGTAAAAGCTGTTGGTTCTCCTTAAATAAATAAATAAATAAATAAATAAATAAATAAATAATAGTCAGGCGTGCTATGAACGTGTAAAAAAGAGGGACGAAAGACGCTTGAATAGAAGAATATTAATATAGATGGATATTACCGGACATAAAACTATAGGAATAGCGTTTTTTTTCACTTAGTTATGTATATTTTTGACTCTACAGGATGTCCTAAATATATAAGAGACCAACCCCTTAGGTATTCATATACGCACTACAAAATAAAAGTTAATAAAATGCAAAGAGATTTTTTTTCCAATCATCAGGGCTTCCGTTTTGGTCTCCGAGCAACGCATTTTTTTTTTCTAAAATACTTTTTTTTCTTGTTTATTTTAAGCATTCATCATGAGTTTACGTTTTAACTAAGTATGTTTATATACTCTATAATTTAAGTCATTGACCTTCTTTTATGTAACTAATACTATGTAATAAGTATATTCATTATTTACGGCTGTTGTTGTCCTGAACCCGTTTTAGTTAAATCTGTCGGATGGAAATGGCACAATGACAGATAAGGACAGATTATTTCAAGCAAACTTAAGTCATTGCTCGTTTATGAATGAATGGGTAAATATTTTGGTTAAGGCACTTTCAAAAATTTACTTTAGTCTTTTTAAAATTAAATTTTATCGCTTACACGACCGTTTTAGAATAAGCGACGCTTACCATGAAAATGCTGTGTTTCGATTATTATAGTAAATGATTTTGCGGTAAATTTCTACGTTGCAGATTAACATTAATTTACAAACTGGGAAACAAAAGGATACTGTAAAATTAAAAACGTCAACGGTTTAAAATGTTTCAAGCACAATTTACCTTGCAAAAATGAAACGCGTTTTGAAAAAGTTAATACCCATTTTGTCACACGTCAACGGCATGCGATTCCCGCGCTTTTGAGTGACAGCGATGACAGACGTGATTGGTTGTGCCGTCCCCGTGCGGTTTGCCGCGGCCGTTCATTGGCCAGAGCTGTCGGCACTCGACGCTGATTTGTGAATTTAAGTGGTAAACGATGCTTGGATTAAAGATACAAAAAATTGACTATTTTTTTAACATCGTTAGTTGATGGTTGTTTTTAGTTTTGAATTTGTTTGTCTATATTGATGTCAAAACTTCCTTTACACTAGATATTTATTTCAATGACGGTATCATGTACTATTTTTAGTACAAGGGGCCTTAGTAGGTTAAAAATGTAATAAAGAAATATTCAAATTATTGATTGTTTTGTAAACCTCTCTGAACTAAATTTTTTTACATGAATGACTTACAATTCTTACAATAATTCAGTTGATCAAAATACTAAAAACGACTAAAAACCTACCAAAGTTGATTTAACTATAACGCTAAATACGTAGTTATTCACGTGAATCCAACTCAAATAAACCTTGAATTTGCATAGAGATTCTACAAAATTAATGTTCAAGCACGTATTTCGCTGGAAACCAATTCTACCAACAACAGAACTGTAGAATTGCATCTGAAACGTTCACTTGACAATGCCCAATCACTCGGTCCCGGGCCGACGAGCTATTCCCTTCTCCGGGTAACTGCATCACGGGATTCTCCGTCGGAACAATTCCCGGGAACAGTTAGATGTAGTTCAACAACTAAATTGCGGAATTTGAGGCTAAGCTAAAGCTATATCCCAATGTGTGTATACAGAGCCGGTACTCGGTAAAACCATATTGTTTTGTCGTTGTTTTGATTTTAACTCTGCCACCATTACTGTCAAGTATTGAGATGTCGTAACGATGACAATACGATAACAATGTCAAAGGCCTAGTACTTCCAGCTTCTAAATAATTATTATTGCTATTATAAAATAGGTAAGTACTTAGTTATTATTTTATCGAAACACCTTTCAACGAACGTATCTTTACGCAGAATTTACATTTCGCGATAGTAATTTTTCACAGCCTGATTTTTTTTTGGTAGTCTCAAGTCCAACGTAACCTAACGTAGGTACTTAATATTTTTTTAAGATATCCTGAAAATATCAGGGTTTCAGAAAAAAATATTGTTCAATTAAATGAAATTCGATGAAATGATTCAATGAAGTGAAATTCGATACTACACTACCTCGTCTTTTAGAGAAAAGCAAAGATTGCCTGGAGGCTAACTAACCGCCATATAAACGTTCTATAAACCTATTTTAGTAAAAGTATTTATTTCGCTATAAAAGTATCTTAATCGTTGCCTAGTACCCATAGCTTAGTTTATGAGAGGTCAATTTGTAACATAATTGTCTTCATTACAGAAAAAAATACCTAGATAAAATAAGATAAAACTATCTCATTGTCCTTTTTGTCAACGATAACCGCCAGATGTTGGCATCTCAAACATCACATTCTTTGCAAATTTACTTTAGATCTCTTTTTGATCTACGGGTCGTCTATTTCATCCTTGGCTATTTCGCTTAATCTTACACCTTATCGTTATCGTATTGTTCACGTTTTGATACCACTTGTTAATTTGTCAGCTAAAGTATCCAATATGGTTAAGGATAGAGTGGAAAATAGGCAATATACTGTCTTTGTCCCGTAACGTTACTATAAAGATGTCCTAGTATGTTATTATAATTTTATCGAATTTCACTTCATCGTTCACTATTTTCTGCTATAACCATGATGTATTCAGGATATCTTAAACATTATTTACGTAGGTAAGGTTAGGTTAGACTTATGACTACCGAAAAAATTAACTCATGCAGCGAGATATTCCTTTCGATGAAATTCAAATTCTGCGTAATGATACGATCTTTGAAAGGTGTTTCGATGTAAATAGGCAGCTGACGAAAGTTTTCAAACCGGCTCAAACAATACATTCAACTTTTCAATCTTAATAACTGTAGATTCTTAAAATTCCGTTCATTCGCGAAATACCAGTATTTTAAAATACCTGATTCTCAATATATCGGAATAAACATACAAATTAGGATATTATTTATTACCTTTACCCAACATTTCGAATCTGGTTTTTTGAGAACCTAGTAAAAAGGGTAGTTTGGTATTTTGAAATACTGGTATTTTGGGAATGAGCGAGTAATTCTATACCAAAAATATATGCTTCAAATATTTCAAAATTCGTGCCAAAATTTCCTTTTTCCACTATCCTAGATTCACACGTAACTCGATTCCGCGACATAAGTGAAACTAATTCGCTGGATCGACCATCGCGTCCTGCGGCGATATTAAAAAGTTAGCTGCAACTACAATTTACTGGTAAAAGCTTCTCTACGATTTTATACTGTTGTTAAATGGGACCCGTGGAAAATTGCAGACTCTACCTTTTGCTGCACGGTTAAATAATGCTAGTTGGGAATGGTGTGAATAAAATGTATCCGTTTTTAACTTGGCATTTATTGGTGTATTATTTCATCACCATTACTAGCGACCCGCCCTCGTTTCGCTTCGGATTATGTCAGCTTTCTTTTCCCGTATAAAAACAAGATAATTTGTTTGTTTGTTACGCGCTAATCTCAGGAACTACAGGTCCGATTTGAAAAAATATTTCAGTGTTAGATAGCCCATTTATCGATATCTAAATATAGGCTATATATCATACTCACATAAACCGAAGCGAAGCAAGGGCTGGTTGCTAGTCAAAAATATAAAAGGAAAACCTGACTCACTGACTGACGTATTATATCAATGCACAGCCCAAACCGCTGGGTCTAGATATTCCGAATTTGGCACTACGGTTCCTTATGAGGTCTAGGCGTGCACTAATAAAGGATTTTTGGAAATTCATCCCTTGAGTAAATTTCTGTACTAGTACAAAATCCTGATATAAAAAGTGTGTCAGTGAAAGTTGTAATTCTCCTTTTCTCTGTAATATTAAAGAACATGATACAGTTACAATACTAGCCTTTAAATATTTTTTTAAATTAATTAAAACTTTTTTTTTTTATCCAGTAACTATTTTAAACATGTTAAAAAAAAGCTAATGCTTTAATATAATATGAATCGTTGTTCACTCATGTTCGCATCATAAACTTGGTAATTTCAGTTCATTGTTGGTCATTTTGATGGATTGTTGTTTTAAAAGCTGATTCATTATTCATGAGTTTGTGTTTGTTTTAATTTAATTGTTTTTACTGTGGCTGTTGACATTTTATTATGTTGGCATGTGTTCACGTTTTATGTGGAAAACGTAATGAATAAACATAACTGTCTGACTGCGGCAAAGCCCAAAACGAGGGTTATGTCTTTGACCTGAAGGGCTATCGCAATTGTTTTCATTTTGAAAATCGAAGGCTTGTCTGCATACAAAATGAAAACAATTGTTCCGCTTTGAAGCCAATTGAGATTGCAAGTGCGTTAGGCAATAGCGACGCTGTATGTATGTTGAACTCTATGTTCCCTCGTAGCTACTAAAAGGCTAAACTGATTTTAATAATGTATACGTGATTAGATTTTTCTTCACCACTAAAGCGTCACAGGATTTTAAAATTATTGAAATGTGAAATAGGCAAAATAAAAAATATATACATGATAAGTAACATTACTTTGAAGTTTGACGACATTATCCAAATACAGTTCGGTTTTATAAAGGTGGCTTTTTATTAGACTTGTTACCTACATGTTTGCATAACTTTTAGTAATAGGTACGGTCGGCCAAGAAGGTGGTCTACCAGTTTTGACAAAAGTTTAATTATTACTAAAGTTGACACTTGTCACTGTCATGATATTATTACGAGGGAAAATCGAACTTGTTGTATCATGACGTGCAAATGAACTTCAACTGTAGGGTGGCAGACCACATTTTTTGTCTGACTGTACAATAAAATGTCTTAGTGATAGGACACAAACGGTTGTTGTAAACAGAACACAGTCCATTGGAGCAGCTGTTAAATTAGGTGTGCCTCAGGGCTCCATATTAGGTCCTTTCTTATTTTTGGTTTACATTAATGACTTACCACCCATGATAGAGAATATTTGTGATATTGTGCTATTTGCTGATGATACATCATTGATTTTCAAGGTAGACCGAAAATCCGTCAATTACACTAGGATAAACGCCACGCTAGGTAAAGTACATAATTGGTTTACTAGTAACAATTTGCTACTCAATGCTAGGAAAACTAAATGTGTTAGGTTCGCTTTGCCTAATGTTAGACCGGTAGAATCTAGTATATTTCTAAATGGCGAGTGTTTGGAAATGGTAGATAAGGCGCTTTTCTTAGGGATAACTTTAGACAAAAACTTGCAATGGAGTCCCCACATAGCAGTACTAGCAGGTAAATTAAGTTCTGCAGCTTATGCTGTTAGGAAAATCAGGCAACTTACGAATGTTGAGACAGCTCGCTTAGTTTATTATAGTTATTTTCATAGTGTTATGTCATACGGTATTCTGGTTTGGGGAAAAGCTGCTGACATACAGACTATATTCGTGTTACAAAAAAGAGCCATCCGTTCTATATATAACCTAAACTCCCGTGATTCTTTAAGATTACTATTTAAAGAAATTAGTATTTTGACAGTAGCGTCACAATTTATTTATGAGAATATTATTTATGTCATTAAAAATCAGGACTCTTTTATTAAGAATTGTGATATACATAATTTTAATACAAGAAATAAAAATAAAATAGCTACTAAAAAATTTCGTGTTCGTAAGGTTTTTAAATCATTTGTAGGTCAATGCATCCATTTCTATAATAAATTACCTGACGAAGTTTTAAAGTTACCATTTCCAGTACTTAAAACTTACTTGAAAAAGTCGCTAATGTCTAAAGCTTACTATAGGGTCGAGGACTATCTATCAGATAAAAGTGCTTGGCCTAAACTAAACACCCAAATAACTTAATAATAACTTCATCGTAAGAAATATGTAAACATTGTATATTGTCTAGGGGACACGGTTTCTGTAGGAGAATGTATCGAAACTTTTTATGTAGTTGTATTACACCATCATAATTAAGTATAATTTTTCATAATTATTTTCTATTACTTACTACCAATTAGTTCTGGAGAAAACTCAGAGTTTTGACACATTTTCCTGCTCAACTACGCGTGAATACATTTATTTCTTATCATATGTTAGATTCATTGTTTTATATAATGCTAGGTTAAGTTTTAAAATTGTACCTATATTTAAAAAACGACTAACTGTTGAGTTTCTTGCGGCGCTTCTTCTCAGCAGTGGTCTCTTGCGAAGCGCTGGTAGATTTTTGACGTGTAAAAGTGCCCGTGCGGCCTACTTACTGAATAAACATCTTTTATCTTTTAATGCAATAGTAACAAATATCATGTTTACATCGTAAGATAATTTCATTCGCAATTAATTGTGACATTTTTAAATATGATTATTTTCATATTTTGAAACAAGTTTGTCGACTTTTAGTTCTTAAGAACAGAAAAAAAAGCAAGAGCAACTTTTCATAAGGAAACAGCTTAGGTACATTTTTTAAAATATAAATCATGGGGGTATTTTCAATTTTATTTAAATTATTAGTCTGTATGTTTAACCTACTCTACTTAAATACTTATGCTACAGAAAGACTAAATTGCGTTTTTATCCAACTTTAAAAAACCCGTAAAAGAAACCGTTTTGCAATAAAAAACACCATCCTTCCAAGACGTCTACGCTGAATCGATCGTAGCAGTCGTAGCGCTACGGAACGTAGCACGGCACGTCTACGCAAACTCTACCTTCCGCTACGAAATGGTTCAACTTAAAGCGAACCTTAAGGCGGCCTTTAAAATAAATCTTTTTAATTTTACTCCGTCACAAGCTTTATAAGAAAACGAACCTTACCTTTGCAAATATAAGGCATATTTTTGAATATTATTTTTAGTTTCCCTGCGGCTATATACATGGGGTTTCGAATCCTTTCCTTTTCATATAAATATATGTATGTATGGGATAGTCTTTGGAATCCGCTGTTCAAACAATAGGGCAGTAGGGAGGGGAAAACGTCTGCATGTTATCTCGAAAACGGAGACCGTAATTAAGATGACTAATATGAAATGTTTGAGAAACATGAATCGGGGCGTGAAACAAGCGATTATAGGCCTTTTGGTCTTTTGGTAAGGTAAAAGCGAAACATTAGCTGTGTTTGTAGTGAGACTGATAATATGTTAGTTGATAATGCACTTAAGGAGGGGTTGAAATATGAGAATAATTAAATACCTGATTTTGCCGTTGACTTTGTATGCTTAGAAATAGTGTGTTCTGCGTATTCCAAAGGTTAGTATTAAAAATTATGTAAAGCACGATTTTATTTTTGATTTTAACTTGGAGCAAAGCTTTTAATGTATTCTCTTATTTCGTTGTGTAACTACGGTTTAAACATTTATGATTGCTGTAAAATATTGAGTATTGAGTATTAAATAAAATACTTATAAATTATCTTAAGCTTGATTATAAACCTTTTTTTTTTCAAACAAAAAAAATATTGTCATATTTTTATTACGTTTATATTTTTACTATGTATTGGTTATTTTCAAATAGTTTTTTTTTTGGAAAACTGATTAAGAATATCAAAGGTTATTCAAATCGAAAGTAACTGTTTAAACCATGTCGTATATACAAGTACAGTTGTTCTAAAAAAAAGCAATTTCCTTGCCTCTCGACAGTATTTTATCAAAATGTATCCTAGCGCCTCCACCCTATTGTTCGGCACGGTCCACACGGGAGCATTTCTGAGGGATGAAAAAATACCGAAACGAATTTATTTCACCCTTGTCGTGTTTCGAACAAAGAAATGTGTTTAAGGAGTGTTGGGTTTGAGGGAAACGTTTGTGGTTTGGATAGAAAAATGTTTGTTTATATTTTAGTTTAATTTATATTTAGATTGGGTATGTGTTCAATATTGTCTTAACTACACCCTTTTACATAGACAACGGGCATTTACGATAAATGTATTAGTTTAAATAAGGAAGGAGTGAGATTAGGTACAAAAAATATATTACGGACTATTATTTCTACATACTTATTATTTTTCTTCGTTATTAACACTTTCAATTTGTAGCATAATATCTAATTTTCTCACACTATATTTAAACTTTTAAGCAATCGAAAGTGACCGTTTTCTAATATTTGTCGTCATCAATGTTTAATAAAAGGACAAACCTGACTTCATTATAATTATATTTAATAAAATAATGAAATTCGTGATACACCAGAGTAAGACATTAGAGTAAGAGTGAGGTATTGACAAATCTGACTAAGGGATTAAAGGCTTGTAGTATTGTTAGGCGATGGGCTTGCAACCTGTCACTAATATACACATGGTAAACATCTTAGCCTGTTGTGCAAAATGTGGTTATAGAATTAACAACTAGTTGTCAGAGTTGTCGGTAAGTAATTCTGTAGCTCTGTCTACCCCACTCTGGGATGAAGGCGTGATGTTATATATGTATGTATGTGTTTTCAGTTGAACTCAATAATGGATATCCATTATACGATTTTGTTTATATTCCGGCTCTCGTTGAGGCTAAAAAGTACAACCTCCAAACTCAATTCCTTCTACCGCAGAGCTCTAATCCGTCTGGCATGACATTTGAAAGTTTAATGAACCTTTGACTTGGGAACTACGTGACTACCATTATGATCTAGACGCCGGTGGGGCAGTTGGACCAAAACAGCTGTCTTATACTGCCCTCTTACGGAGATAAAGAACAAGTGCAATTAATTTATAGGAGCATATTAAACTCTCAAAGGTTATAATAAGGTTGGAAGTACAATACAATTCATAAAGTAGATGTGCCTTTTTCCGTAGGAGGGAAGAATAGCACTAGCTTGTAACCTGCGGCTTAATGTACATGGAATTGATGATTCTTTATATCTTCTGTTAATTCAAGGCTGTACTATTTCAATTTTCAGCGAACTGTCGTATGATTAAGTTGAAACTATAGAGAACGGTTCAATTTGAGCTTAATTATTTGAGCTTAATTCTCTAGCCTCGTTGTGCATTTTTAAGCAATTTCTGATTCTTGCGCAATGTCCTCTATTAAGGACATTTTTGTATAGATAATTTGAATTACCGGGCAGAACGCACAAAATCTATTAATTGTTCTTATTCACATTGGGCAACACGAGGTTAGATTCAAATTCTACATTTATTGTCAGAAACGTTTGCAGGCGCGCACTACGACCTACCAAAGCTTCATCATAATCGAGCAGATTTTATAGAAATGCGTAGAAAAGTAACACGACGACTTTATGCTTAAACTTTTACATGCTACCTGTGTAGCATGTAATAGTTATAAACTCTTTTCAACCCCAGGAAAGCGCACCCCGCCAGCTAAATTAATGTTACAAGGCTGCGTTAAGTACATCCATAAAATTAGGTAGAGGGAAAGATGTCATGGTTTGAAAACACTGTATGGGTTAGGTTAGGCTAGACATAAATAAAATACAATAACAAGAAGTACCTTTAAGTAACAAATTGGTGAAAAATTACAAACCGAGAATCAATCAACCAAGATTCCTGGTCACGGCACCAGATTTAACTTTGTATTTTGATGAATTTTGATACTAAAATCACGTCACAATTTTGTATTAACCTGTTTATTATTCACGACATATCTCACTGCAAATATTAGCAATCCACGATGTTAAAAGGCCCTGAGCCATTTTAACTATTGACTTAACTTTTATGATTTGGCCCTACTTAAATATTGCAAGTAAACTTGTGTGCACATGTTCCCTTTTCAAATGGAGAACACGACACGACCCGACGTCTACAAACAAAGGGTTCACTTCCAGCGGGCCCCTAATTTGGCGCCGAGCCAGCTACGATGCTTTAGTGGTTTTGATCCACCTACTAAACCACCCATCAGGGCCACAATATGACTGAAACTCTTTAAAATCTATACTAATATTATAAAGCTGAAGAGTTTGTTTGTTTGCGCGCTAATCTCAGGTCCTATTTGATTTTTTTTTTTCAATGTTAGACAGCCCATTTATCGAGGAAGGCTATATTATCATACTATCATCATTATCATACTGACATAAACCGAAGCGAAGCGAGGGCGGGGGTATATTACAAATGCTTTGTCAGCCCTAAAATTCAACTTGGAATACACTCGTTATTTCACCGTGCGTGTGCCATATCATCGAAACACAATAGTGCTAAGACTGCTGTCAGTAATAGACAACGGAACTGCAAGCATCGATTTTCGAAATAGAAACCCTAAATCTGCTTACGAGAGATGAGATCAGGGGCGTTATTATGACATAGCTATGCAGTTCATTTTACGGTGAGTGTAAGGGACAGAGCTATAGCAGCGATATAAGTCGGTCCTTTTCTTTCAGCTTAAAATGAATGGCACAGATAGGTCATAATAACCCCCCAGTTCTGTATATTGACGTCGTTTTGTAGTATAATGAGCAATTAGCATTGCCACGCATCCAATAAGTAAACTGTCATGGCGGTGGCAAGATAATGACGCGTATGACGTAAGGGCTGCCACCATAGGAGTGGCCACGTTCTGTAGTTTTACATTATAAGTAGATCTGTTGCCTCGCTATTTGCCGTAGCCATTTTCCCAGTCGCGTTTCTCGCCACTCGCGATTTTGCTGATAATTTAAACTATAGGTACAGGCATTTATTAGATTGAAACTTTTTCTGAGTTGCGTGATTCTCTATTTCAAATATAAATTTCTTAGAGATTCCGTGGAGCTCTTATTTCTGGAACCTTGAGCTTTTCGGGCCTACTGCAAAGCTAACATAAGCTAAATCTATTTTATTTTAATAACAATAGTAATTTATACGATTAAAGAGAACTTCATAGCGGAAAATATGCCACTGAGTAAAATCGCAAATGGGGAAAAATACGACACTAAAAAGTTTCTTTAAAAATGACTAGGTATATGTATTGGCATTTCAACTTAGTCAGGGTTGGCAACGCATTTACAGTCTTGATAATGCATATAAGTCTCAGAGCCCACTCTCTATCAGAGGCCCTAATGTGGCTGCGATTATCGCGTGACAAAGTATGGATAAGGCATCTGTCATCTTCTGACACGTAAATAAGTATAAGAGTGACGGATGCTTTATCCACATTTGACACGAGATATAGGTGGCTTTTGAACTTGTTTTACTTCTCCGTGGGATAAAAGAATCTAGTATCGTGGCACCCCTAGTCCCTTATTAATCCGTGGGAACGTTATATTAGCACAGAACTATTTATATGCACGCTGTGAGAGGATACGAGCCCGTAATCAAGGCCACAGTCAGATAAATAACAGTATGTCATTGCGTGGCAGGCGGAAAGAGGGAGACAAAAAACAGATGTGACAGTGGTGTCATGGTAGAAGCTTGTGTATGTACGGATTGCTACCATCTTCTACTCTAACTTACCACCAAACAGCAACTTTTACACGGTTTGCCGTGTGGTTGCCGGCTTAGAATAGTGCCACTCCATGTCTTCCTGTGGAAGTCGTAAGAGACGACTAAGGGATTAAAGGCTTGTAGTATTGTTAGGCGATGGGCTTGCAACCTGTCACTAATATACACATGGTAAACATCTTAGCCTGTTGTGCAAAATGTGATTATAGAATTAACAACAAGTTGTTAGAGTTGTTAGTAATTCTGTAACTCTGCCTACCCCACTCTGGGATAAAGGCCGTCACGTATGTATGTATATTCCAGTGTGAGGATAAAACAAGCAGTGAAATTACTAAGATAGATACATTTCATTTTAGTCCTCGGAATTGGCAGTGCATTTGCAGTCTTAGGACTGCAGTCTTGAGAATGCAAATGTCTATGGGTCTCTGATCCCACTTACCATCAGGTGGCCTGTGTGCTTGTTCGCCTTACCCAATGTCATAAAAAAAACAAAGTCTAAGTATATTCACCATTGCTCATACACACATTACACAAACACGATACAAATATATTAAACACCACCCAAAAAAAATAAAGAAATACAAAAACGTGAAATTTGTGCAAGGGTGACAACAGACGGGATTGCCTTTATTACGCCGAAACTTTTTTTGCCAAATGTATAGTAACGCCGATTTAAAAAAAAGACTGGTACAATAGGGTAGGTTAGTTTAGGTTTATTTAATTAATTTAAAAAAAAAAGTCAAAGGTATCAGTAAAATAATAATGATGTAAAATTCTTGGTATGCGATATCATACATTCGGACAATCGTGATTATGAATAAACAAGGGATAGACGATCTTATTGCTAAATATCAATCTCTTAAAGACAACCTTAAAAAGAAAACACTCCAGTTGTAATCCATTCTATACAAGCTTTGTCCTACTGTGACAAGAAAATATAATAAATGAAGAGCAATAAGAATCAATATCAAAAATATAAGGACCAAATTAAGGTTATCCTTTTTTGAAGTCTATTAAAAACAACAATGGTTTATGACATACATACATTAACTCACGCCTTCATTTCCAGAGTGGGGTAAACAGAGCTACAGAATTACCAATAACTTAAAAATTGTATATAATTCTGTAACCACATACATGGTTATGGTTAAGACAAGGAGTAATAAAGGCCTAGCATACTGTTCACCAGACATTGACGATGTGCCTGAATATATTGTTCCCTTTGTCACTAATCTCAGGTATGAGGTACCTCGGAACAATCTGCCTAAGGTGGAGATTAAAACGATATGTCACTTCAAGGTCTCAACCAGGGGAACATAAATACGAGTAAATGTCTCCTGTGACTTACTGATAGACTGACAACGCTGAACTCAGGGACTTAAAATTTAAAGGAGAAATTCTTTGTACAGTCACGAACCAGGGTAGTGATTCTGTAAACAACGCCGGTCGTGCGGACTGTCGAGTGATACCAAGCGGCGAGATTAAGTAGTCCCGTCAGTGCGAACAAAACACATTGTAGCGCGTGCATTTTCAATTTAGCAGCACGATGGGTCGAACGTATAAGGCTGCTTAATTGAAAATGCACGCGCTACAATGTCTTTTGTTCGCACTGACGGGACTACTTAATCTCGCCGCTTGGATATTACTCCACAGTTCGCACGACCGGCGTTGTTTACAGAATCACTACCCTGGATGTTGAGCCACTTGCTATGGTTGGTAATTTAGCCGCGTATTCAATAACCGATGTCACCGACTGAATGACAGCTATTCGATTTGCATTACACGGCCAAATTTCAAACATGGGTAAGTGGCTCAACCATCCCGGTTCGCGACTGTACTTGAAAAGAGTTTAACAATAATCGACCCCCAGGGAAAATTAGGGAGTGTAGCGGAATCATTCTACGCGAACGTCCTCTAGTAATAATAATATATAGGTACTTTTATATCGTCCTCCTATTAATTCCTTAAAAAAGGGAAGGTTCAGCTATTTTGCCGTGAAAGCGTAACAAACAAACAAACAAGAGTTACTTTTATAATATCAGTAACTATGGATATACAATACATAACAATACAATAAAAAATACTTTTAATTGTACATGACAAAAACCAAACACAAAGTAGAGAGGTACTAATAAAATATTTCTCAAATTTAGCATATTACGTCTTCAAAACCGTCTTATTTTACCTTAAGCGGAACCACTACACGGAGGCTACCGCTTAAAGACTACCGGGGTGGAAAAATCACTCACTGACGTGGGTTAAAGGATTACTGGGAGACGAGTGTTACCTACAGACTGGCATCTCAAAACATTAGCCTCCGTAGGTAAATTTAGTAACAAAGTCTAACAAAAAGCAAGCTTTAAAAAACACACAAACAAACAAACAAACAAACAACAAACTTGCATACAAACTTTAACCCCCTTACTTATAAACGTGGAATAAGCTTGGAATAGTTTATGCTATACTTTGTCACTTTCTGTCAGATGCAATTGTCACAATAACAGATAAGGACAAAGCATGGCATAAACTATTCCAAGCTTATTCCACGTTTATAAGTAAGGGGGTAAATCATTTTAAATCCTAAATGATCATTCAAAATGTAAAATAATGAAAAAAATCTAGAAAAGTTTTTTTAAATAATGATACCGCACTTGTTATAGTTCGTCTACTACCTGAAAAAAATACGGATGTGACTTTGCTCTAAAAAGGTGTGAAGCATGCAAGGTTGGCACTTTCGTTCGTTATACACGACTTACGGCACGCACACAGAGACACTAGGTAAGATAACGCGCCGAGCCACAGCACGAGTGCCTGTTTAAGTGTGTGTGCACGCACACCGATAGCCATTTTGCATGCTTCACTCATCACTACCGCTTAATAATATAGGGTGCTCGCAAAACAAAACGCGTATTTTCTTAGGGACATGTAGCAACAAGGGAATTTTATTTTCACTAGAAAAACATAATGCGAACTACTATTACTACAACTGCTTAAATTGGTATTGGTAATGGTATACGAGTGATCGCTACTTAACGGTTAAATGCACAAAATATACTTTTCCCTATTTTATGTTTGTGTTGGTCAATAAAGAGTAAGTAAAGCATTATTATTCTTCTTAGCAGCAGTGATCACATCTTAAGTAGCGCTGGTAGATTTTAACTTGTACAAGTTACCGATTTTAAATAAAAACACCCTTTATTTTCATCATACTAAGTTCAACACAATTTAACTTTGATAATTTACTTTGCCTCGCGAAATTTAATAAATAAACAGTAAGAAAGAATTCTTCTAGGAATCTTATCTAGATTCTGTCTTTTACGTCAGACTTCCATAGATACGTGATTAGTTCGATAAAAGCAATTCGTTGTGAAAGGTTTCTTCGTATCATTGGCTCTTTGATATTGCTTTTTTTGATATAGTCAATTTATAAACACTCCTTTGTACAGGATAATTAGTTTTCGATACATTTACTTAGGGAACCCATAGTAGAGCTCATTTGTGGCAAAAAACGTTATAAATAACGCTCTTTCTAAAAATGGACAGTTCCTTAAATATGAAACATGTTTTATTAAAAAAAAATATTAAATTTATGCCTTGTTTTTAATGTGTGACACCTAGTGACAGTCATGTCAGTGTTTAAATAGCTTTAGGTCAATTTGATCATCAGAATTTTAAAGGAACGTATCACATTTCGGATCACCTGTTAATACTGGTTTTAAGGTCGTTTATTGTAGGCCATAAACCCTCCGTATTTTAATTTTAAATTGAACAACCTATAAAGTTTAAAAAAAAAGATGTTCTAAAAATAGAACATTACCTACTCCAATAATTGAATTATTTTTAGTTGGTCGAGATCTTTACTTACTATAGATTAGTTTTTTTTTATGGCGTATGGAAGACAAACGAGCACACAGGCCACCTGATGGTAAGTGGAAACTGTGACCCATAGACATTCGCATTCACAAGACTGCAATGCAATCCTAAGACTGCAAATGCGTTGCCAACCCTGAGGACTAAGATGGAATGCCTCTATGCTAGTCATTTCACCGGCTGTCTTATCCCCAAACCGGAACACAACAATGCGAACACTGCTGTTTGGCGGTAGGTTAATGCATAAGATGGTGGTAACGATCCGGACGGACCCTGCACAAGGTCCTACCACCCGCAAATAATAATAGAATGCATTAGAATATATAATTTATTTTCAGACCTTACAATCCATAGTTTCATACAATGGAATAACATAAAATAGAATAAAACAGTCGCTTCCCGCCGTCTGTCCTTCTGTATGTACAGTCGACGCCATAAATATGTTTACACTTTAGTACCTCGTCACTTTACCCGCTATGACAATTTCAAATGGCAGTTTAAACATGACGCTAAATAGACAAGGTACTAAAGTGTAAACATATTTATAGCGTCGACTGTACGCTAAAATCTTTCAAACTACGTAACTGATTCAAGCGCAAGGTTTTGATGTATTATAAATTCTACATTATGTACGGGTGTTATAGAAACCGAACATAAGCCGAATAGAAGCGAGGACGGGTGGGTCACTAGTATGTATTATATTATCTTCAGTATTCTAATTAAGCTTGAACAATTATAATATAAATACTTCCTTGAGTATTTATGACAAACAAGGAAAAACCGTTGTCAGGAATACTTTCCTTAGAAACGACGATATTTTACGCTTTCCTCGGGTTTCTAATCGTTATCTCATAATACACGCTATATTACTTACCTTTAATATCTTTAATACTCTCTGCTATTTTTAACAAAAAAATAACTAACTACATAATGTACATTTAATTTACTTACGTAATGTTGCATGCCCAGCAAGAAAATTACACAGGACCAGGTCCTGCCGAATAGAATGCAGGTCCTGCATTCTATTCGGCAAAACCTGATTGGTTTTGACACTTTAACGTGTTGTTTTTAACTCGTCTGCCATTACTGTCAAGTACAAAATGTGCCTATTCACGCGCGTGTAAAGTCATATAATCATGTTTTTTCATCGCATGACGTCATTAACGTTGTTCCAAAGGGTTAGCAACTAAATAATAAATTGATTGGTAAGGCAATTTGACATACGTACGCTACGTGCCAATTTTGACACAACTGATATTTGTGTCCCCGGGGATACACCGGCCGGTAGGTAATTATAACGGTAGGCAGCGGCAAGTGACGTATCTGTGTCTGTGACGAAGAACTAGGTATATTATATTTTTACCGTATCAGTGTCCTCTCAAACAGAAAAACCTTTAGCAATTCAAAATGAAACGTGGATCTTGATTTACGTTAAACTCCCCTCGCGTCCCTACACTCGTCCAAATTAAGTATTCGGTAACAATCGGGGTGCTTTAAGGATTCCTAAACCGATTACTGGCGTTTACTTTCCTTGTCTGTATTTACATATGAAGTAGTATAGGGAATTACTTTTTTCACAGCGTTAATAAAATCTGAGTCATGTAACATACAGTTAGGTTTTTTTTTAATAGCTTTGCAGGGCGAATTTTTATTTTGTTGTCGATTTCTTTTTTTTCTCAGATTTCAATAAAATTTGCTAAGTTAGCAAAATTGGTTATTCTGACCATGGTAGGGCCCTATTTGACGCTATGTCCTACAAATTTTGCTATTAAGTTACACAAAATGTATGGAAATTTTCGTAACAAATGAGGAACTTAATGGGAAAATTTGTAGGACATAGCGTCAAATAGGGCCTACCGTGGTCAGAATAACCAATTTTACTAACTCACCAAAATTTTATTGAAATCTGAGAAAAAAAGAAATCGACAACATAATAAAAATCTGCCCTACAAAATAACCAAGATAATGAGCCAACAAACATTTGTACCTATCTCTTTCTAGCAAAACAGCATTTAACATGGAGTTTATATGGCCCACGTGTTTAATCGCTGTCCAATTAGCAATTAAAAATGCTTTTATCATCTGTATTTCATGGCCGTTTTTAATTTTAATTTCACCTTTGGTGATGTCTTTCACGGTATTTTTATATGTTGTTAAGAAATGTGATTTAAACAATCCATGCATATTCCCTATGTCCCTCGCGTCCCTACTCTCGGCCAAATGAAGTATTCGGTAACAATCCGTGTGATAAGCATTCCTAAACCGATTACTGGCGGTTACTTTCCTGGTCTGTACATTTACATATGAAGTAGAATACTGCCCTAAAGAAAAAGGACGCATGGGCAATTTGACAGTTAAAGTATATTTAACCTCACGTCTTTAGAAATATGGTCACTAATACATACACGGTTCTAGGAATCATACGCCTTTTTTCTAAGTAGGGCAGAATAAGGAAAATACGTGTCTTTTCACAGCTTCAATAAAATCTGATTCATGTAACAAACAGTTGTAATTTTTTTTTAATAGCTTTAAAAATAACCAAGGTATGAGCCAAGATTTGTTCCTATATTTTTTTTTAAAAACAGAATTTAACATGGTGTTTATATGGCTGACGTGTCTAATCGCTGTTTAATTAGCAGTCAAAAATGCTTGTGTCATCAGTATTTCATGGCCGATTGTAATTTTAATTTCACGTTTAGTGATCTCTTTCACGGTATTTTAATATTTTGTTGAGAATTTTGATTTAAAATATTCATCCATATTCCCTATTCCCCTCGCGTCCCTTATCTCGTCCAAATTAAGTATTTGGTAACAATAAGTGTGCTAAGGATTCCTAAGCCGATTGCTAACGCCTTCTTTCCTTGTCGAATGGTTTGATAGGAAACGCCTTCATGTTCCCTAAAGAATAAAGATTACTTTTCTATCCAACTATTCGATCAGATACGAGGTTGAGGAAATAATGGTGTGTGTGTGTGTGTGTGTGTGTGTGTGTGTGTGTCTGTGTGTGTGTGTGTGTGTGTGTGTGTGTGTGTGTGTGTGTATATGTGTGTGTGTGAATGGGTGTATTATGGGTAATAGATGACAACGGCCACTGACATTCAATCTCGCACGGGTGCCGTTTAATTTGCATATTTTTCTGAGCATAATTTCAATTAAATACGTTTGAAAAAAAAACTCATTGGTACATGGTGATCGCGGGGTTCGAACTCGGTTCCTTATGATCACAAGTCGACCCCTTAGCCACTAGGCATTCGACACTTTTCTATATATACTCGTATAATTGCTAGTGACTGTTCAAGCCAACAAATCTGGTAAAATTCGTCCCTCAGGACAGACGGTCTTAGGCCATCATAACTCAAGCCCATTTTGCCACAATGAAGATTAATGGACAAAGTGCCCGGGTCCGTTTTATACAGCCATTTGAAGTTGCCTAATAAGTGGGACGATAATGGCCCATTTTTGCAACATCATGTGTATAAAATTGAACGGTGCGCATGGACTTACTTAAGTGTTTAATACATACATACATACATTAAATCACGCTTGTTTCCCAGAGGGGTAGACAGAGACCACTTCTTTCCACTTGCTACGATCTTGACAAATTTCTTTCGCTTCTTCCACATTCATACGTCGGTTTCGGGTACTTAAGATTCGGCCCTTTTCTAGTATTTCTCCGATTTGATTCGAAAAAGTACGCCTAGGGCGGCAACTTTCGACGATTCCACTCACTTTCGATCTGTATATCTGTTTCGCCAATCTTCTTTCATTCATCCTTTCCATTAGACCGAACCATCGAAGCATGCCCTTTTCAATCTTAGTCACTACATCTTCTTTTATTCCGCATTTTTCTCTGACTTTCTCATTCCTTACTCTATCAATCAGTTTTACACCACACATACACAGCAGTAGTGTTGTTATTACAAAAGATACATACAGAATCTTGTCTAGACCCACTTCAACCAAAAAAAAAACAAAAAAGTACAACTAAAAAGACGACACTCTATAAAACCTTGCTAAAAACCTCCGTATTTTATTACCTAAGCTAAAACTCGTGTAGACAAATTAACTTTATATAAAGTATTTTTAAAATTCGCCTAATATTTTCCCCGGACGATGCGATGTAACAAGATACGATGACTCGATAAAGTATATTTTTTAATAAAACAACACTCCTTATCTAAAAGAGCACATGTGCTCTGTGATCACCGACACAATTTCAAACCTATCTAGCATAAGATAAGATCGTTCATGCAATGGAAATTTTGTTACTCTTGCGTTGGTTTTGGTTGTAGATACGGTAAAAGTTTAATGAAACTAGACAAGCCGCCATATTGCAAGACTAGAGTTCAGAGAACTTACAGGGTGTTGCGACTTTAAGCACTTGGCAACCCTTTCGTATACAAAATAAGGGATCACTCGGCCACAGTCTTAATAAAAACAGTAGAAAATAGTTTTACAAATACGCTGAAAAAAATACCCTGTGCTAGAGTGATTACGTATGCTCAAAATACGCTTTCGTCTTTTCTTTCGTGGCGCTGTTTTAATTCGACAGAAAACGACAGAGTATTTGTAACAAAAATAGCCATTTGTGGTGGAGCTCATAGTACTCGTCATTATATTAGAAGCTAACTACGCATGGAAAAATGCTGATACGTGCTACGATCATCATCGTAGCGTTAGTTTGTACGTTTATTGTACAAAGTCTATAAAGTGTAAATTAATTGTATAAGCACTTGGGTAGTTCCTTTGAGATTAACAAAAAAATACGTTTTAACCTTTTCATGCTCTTAAAATGTTACTTTAGTCTCTGCATATGGGGACTGAAGCTCCTTATTAGTGTCTAGAGACTACAAGTTTTTTTTATTTACTTTGGAAACCTCTAAACAACTAAACACGGTGTTTGTAAATGAAGGATTATCACCATTTTCAGTGATTGTGTATAGAGCCTCAAAATTACAACTATGCAAAAATTCAATTAAACGATTTAATTTCTTGAAACACGATTAATGATAACGAATGAATCTATTTAATCACATTAAGTGTGAATTCATTTTAAAATGCCTGGTCCAATTAGTTTTTAAAATTTAAATTTGTAAGACACGAAACAAATTTGTAAGACAGTTTGTTTTAATAAATATTTTATAGAACTTCGTTTATTTCCTCGAATTCAATGTGAAAAGAAGAGTGTTTAACGCGAGACTAAACCACCATAATGACACTCGAACTATAGCCATCATCGCACAGCTCGCGTCGCTAAACATCTTGTGTCATTATGGCTTGTTTTAGTCCCTTTTTGAACAATCTATAATGTTATACTTTATTATTTTAGTCATGTTGATGAAGTTATGTTATCTATTGCTACTTCACCTACTACAGCATTAAAATCCCCCATAACGACAAGGTTGTCAGATAACCCACATTCATCTTTACTTAAATCTACTATTGCATCTATGTCATCATATATTTTCTCTATTTCTTCATCTGTGTGGCTACCAGTTGGTATATAGACTTGAATTAGTAAAATATCCTCTGGCATTGCCTTTATCTTTATCGCAGTCATCCTATCGCTGTGATGAATTGTGTTTTCTATTTGCGCAGCCCATTTCTTGCTTTCTTGAGGACGACCAAGAAGAAGCTACATGGACCAAATCAAAGAGAAGGTGCATGTCGTATCGTATAGGGAGGTCAAGGAGCTGGCAGAGAGGAGAGAAGTTTGGAAATTACTCCACCGACAAGAGCGAGACTCTTAAATTAAGAGAGAGAGAGATGAAGTTATAAGATTTTTTCCACGGTTTTCATACCGGTTCAATGTTTCTCAACCAGGACCTCTTCCACCTTCTAACGTTTCTCTTCCCTTGGATTAGTACGCAGCAAGTATCTATCATGATTAATGGCTTAGCACATGACCCAAGTGTTCAACTTTAGCTGTTTCATAGTTTGGGCAAGCTGTTATTCTTTCATCATTCCTTTTAACACCTATTTAAACGTATAAACTTTTAAAATCAGTAAAAATCGGATGCTTTAGTGGGATTTAAACGAATAAGATTATGCGGGTGGTAGGACCTTGTGCAGGGTCCGTCCGGATCGCTACCACCATCTTATCCATTAACCTACCGCCAAACAGCAGTGTTCGCATTGTTGTGTTCCAGTTTGGGGATAAGACAGCCGGTGAAATGACTAGCATAGAGGCATTCCATCTTAGTCCTCAGGGTTGGCAACGCATTTGCAGTCTTAGGATTGCATTGCAGTCTTGTGAATGCGAATGTCTATGGGTCACAGTTTCCACTTACCATCAGGTGGCCTGTGTGCTCGTTTGTCTTCTCTATGCCATAAAAAAAAAAAGATTCCAATATTAACCCCCCGTACTGTTTATCGTTTCGACTGTGTAGCGGCTTACACAGCATCAGTCACAGCCCAGAAACAACACATAAATATGTATGCGCACGCGATTTACGCCTCCGACAACTTCGCCTTGAGGCTGTAATGTAGCCTACACGGACTTTATCAACATGCAACGTAAGTGCCGCTAATGCTCGTTTAAATTTGCACTTTGAAGTAAGTGTTTTAGGGAGGAAATTAATTTTATCAATTATTGGCACTTAGGCGGCTGCAGTGGAGTGGCTAAAGGGTGACTTGGGTAAGTTCGTTTATTTAAGTTTACTATTCAGTTTTATTTTATCACTATGTTTTATTCTCTACTGTTTTTGAATATTATTTCTTAAAACATCTGAAGATCTATAGGAGACTCATTTTTTTTGCAGACTTTGCTTACGCCCGAATCTTTGTAATGTAAAGGTTGAACAAATTGACATCATACGCCATAGCAGATTTTCTATATTTATTATTTTTCCATGGTAGTGATTCTGTAAACAACGCCGATCGTGTGGACTGTCGAGTGATACCAAGCGGCGAGATTAAGTAGTCCCGTCAGTGCGAACAAAACACATTGTAGCGCGTGCATTTTCAATTAAGCAGCCTTATACGTTCGACCCATCGTGCTGCTAAATTGAAAATGCACGCGCTACAATGTGTTTTGTTCGCACTGACGGGACTACTTAATCTCGCCGCTTGGTATCACTCGACAGTCCACACGATCGGCGTTGTTTACAGAATCACTACCCTGGGTGTCATAGGGTTCAGGGCGGCGCGGTGGAACGCCTCGCACGTCAACGACCGCGCCCACGAGCCGAGTTAGTAGGCTTACTGTTCACCCACAAACCCGCACTAGAGCGTGGTGGGTTTATGGTCTAATCCCTTTCACATCATGAAACGTAAACCTGTCCATAACCGAATTACATGGAAAGGTGGGAAGGAGGCCTTTGCCCAGCAGTGGGACATTACGGGCTAACAAAAAAAAAAAAATTTGAGATTTTTTATCTGAAATAAATAGAGATAGCTTGTATGATTGCTTGGTTTGACACATAGGCTACTTTTCATTCCCAAAAATTTAAAAGTTCCCGCGGGGATAACGACAATTGAAATCTGTGCAGAAGAAGTCGCGGGCACAAACTAGTATCTAATGAACATCGGATCCCTTTGACTGCCATACATATCGTTGGTCATAATGTATTGTTAGTATATACTTTTTTTTGTCATAACTTCTTTCAGGCTGAAGTTACAGTTTTTGATAAACGTATTTAGGTTAGGTTAGGTTAGTTTTATAAAAATCCTGAAAAAAAAACCGTGTCCTGAGAAAAATGCACTATGACTTGCGAAAATTATGACTTGAAACACATTATGACTAAAAATAATTATGGCAGTCAATAGAGACCCAATGAACATACATACACATACATAAACTCACGCCTTTATTCCCAGAGTGGGGTAGGCAAAGCTACAGAATTTCCAACAACTATAAAAACTTTTTGATAATTCTGTAACCACATTTTGCATACTTAGGCGAAGATGTTTACCAGTGTATTAGTGACAGGTTGCAAGCCCATCGCCTAACAGTACTACACGCCTTTATTACCTTAGTCGGCTTATCTAATGAAACAGTTACATAGCAACCCCAAGAAACATCAGACGTAACTTCACTCAATTCCTTTAAACGTCTGCACTTAAGAGTTCTTACCACATTAGTTGCAAAATAAAAAGAGTACTAAAACTTAACTGGGTTGGATCTAGCCCGCTCTAGTACTTATCGCCGTGAAATATCGCTCTGTTTTTTGTGCTTAGTTCTCGCTACCGGAGTTCACGAATCGCAAATGTCTTAACCGATGCAGTGCAACTAAGCATAGTTTGGAACACAGAAATGAGGAGGAAATATTTTCTATACTAGTACATCAGTTTGACGGATCTACTTAGGATGATCAAAAAAGAGATTTTTAACCTAAAGAATGTTTGTATGTATTGTTCTTGTTCTCAGCAGAGGCTAAACGTATAGCCCGATTTCGAAAAAAAAGGTGTTTGATTAATTTTTAACGTCACGAGTGTCACTGGGCACTTTAAAAAAAGATAAATGTAGACAAGACAATATCAAAATATGTAATCGGTAACTGTATGTTTGCTTTTTCTTAGCCTTAGTACCAATTTCACCAAACGATGTTACTCGACTGTTCATAGATTTTGACAACTGGTCACACGTTAATCGCCTATCAAGGGGTGTATTTAAAAGGGACAATTAACTCGTTCTTTTTATGAAAAAAAGGTAACATTACACTTTATCTACATGATAAAAAGCACAGTTGAATATGAAATCATCGCAGCACATAAAAGTGAGGATCAGAATTCCAATAACTGAACACCCCATAGTTTACTCAATGCCATATGTGAGCATCCCACAGCCGGAATGGCATTTCATCTCGCCCGCCTTTATGCGTTAAGAAATAACGGCGGGAAATGAAAAAAAAACAAACGTCTATGGTCTTAGCTGTCTAAAGTAGCGGGAAGGGTTTTAAAAATGGCGGCGTTTTCTTTGTTGAACAAGGTGGGCGTAGTTGTGAAGTAATTTGAAAATAATTATGGTTAAATGGTAACTGTAAGTAATTAGTTCATTGCAAACTCTACATTTTGGGTCAAAATTTCATTTAAAAAAATTGCTACACTCCGTGAAGATACGTCCGTATTATCATTACATAAATAAATAGAGTTAAATTCCATTAAATATACACACAGATACATGAAAATGAAAATGAAAATGAAAATGTTTATTGCATAAATGACACATTACAAGAAGTAGAAGCAATACAGTGGGTCCTGAGCTAGGAATCCCTGTGTTACAGGACCCGATTCCGTATCGAGAACAGTTTAAAGGTTTTAAAATATACCAAAAGACTAGCTTGTACAAATATTGTTTAATTTATTTTAAAGAAGAAATAAAAAGTACCAAATTTAGATGCGTCTGTCCCTATGTTTTTTACAAAAAAGTTATAAAATTAAAACAAGCCATTTTTATACCTGTCAGTTTTGTACCTATCACGTTGCAAACGAATTTTTATCTTAAGAAAATATTTTAATCAAGCTTATTCCAGCTTTATTAAACTTTTACAAGAAGAACTGCATTTTATTTTCTTTTCACCGGCACAACTTTCTAACGGAACACTTTTGCCTTTTAAAAGTAAAAAATATGCTGAGCATAGACTTCGTGGTAGTCATTTTTTAAAACCATAGAGAACCGGTTTAAAACAGCGGCGTGTACTTTTACAAAGTTAACAAACCATAATTTCAGAGTTCTTTAAATACAGCCTTGTATAAGATTTCTTAGCAGAATTTTCTTACGAAAAATAAATATATATTCATTGTTAGGGATCTTTTACTGTATTTAAGAGCCATGCTCTTGTCGGATTAGTGATTCAAGACAAAACATGGCTTTCCTTAACAACCAAATGTAAACCTATACTTCTGAAACTTACTTATCTACTTTGTTTGTCTATTTTATGTACTTTTATAGCTGATTTACGTGATGATATGCTTTTCCAAAAATGAAATGTTTAATAACACTCTTGTCACCGACGCAAAATCGCAATTAAAAGACAAGTTACACACATGAATCGAACCTCGACGGATAACTACCGGTCATTGCGGAGTCCCAATGCCAAGGCCACCTTCCGTCCCCATCCTCATACCAGCTTGATAGTATCTACCATATTTTATGTATCCATACGAAGCCCGGCATAACTGAGAAATAAATTGGCTATCTTCAATTTACCTGAAAACGATACGAATCTTACGAAGCCGAATATATCCGCTGTTTTTTTTCCGAAGCTCAGGGAGTTAGGTGTTTTGACCCCCTACACCCTACCCCCCCTGTTACGGAGTTATGATTGCCTACTGGGTATTAGGACTCTAGCTGGCTTGTATACCACCCATGCCTATCGGCGATGCTGTACTCAACACGGACTACAGTAATTCTTTCGAGAGTTTCATTTGACAGATATATCTATTTAACACCCGTATTTATAGTCAAGAAAAGTAATTCCTTGAGTAAAAGTAATGACTTAAGCAACGATTTTTATATGACTTTTGACACTACTAATACTCAAGTAATTACTTTTCTTCACTATAAATACGGGTGTAAGTGTCGATCGTTGACCATAATACGGTATTTGACAAAAGTCAAATCAGCCTCTTTTTATAAAACATCAAAAACGCTCCGTTACGATGGAATTTATAGGGATTACTATCTTGTGACGTCACAATCAAACAGCGTCCTTATTGTTGGATTTTATGAAATTAAAAATCTTAAAATAGCAAACATAAATAAAATATTGATGTTTTCCTAGTAGTTTTATAATATTTATCTGTTGTTAATGAAAAACCAATTTAATTTCACTCTTGTCAAATACCCTATTATGAAGGTAAAAGTGGCATTCCTTAAGTTACCATAAAGTGTCGCGAAGGTAAACACACAAAGTCACATGACTTCTTAATCAGTACTATACTAAATGTTATTGAAATGTTTACCTGTTAGGCCCACTTGCGTGGACTAGAGTTAGCGTCTTAACCCGAGGTTAGGCGGCAAACCACGTACAAAAGTAGACGCTTAACCCTGGGTTAAGGGCTAACCCTGGTCCGCGCAAGTCCGCGTTACAGAGTTTGAAATAAACCGTCACAGTTTTATTGCAGTTAAACAGCAATTTTACCCAAACCACTATACCCAGCAAACTATCTTTCTGCATTTTTACTGTGGCCAAATCCGAATCATCCTAGCCATGAACCAATGAATAAATTTCATATAAAGCCAAAAAGAAACCCAGCAACTTGCTTTGTAGGTTGGATATCGGATTAACGAATAAGTAACCATTTTCTGAAACAACGGAAAAGCAAAAACAAGGAACTCTATTCGATCTAGGTTATTTTATTACAAAATTGAGCTTTAGTGAAATGTTGAATTACAGACGGTCGACCATTTTGACTTTTCGACTCAAAGTACGGCACAGATGAAAATATGTTATCGTGTTAATTCTTTGTTATTGTAAACGTGTCGTTTTTGTGTTAGTAAATTTATTTTCTTTCTTTCTATTTCACTATGAACTATGTCAATGTGATGCTATAAACCATATCATAAGAAGTCTGTTACGTTTTGGTTGATAACGTCACTTTAACTCGGTTCAAAGTGACGTAAGAAATAAATTCTTTGACGTAGAGTAAAGGAAATTGATTCTTGGACCATTTTGGACTATGTCATAGTGGAGTAATCAATCAAAACGTAAGAGAAGTCTTTTTTTTTTACTGTATCACTTTGACATAGAACAATATGGTCAAGAAATCAATTTCCTTGAATGTACATAACCGTACACTCAAAAAAATGAGGGCCAACCATGAGAGATTTTCTCTTAGTTGTCAAAAAATGAAACAATCGTTTTGATATAACAGAAAGTTAACTAAACTTAACTGATATATCTAACGTCTTATTAGGCTCGTATGGAATGGTGCTTATACACAACAATCACATGATGTTAGAGTGACCATTTTTTTTATGTTAGCGGCAAGCTAGGACTATTTTAGGACTGTTTTTTTATGGCAAATGAAGAAGGTTAAAGAGCACAAAGGCCCTCTTATGGTAATCCTAAGACTATAATGCGTTGCCAAATCTGAGCCTAAGAATCCCTAATGAGGGGATAGGCTTTTCAGCAAAGGCAAGGGTTTTGTCTCATTTTATAGTTTTTTTACGAGACAAAACACTAATACGCTTTGAGAAATGGGCCTGAAATATTCAGTACATTCTGTGATCACTCAGAAGGAGCTTCGGGTTTGTACTTCTCTCTGACTCACTCTTAATAAGAGCGTATGACAATGAGTGAGAGATACGTACACAGATCCATACTTAGCCGGACATTTTGCCCTGAAAGCCGACACTGGAAAATAAATCTTATTAGTGTATTTATTGCTAAATTCATTATAGATTTACTTTACTCATATGTAGGTATAGTGTCATCACTCGTTACTCGTATGAGTCAGATTGGATTGGTCCCACCCCGTGCCCCCGTGTTAAAGTGAGTTGCTTGCGCGCTTTCGTTCTGCATTTTTTGGGTGGGGTTAACCAACCCTGACAAAAGCTGAACAGACTGGACTAGTGTATGTTTTGGCCGGACATGACCGTAAAAAACCGGACATATCCGCCTAAAACCACATACTTGGCAACCCTAGGTGAGCGGGATACTTGACTTGGTAAAAATAATGGTGGTAGGTGGTCGAGGACCGGTACAGCGTGGGTGCCAAAATTAGGTCATAGATCAGGACAGGTGACATTTCAGTGTACATGGAGCAGCTTATATGAATCCGAGTGATGTGAAAGCTTGTTAACTCTGCAATGTATACCGAATTTTCACCTGTCATCTGTCTTTTTCAGGATGGTAAAATAGGGGGCTGTTCGTTGTTCTGATGACATTTGGCAGCCTGTTAGAAAAAAATTACCTTAGCACAAGTTCGACTTGAGTTGCGTGACCAGACAGTAACCATAATTGTGTATTAGGTAGAGTGAATGTCTGCTGAAATGATGCTTTTAGAAAAATTATGTACTGTAATAAATGTATGTAAAATCCTTTATTGTTCAAACAGAAACAAACCAATAACGAAATACATAGAAAATACCCAAAGTACTTTTTTTCATACATACATACACATGCATACCGTCACGCCTTCATCCCAGAGTGGGGTAGGCAGAGCTACAGAATTACCGACAACTTTAACAGCCAGTTGTTAATTCTGTAACCACATTTTGCACAAACAGGCTAAGATGAATATCATGTGTATATTAGTGACAGGTTGCAAGCCCATCGCCTAAAAATACTACAAGCCTTTAATCCCTTAGTCGTCTCTTACGACTTCCATAGGAAGGTATGGAGTGGTACTATTCTATTCTGCCGGCAACCACACGGCCACACACACAAGTGATTTTTTTCACATAAGTGATTTTTACGAGTATCTTACGTATGTATTAATAATTTCCTTTATTTTAAGTCATGGGTTTTTTTGGACCTAATATACATAATACAACAACATTACAAAACACATAATATATCACACCGTGTATTGACGATAGATCAGCGATCGAACCATTGATGTGGGACGCCCTAACTGGGGCTTTATTTCACTTCACCGTTAAACCATATCCTTATCGTAATGTGAACGTTATGGTTACTATAACGTTACCAACATGACACCAATATGGTATACGCTACAGACTTTTTTCGCAGAGATGTCTTTACCTATATTTACTAAAAAAATGTGCGAGTTATTAGAAACTCGTTTCTTAATCTTATTTTGTAATTTTAAATGATAAATATTCTTTATATTTCTTTTGTTTGAAACCACCGGCAGTAAAAATAAGAGCTCAAATCGCTTATCAGTTACTACAAGATATGAAAAAGAATACGTAAGTGTTAAACCTATAAAAAAACGCCGTATTGTCATTGTTAAATGGTTAAGAAGTAGAAAATAAAACGATGTGTGTTATTATTCAAAATATCTGTAACAAATTAGGTGCTCAAAATTTCGATCCTTAAATAACCTAGATTGTTTAAACTTCCAAGAATCTAAACAACTCTCGCCAGGTCCAAGGAATTGGTCAATGGCTTTTATTAACTCGACACCAATTAAGCGAAGCCAACCAAACGCACCAAATAAAACCTTTTGATAAATAAATTAATTAAACAGTTTCCCCTAACGCCCCCATAAAATACCGACGATAAAACTTTCTTAAATCAATAAACTCTATAAACATTAACACACACTAATGTTTCGTTCAAATTTCCACACAAACACAACCGCAGATTAAGTGTACACACAGACATCAACATAGAAAAATCTACGTAGACCACAAATCTATTCGTAAGACGGTTTCCCCAAAAACATAAAACTACTTACGGCTGGATGCAAACGCCTTAAAAAAAACTCGAATTCCAAATTCAACACACACAGCACTGCGATGTCACTTAAACACTGGCACACGATAATTTGTCTATGGTATTTGAGGTTCTATTTTCGAAAATTGTAATTGCAGGGAGTCGGGAACGCTCGACCTGACGGCGTCGATACGCGGACTGAGCGGCCATGACAGTTTTAGCTGGGGTGCCGTACGCATGCGTCCTAGCCGCCACCTTAAGGTCATTCCCTATTGTTCCCTTGATGAGGGTAGAAAATTGATGCCAACTCAAATTGGAGAAGAAAACCTTTTTAAGTCGCCGTGGATGTGTACCAACGTTAATTTAAATAACTGACGTTTTGATCCCGCGCTCTGACGTTTTTTTAATGTTCGCTCAAATTATGAAGGAAAATGTACTTTGTAAATTGTAAATAAGGATTTTTCGTAAATGGGACAGGGCCTCTATTCTACGAGGGGAAACAATTTTGCTTTTGACACGTTATAGTATTGTTTTACACTCGGCGGCCATTACTGTCAAGCCTTGCTGTCAAGTGAATACAAGTTTTATGACACAGTAGAATCTAGGGAGGCCCTAAGGGTATGTTTTATAAGTAATTTTGTCGTAATCACGGCAAATATTAAAAACTAACAGCAGCAATATATTTGGGAAATGAAACACCAGATTCTCTAAATTAGAAGCTATTAATTTCGCTGTTTACGATCTACAAAGTTTGCCGAATTGTTTTCCAAGAAGCTCGGCGTGCTTGGTAGAGCGCGACGCTATTTAACGGTTGATTCCAACTAAACCTACAAGTTTAATGGTAAGTCAAGATAAATAACACTTAGTAAGCGATTCACGAAAATTATATTCTAATTTCAATTAACAGGTAACACTCATGTTAAGTTATCTATACTCCGTACTTATTACAGAACTACGTCCATGGTTATCACGCACGAGGATATTGGTTTGGTGTTTTTTTTTTCTCCGGTGGACTAAACAGAAGCATATGGGGTAAGCTCCACGCGCTTCTGTCAAGTTGGCAAAATATGATTGAAGCGAGCTGATGACATATCGCATCGACTCAACACAACTCTATACGATTCAATAGAAAACAGAAACACTAGCTAGGCTAACTGAACTGAGGCACCTTAATGCCTTCTTCTATTTCCAAGGAAGATAATGGTAGTTTTTGCAAGAGTTGTATAAGAAAGGTCAAAAAAGACGAGTAAAGGAAGACGCCACGAGTGCTTTTTGATTTAGTTATACACCATTGCATACAATACTTTTTCTATGACTAGATTTCAAATGAAATGCAAAATTAAGTGAAAAAACGTACGAACGAAAGAAGCACAGAACAACAAACGAGCGGAAAACAAGAAAATGACAAAATATGTGTCTTAAATTGACGGAATGTAAAATAGAATGATTTACATTTATAAAACATTTCAATTTGACCAATCAAAATATTTCACAAAATTAAATCTACCAATCACAATATACATCGATTGATAAGGTTGTTTAAATTTAAATTTTGAAAAAAATCTTTGTATTTGGTATCAACCAACCAGAATACAGCTATTTTAAAATCGACCAATCAGGTAGGTAACAGATTTCATTTCTCAAGACGTAAGGTGTTTTTTAGTCCCTATTTCACAATCATTAAAATATCACTAAATTAAATGTGCAACGCTAAGCTTTGGCAGCTAGACGTGTCGTGTTGGCTCAAAAAAGTGTTGTTTTAAGGGTTAAGAATAGATAGACTTTTCTCTGGATTATTCTGCGGACATATTATGTATGTTCTTATATTAGTGTTCGTGACTATACACATAAGTGACAGATAAAAGTACAGGAGTAGGAAAATTATTTTATTGTTGTTGAGGTGTTCAAATTAGTATACCTAAGCGACGCCGGCGCAGGTTCTACTAGCAGCACCCGGATATGTAGTTGATTTCCTTAACACACTCGCTTTATAACATGACATACGAATTATTAACCGAGTGTCATTATTACACTGTTTAAATAATATTAATTTCCGATCGTTTTAAAGACCTTTATTTATATAATTCGATGTTATGTGCAACCTACATCGACTGTAGGCAACAGTTGCGCCAACAATAAAAAAAGAACGGCCTAAGCGGTATGTCAAAGATTAAAAACAAAGTTGGCCGCTAGCCATGAGTTTGGGTCCGGTACAAAACAAGTTATGTAAGTTGAGACCGCCTCCTGTTCTAATACGAGTGAGAGCGAGCGACAATGGTGTCCTGGAAATGATAGCTGATAGGTTTGACTCGGATATCTCTCGGAATCCCTAACAATGTTTTTCCTAACACATCGTTTGTCCGAATTTCCATTTGCCCTAAACTGGTTTTCAGCTGAGTCAGGCAAACTTTTTAAGTTTTCCAATTATATCTGCGGTTAGGGTTGTATTATAAGTATTATAACAACACTAAACAGTTTTAAAATTTAAGTGGAAATGGCTTTAGGATAAATGAAAATTCGGACAAACGATTTATTAGGACAAATGACGATTAGGGATTCCGGGGCCGAAATGGTATGGTGTGGTATCTAAGAGCTGATCTGATGATGAAGTCGGAAGGTGGTGATAAGATCACTGTTATATTTAACGTAGACCCACAGCGTTGGGTCTCATTAGTTGGTCTTGTTGATAAGCAGATAACGAATTTGAAAAAAGTACACAAGTTTCAAAAACGAACGACTTAAATATGTCACAGTACGCATGTTGTGTTAGATCAGAGGTCGCCAAATGGCGTCCGGACCGTCAACCCATTTTGTGGGGACTGCGAGAACACAGCAACTTGCACTACAGAGTACATCTCCAGGAGTTAATGTCAATAGATTGCACCAATGCCACCAATTTTACTCCAAACTTATCATAGTCCAAACTTAGTCATTTCTTTCCTTAAAACGGACCCCGGACGAAAGTAACTGGTGACCCCCATGTTAGATTCTCCCGTAACATTTTACCTTTTATGGGACACTTTCACATCACAAAAAAATACTTTTGTAACTTCGTCCATATTCCTAAAACATTACCTCTAAAGAATGACATCTAAGTATTACTAAGGTCCCCATTTTCCCAGCGAACGTGGCTTAAGTCGGCAGAACCGTAAAAATAAGAATTTCATTAGGAAAGTAAGCACCGAGCTATTCGGGACACTCGGTTTTAAAACGTAATATCGCTTACTCTGTGCCGGGAGCGTTCGAGGTACTAGGGTTCTATTGACATAAGAAATTTTAATATTTATCAACTTGAGTATATTTGTGGAAGAGTTTTTTTAGGGAGTCTTATTTTATTTAGTGTTTTTTTGACTTATCTGGGCGTTTTCACTAAAAAGTGTACCCAATTAAGGACTGAAATTAAGGAACTTTAACTTTGTCAATTTTGTGACGAAAATTAGCTATATATTGACGGCCGCATTGTATGGCTAATTTTCGTCACAAAACTGACAAAGTTAAAGTTCCTTAATTTCAGTCCTTAATTGGGTACACTTTTTAGTGAAAATGCCCATCTACTCCCAAGATCTTTATCCTTTAACCTACCACCTAGCACAGATGCCTCTGCCACTGCCTTCCATCTTAGTCCTCAGGGTTAGCAACGCATTTGCAGTGTTAGAATTGCAGTCTTAGGATTGCAATCTTAAGATTGCAGTCTTAAGATTGCCATTTTAAGATTGCAGTCTTAAGATTGTATAATATTGTGTATTATAATTAAGACTGTATAATATTGTGTAGTTTATGATTGTGTAATGTGTGGATCACCATTTGCAGGTGCTTTTGCCCTTCGGACCTGCTGAAATTATTCCTAGCTACCTATTTCGGCCTGATGTTAAGTGGGAAAATTTGCGATTGTCATGAATCCGTATCGAAAATTAAGCGACTGGAATAAAATAAGATCGTCTAGAAACGCGAATACAAAATTCGCGTCAAAGAAACAATATATTGGAAAAATAATGTTAAGAACCGTGAAATGTTCCTACTATGCTCCTCTATGGGTAACTATGCTCCATTGTGACTATTTATTTTGTTACCTACGTATAAGTCAAGGGGTGTTATTCTGGCAAAAACAACCGACGGTCGGACGAACGAGTGAAATCGCAGCGGCGAGTTTAACTAGTCCCGTCAGAGCTAACAAAACACATTTTAGCGCGTGCATTTTCAATTAAGCAGCCTTATACGTTCGATCCATCGGCAGAAACCATGCTGCTAAATTGAAAATCCACGCGCTAAAATATGTTTTGTTCGCACTGACGGGACCACTTAAACTCGCCGCTTGGACATTCACTCGTTCGTCCGTCCGACCATCGTTGTTAAGAGAATCACTACCCTGGTCGATGACAAATTTGCTGAAAAGAATTGATGTATACACCCAGCTACGAAGTGAATTAAAGAATTCAACGTTTCAATGTAACAATGGAGCGTAATTACCCATGGGGGAGCAAAGTAGGAACATTTTCGTAACTCTTACTTGCGGGTGGTAGGACCTTGTGCAGGGTCCGTCCGGATCGCTACCACCATCTTATCCATTAACCTACCGCCACATAGCAGTGTTCGCATTGTTGTGTTCCGGTTTGGGGATAAGACAGCCGGTGAAATTACTAGCATAGAGGCATTCCATCTTAGTCCTCAGGGTTGGCAACGCATTTGCAGTCTTAGGATTGCATCGCAGTCCTGTGAATGCGAATGTCTATGGGTCACAGTTTCCACTTACCATCAGGTGGCCTGTGTGCTAGTTTGTCTTCTCTATGCCAAAAAAAAAAAAAATAATAATATTTTTAATTGTTCTTCCGGTGTTTATTTTTAAGCCCTAAAGCCGTGAACTCTTGAAGCTAGCCACGCAATGAAAAGGATATAATTATAGCAGCAATGCTGCCTGGAATTTGCAAGGTTGTAGAAGGCAAATTCAAATTCAAATTCAAATCGTTTATTGCATGTCACATTACAAGTATTAAAGATGGAATTACAAAAAGGTATTCATGTGACGCCCTGCAAGGGCGTAGCAACATAAGATAATGGGGCTTATTGTTAACACGTTACATCACAACTATACTTAACTTAAATATTGCACACAGAATTAACAATTACTGGTGTTAGACTTAAAATAAAATGATTAATATGATAAGAGGCAAGTATAGAGTTATTCATTTCCATATTTACTTATATTATAGACAAATTTATTACTTAAGAATAATTTTAACTGTCTTATAATTAATAATGTCGACTTATCTATGTTTTTGATAGAGTTTGGGATGTGGTTATATATTTTTATCACCATTTGGTAGGCATAACTCAACTGCGTTTCAAAGCCGTGGATTGCGCTTTGATAAGCCCTTTAATTAACTCACTATCATCGTTAAAGCTTGCCATCTATCTATAACCATTTGATTGCGAGAGGATAACGATATTTTCCGCTTTGAAAATACTGAAAGCAACTTATATTATTTGAACACGAATTTAACATTTACGTAGAATATTTAACCCTTTATAGGGCAAAATTGAAAAGAAACCTGAATTCTAGCCTCATTAGATTCCTCCTATTCACACAAAATCCTTTCAATAAAAAATACAAAAAGTATTAGTTGTAAGTGGTCATTTTTAGTACCAGGTTTTAAAATTGCCTAGGGTTAAATGACGTACAACTCGTATCTCTAACGCGACTGAAATAATTTATTTTATTTATTTAATCTTTATTGCACCAAGAAATATACTTAATATACAAAAGGCGAACTTAATGCCGTAAGGCATTCTCTACCAGTAAACCATTGGCCAAAGCAGAGATTGTGGTGGCCGTGCAACATAGGGTCCAACTAATTTTACATAATATACCAACATATCAATATATTAAATTAATACAAATACATAAATTGCACTAGTGAATAAATACATACATCAGAATAAGCACAAAACATGGTCTATTCCCACTAGTTCCATTATTTAATGGACTTCAGATAATGGAACTAGTGGGAATGATTTTTTCCTTGTAGTTCTATTTCATTAAAAAATAATTTATTCTCACTAAAACCGTTAGTGAAAAAATTGCATTTAGTAATAATTTAATATAAAATATTCGTCATTTTATTTATTAACAAAATAGAACTACTGGTAGAAAAGCATTCCCACTATTTCCATTATCTCAAGTCCTTTAAATAATGGAACTAGTGGGAATAGACCTAAAACATTACAGATAACGCAGTCAAAAAATCAAGATGTCAACTCTACCTACAAAGAAATTCGCGAATGAAATACGTTATATTGTCTACGGCGATACGGCTTCCGTTGAAGTCGTTTATGGTTTTTTATCATATAAGCTTCTTTTCCTTACCCTATGTGAGTGCATGTTCCACAGAGTAGAAACTTCTCTAGATATCCACGAGTACCTGTTTGTTATTTCTTCCGGGAACTTCCGGCCAGTATCTGTACCCTTACCATGAGTTACATTTAACGTACTCGCTAGCGAGTCGAAGCTCTGTCCCTCGCAGACTTCGCATGTATTCTTATAGAGTGCAAGTGACAGAGCATTCGACTCGCTAGCGAGTACGGTAATTGTAACTCATAGTAAGGGTACTGAGAAATGCGTCCGTCGTTTGTCCCAATAACAAAAGTACGCTTCAAATATGGTTTGTCTTTATTGTTTACGAGTATGGTGACATTTGAATTTGACAGAAGCATACTTTAACTAAAATAGGTTAAACTAAACTAAAATTCATATAGTAAGTACTTATAACAAATTCTGGTTTATCTACGGTGTTAGAGAAAACTCGAATTAACCGAGGTAAAGCGAGGGCCAGTCGCTGGTAATTATTATATTACAATAAACAAATGGATAATTAAATGTATGCTTATCTTTATAAAGAAAAATAAAATAAAGAATCACAACAAAATAAGATTGAAGCATTTAAAAGGCGACCAGTTCAGCAAGATTCTGCGATTTATAGACTTATACTATACTTAATAGTAAGCATAAGGCTAGGGAATGCAATTTAACCGGTTATCACACGTTTTTGTATGAAAATAACCGGTTAAAATCGGTTATAACCAGTTATTTGCATTCCCTAGCTAAGGCTAAGGATGTAATGCAAGACTATACTAACAAAGCGATGTTTTTCATCAACAACCTCCAGCTATAATCTATGAAAGCAACACATGTGCCCGCAACACTAAGCGTATTAAAATATTAACAATCTGTCACCTCGCGCGCAGATCCATCAAGTTGCTAAGTGACGGGAAATTATGAAGCCTTATTTGAGGTTAGTTAGACGTTAGTTGCCGCTTCTCAGGAGACGTTTTAGAGACAATAGCGGTTTGTTTTTCAAACTTGTGTATGAAAAATCGTCTTAGTTTTAGTCGTTATTTTTGCTATCGTCCGATAAAAAGTATACCAAATTATGAATCCGCGAATAAATAAATAACATGAACGCCTTTGTCTTTGTCGTTGAACTTAGAATGTTTAAGTTTAAAGGTTTTCAAAAAAAAGCTCTTAAATTACTCTATTATCGCTGAAGAATCTTGGTAACTCAGTGGTAAATTGCACTTTTTCCATAGAAAAGGCGGGGACATCAACGTCCACTGCGAAACTCACTTTATAGTTATTACAAATAACTTTTTATGACTTAGGTTAATTCTATATATAACCTTATTGACGTCCGTTTTCTAGTTTCAAGTTAGAAAAAGCAGCACTTTACCGTTTGTTGAAATAAAAATAGTTTAGTGAGAACGTGGCTAAAAGTTATGTACAACGGAAAGTAGAATGGCCCTATTAACTGAATTATAGTGCGGCCGTATAGTCTGTATAGTAGTAACTACTAACAAAGTCGATATTTCATGATTAGGTTAGTATTAATTTGTATGGCATAAGGAATAAGCAGAAAATTATGAGGCTACAAATTAAATTGAAGAGATTTAAGCAACCTAGGCCCGCTTGCACGTAAATGTTAACCCCAGGTTAGGTTAGATTATTAAAGAATGTCAGATTCATATCAGAACTGCCCATTTTAACAAATTAACTTGTTAACCTGGGGTTAATTAACCTAGAGTTAACATGAACGCAAGCGGACTTCAGATTGATCTATTTGAAAACGATTTAAAAATGGCGCTATCTATAGAAAAAAGAAGTTTGAAATGGTTGTAAAATCAAAAGTACTTGATAAATTGAAATGAAACAAAAACCACCTATTATTATATATATACAGTCGGCCAAGAAAGAGGTCTACTAGTTTTGACAAATTTCTGCGAGATCTAATTATCGCTAAGGTTGACACTTGTCACTATCATAATATTATTGCAAGGGAAAATCGAACTGTTTGTGTAGATCACATTTTTACCAACATTACATATTTCTTTCTTTCATTATATCAATTTAAATACAGCCAGTACCTAAACAGCCAGTAACTAAGCACGCCAGCGTACTGTGGAACCTGAATAGTAAGTAGTACCTGATTAAGTTTCAAGAGGCCGGTACAATGCCTCTATTGTCAGCGGTCGTCGGTCAGATCAAGATAATATTTGAAGGGGAGCTTGCCCGACATGACTGACATTATATACACTATATATGCTGATACATATGTATATGTGGGACTAAGCAAGTTGAAGACATACACCCGTATTTATAGTCATGAAAAGTTATTACTTGAATAAAAGTAATGACTAAAGTAACGATTTTTATATGACTTTTGAAATTGCTATTACTCAAGTAATTACTTTTCTTGACTATAAATACGGGTGTAAGATACTAGCAAGACTAGTGATAGGCAATTTGTAAACTGAAATATTCCAGAACTTTCCTTAATTACGAAAATTACAGCCAGCTTTTGATAATTTGATGGAAATGATTCTGAAACTAATACTACAAGTAAATTTCGTTTTCAGTACTCAACTTACATGTCTTAACTATTTATATAAATTAGTTTATTATTTACGCCGACGACGACACGCTGGCCTAGTTGGTAGTGACCCTGCCTACGAAGCTAGCGGTCCTGGGTTCAAATCCCGGTAAGGGCAGATATTTGTGTGATGAGCGCGAATATTTATTCCTGAGTCATGGATGTTTTCTATATATTTAAGTATATATTTCTCTATGTAAGTATTTATATCGTTGTCTAGTACCCATAGTACAAGCCTTGAGCTTAGTTTGGGACTAAGGCAATTGGTGTGACATTGTCCCCTGATATTTATTCATTATTTATTTATTTGTTAGCCTAAAGTGCCCCACTGCTGGGCAAACGGCTTCCTCTCGTCCTCTCACACATCCCCTGTCTTGTGCACCCTTCAGTCCCTTCTAAAAGCGTCAACCTGATCTCGCCATCTGCGCCTAGGTGTACCACGACGCCGAATGCTGTCGTGTGGGATCCAGTTTGTGGTGGTTTTTGCCCAATTGGTATCCGGCATGTGACAAATATGTCCTGCCCAGTCCCACTTGAGTCAGGCGGCGGTTTGAGCTACGTCCGCAACTTGGGTTTTGGATCTTAGTATGGTATTCCAGACACGATCTGTAAGCTTAACGCTCAGCATACGCTCCATGGCTCTCTGGCAAACCTTAAAGGTGGACATCTAAATGTTTACGTGTACAGATACGGCGTACGTTTAAGGCGTGTACAGATTACTTTAGTAATTGAGTCGGGTACCGAGTGTTTTAGTAAATAAATATATATGAATAACGAAAATTTTGTCAGTTAATAATGTAGTCAACTGTCCAGGAGAGGATCAAACGAAGCAGGTCGATAGAGGACGTCGAAATCTATCCATTTCACCCCCATGTTCAGCGTTTTTTGTATTGTACATTATTGCCTAGGCACGGAAATAGGCAATTGCGGGCCGAGTATTGATTGGCCGCAATTACCTACTTCAGTGCAAAGGCAAATATAGTGCTTCCCTCAATAATCGTAAGATAAAAATTGTGTTGGAGTAAAATTTGCTTCCTGAATCAAGTTTTGTGGCGTGCATACAAACATAAACTTCACGTAAAAAAACCATCATACTTTACCGTCTTTATGTTTATGACAAGGAGAAATTCAAGTTTAAAAAACTATTCAAGACACAGATAAAAACGTTATGTTTTGAATAAAATATGGATGTATATTAAGAATTGTGCTCTCATTTTATTATGGGTCTTTTCACATTTTAAAAAGTTACGAACTAGTTATTAATGAAATTAGTATGCAACAACAAGTTTCTTTTTATTTGAGAACTGTCAGTAAACTACGTATTTCGAGTCCGAACATGTAGGAAATTTAAGCTTTTACCTAAATGTCTAATTTCCTTAACATTGTGTGAGCTAGATAAAGATCGAGGCTACGTAGCAACAAGCCAAACCAACAATAAATATCACAGGAATTGTAGGTTAGGGCATGTTCAGATAACCTACGTTGGAACTGTCTGTTCTTGAGACTTTGACTTTATTTTTTTTTATTGCTGTCGACGGGCAAACAGGCAGACAGCCCACCTGATGGGAAGTGGTCACCGCCGCCTATGGACATTTGCAACACCAGAGGCATCACCAATGCGTTGCCGGTCTCGAAGAAATTTAATGATACCCCTTTTAAAAAGCCCCATATTGTAGCGCATTTTGACAGATCGAAGTCAACTGAGATGGCATTCGTATGTTTATATGTCAAAAACTTGAGTATTAATGATCTTTTTATAAAAATGAAGTTTATAAAACGAGTAATTTAAATAGGTACAAGATTTAAAATTCGAACATGAGCGGAATCGAAGTTAAAGGGGGAATTAGCGAGATCTCCGTTCAGGGGGATTATTATGACATTGCTATGCAGTTCATTTTACGGTGAGCGTAAAAGCCGGAGCTACAGCAGTTACATAACTCTATTCTTTTCTCTCATCGTAAAATAAATTGCACATATACGTCATAATAACCCTATTATTACTGATACGTTGAATGCCGAGCGTCGCTCGGGTTGAAAACGATTTTTTCTGACCACTCGATAGATCGATTTTTTCGTCCCCTACATTGTAAATTTCATCAAAATCGTAGAGCCGTTTTCTTTCTTTTAATAGAATAGGATAAAATTAAATCATTTTTTTTTATCAGTGGGCTTAAAAAAAATATTTAAATTTTTAAACTGTTTATTTCAGTAATGTCCAAATTTTACATACTTAAACTCTAAATCTTAATTAGGAAGATTTTTAGGCGAGTCAAGTCATAATTTCATATCTAAATATTTTTTAAATCTCTATTTCATGCTTATATAAACTTACTTGGGTCCTTATAAAATTTACTTATTAATTGAGGTATTGGGGAGGCTATTAATTAACATTCGCTTATATGATCTAGCCACCTGCTTGTCCGTCTTTTTATCTATCGAGTCATATGGAAGTCTGTTCAAAATACAAGGTAGTGCTCGCGTCCATACTCTCCTGCCATACTCGTTAGTACTAGTTGGCACCACAAATGTTGGGAGGTATGTAAGATTACGTAAGTTTATAGGTCTAAGTTTAGGGCTTCATATAAGTGACATTGTACCTACACCGGATGGTCACAATCACTTGTCTTGTCACTGTTCCTGAAATACGTGATACCTACGTGACGTTATGCCGACTCAACACCTAACTACCTCACAAATACCTTCTAACTCACTGGTAATTGGACATCTACGGAACAAAAATCCGCTGACGAGACTTTAGTCGAATCTGGCATTAGAAAAGTTATTAAAAAATAGTTTGACAGGACTGTAGCCATCTTTCCTCTTCCCTTTCTCTCTCTCTCTCTCTGGCTTGTCACCCAATGCTGAGTTTAGTCCCTTTGCTACTATAGGCATATCAAAGTCACAAAATATGTACAGATGTAGTGAATAATCCTTTCCCATCGTTTTTGGTCGGATAACTTCGTATTTATCTTGCTTTCTCAGTTAGCATATTGATAGGTACTGAAGCTAATTGAGAAAGCTAGATAAATACGAACATACCCGACAAAAAACGATGGGAAAGTATTATTCACTACATCTGTATATCGTTGGCTTTGTACCCATACGTACGTACGTCATCAGCAATAATAATGTTATCCAACACTAGCGACCCGCCCTCGCTTCGCTTCGGTTTATGTGAGTTTTCTGTAACACCCGTACATGAAACAGGATTAATTATACATATAAACCTTCCTCTTGAAACACTCTATCTATTAATAAAAACCGCATCAAAATCCGTTGCGTAGTTTTAAAGATCTAAGCATACATAGGGACAGACAGCGGAAAGCGACTTTGTTTTATACTATGTAGTGATTGGGAGCAAAAATATCTGACATCTTGATTACTACACAACGTAGGTATAAGAGCGTATCGGATACGTGCATGAACCGGAAGATTTATGTTTGGACTGGTGCATCTGACGCTCTATAGTACCCCACTGAGAGACAGGCCTGAAGTTATGTAGGTACAGAGGGCCCAGACAAGATGCATTACTATCGTTTCTATTTGTTTAGTTTTTAAACCAATCGCGTCACTACTGGCACATCACGTGACTTTTCGTATCACGTCATCTACCAGTGACGCGATTGGTTTAAAAACTAAACGAAGAGAAACGCTAGCTAGCGTAGTGCATCTTGTCTGGGCCCTCTGTACTTAAATACTTCTAGTTCCTTGATACTGATACGCAAACTTGGCATGTTGCGGGTTCAAATGTGGTAGAGATAGCTAGCTTGACTGCCCTAGACGAGATATATAACGATAACGTATACGATTTTCGAAAACTGTAAATAATATCAAAATGTAATGTGTGAATTAACGTAAACGCTCCATGCGACCGTGCGGCAGCTTATTTCAATTAACATCTGTTTTACTGTAAGGCTAGCTTCGGAGAAGACCCCTCACAAGTCCTGAACTCCTGGTACTAGGATGACTAAACACCCTCATCTGAACCATTGTCAAATTAGAACAGCTTCACGAACAGGATTCCTTTATGTTTCCCGGTAAGGACAGATATTTATGTGATGAGCGCAAATATTTGTTCCTGAGTCATGGATGTTTTCTATACATTTAAGTACTATCAGCCCAATGGAACTCTGACCCACCATAGAACGGTGTCACAGTGACATTATAAAACAATTTGTTTGACACTTCTTATGACTTGAATCATAACGTCTCTGTGACACAGTTCTATGGTCTGATAGTACATCTTTCTCTATATAAGTATTTATATCGTTGTCAAGTACCCATACGACTAGGTCAATTGGTGTGACATAGTCCCCTGATATTTTTTTATACATTTATTTATTTAGAAGACTTGACTCCAATATGTGAACAATATTACGTTTTCCATAACGACAACGTTCACTAGATAATTATAGACTAGACTCACTGACGGCAATCGGTATTTTAAGTGTGCTCTGTTTTGTAGCTGTGACTACACCCTTAGAGCTGGCAGGCTCCCAGCCACCCTATCTCCGGATTACTCTCGCAAGCTATGTTAAATCTGTATCACGCTCTCATAAAATGTGCAATAGTGTTACAAGTAATGTGATACGACTGTATTACTGTACCTATATTAGGTACGGTCACGAACGTTATTATGTGATCCTTTTAAAAATATATATGTTTGAAGTCGTTAATGTTATTAGAAATGCCAAGTAAATTGTAAATTATAGTAAACAACCCTATTGTTGTAGTATGTCAGATTGACTTTGGACCTAAGGTGGGTCACAAAAGTTTTTGACTGTACTATGACTGACATGACTGCGTACTACTCTGACCTCCTACGGAAAAAAGGCACTAAGGTCCGACCGAGATCTCGGTCTCGGTCTCGGTCTCGGCAAATCTCGGCCAAAAATCGTGCCGAGATCTCGGTCTCGGTCTCGGCCCAAAACGGCCGAGATTCTCGGCCGCGGCCGAGACCCCGCGGCAATCGAATTAAATTTTGGCGCGCGGTTTACCGCGGTGGCGCGATCTTTCATTTCGATTTTGATTGGTCGCCCCGCCCGGGCTCGTGTCGAGCGAAGTGACTTTACCGACCGATACACTCAAACAAGTGACAACTCGTTCATTATTTATTTTCGAAAACGCATTGTTGTCGTAACGAGTTAAGAAAATAATTAGATTTACGAGACTATACTGTGCAAAGCTGTAGTTTAATTCATTATTGTAGGTTGATGTTGGTTGTTGTATTTGTTGATGCGTTAATATTTAAAGAAAAAGGCAAGTTAGGTAAGTAAAATTTACTTATTGTTTTATAGTCTGGTTAACGTTTGATTAGGTTAGGTAGGTATTCATCATCAATCATGTCATATTAATGTGTTGTGTACGAATAAATAGTAGATTTTATTTTTACAAGTAAATTAAATACTTAATACCTTTTTTTTAATTTTTTTTTTTTTTTTTTGAAATAATACTATGTTTATTAGCATAACTAATTAAATATCTACAATTCAAAGTTAAAAACTAAACTTATTTTAATTAAAATAAAACTAAGCTACTGAAAAATTCAAGATTAAAATAAAAATCACCTCTACAAAAAGAATACCCCCTCTAGCAGGTCCTAATACCTACAACTCGAATTTGATTATTATAAGTACGTAGGTATACTTTTCTTCGTAATATTTGTATTTGTTGGCGGTTGCTAAACTTGCTGACTAATTTTTTACTATTATGGAAGTGTAGTCGGTCTGTTTGTTTGTTTGTTCGAGTATCACGCAAAAATATTAGGGTAATTAATTTTTATGAAACTTTGTATTTGTCAGAAAATGTATAATGTCACTAAAAAAACCTAATAGCGTGTATGAGCTAGTTAAAATGAAATTTTAATACACAGGGTGGGAAAAAACGAACGATACTTGGAAAACAACAATTTGATTATTAAGTTTGTTAAAACGATAATAAAACCTTTTTTGTTCCATTATTAACGGGGTTTTTTTTTTGTTAAAAAATCGCAAATAAAGAAAAATACTAGTTTTTCCGTGTCTCGGTCTCGGTCTCGGTCTCGGCCGAGAATTTATTTTATTCTCGGTCTCGGTCTCGGTCTCGGCCGAGATTAAAAAAGCAGTCTCGGTCGGACCTTAAAAGGCACATTTACTTACTAAATATATAAATATACATATATATATATTTTTTTTTTTATGGCCTAGAGTAGACCTACGAGCACACAGGCCACCTGATGGTAAGTGGAAACTGTGACCCATAGACATTCGCATTCACAAGAATGCAGTGCAATCCTAAGACTGCAAATGCGTTGCCAACTCTGAGGACTAAGATGGAATGCCTCTATGCTAGTCATTTCACCGGCTGTCTTATCCCCAAACCGGAACACAACAATGCGAACACTGCTATTTGGCGGTAGGTTAATGGATAAGATGGTGGTAGCGATCCGGACGGACCCTGCACAAGGTCCTACCACCCGCAAATATAATATAAATATGAGTGGTATTGCACTTCCAACTTTATTATAAACCAATGAGAGTTTAATATGCTTCTATGAATTAATTGAACTTGTACCTTTTTTCGGTAGGCAGTACCTATTTAAAAATGATGTAAACGGTTTTTAAACATTTAGAAAGAAAAAAAGAAAATCATAGTTAATTGAATCTTAACTAGTAACAACACATTTTTCTTTAAAATTTGCAACAAGTTTGATTTCTAGTGGTGAATAAAGAATGTATGAAGACCAGAGTGACCAACAGTCTGAAAAAATTGTGTAAATATTTAATACTGATTCTAAAATGGTATAATGGTAAAATGTGTTGTTACTGATTAAGATCCAATTAACAAGAAATCAGTCTGACCCCCATAACGCTCTAATACATATCCCTTAGCGTCACTATTAGAGAATAATTAGCAACAAACAGGACGAGAAAATCTTTTCATTTTTGGCCTAGGCAGTCATTAAAGTGAAAGAAAGTCCAAATTATTAAGAAAAAAGAAAAGTTCAATTACATCGAAAACCGCGCTACTTTTACTAAACCTATCGATGCACAGTGGGTCGCCGCCAAAAATGAAGATATATAGGATTAATGTAAGCTGCCGCACGGTAGCGTTCGCTTATTTCAATTACATACATTTGTCAGTCATTACATTACAGCAAATTGCCAGGGCCCCCTGGCCCGTTGCCGTCTTAAGTAGGTATCTTATAAGTTTTATGACTAATCAACAACATCGTAGACAAATTCACTGACGTACCCACTGTAGATGGATGGATGGAACCTTGTCCATTATTTACTGGACACTGTAGATATACATTAAAGTCCTACCATTACACTACTAAACTAATATCCATTACCCAACTACACCACCAAATCACCCGTCATCAAATACTCCTAATAAACCCCAATCTTATTCGCCTTTACCTAAATGAACCTCTAAACCGTATGTCACAAGTACAAAACGTAGCCCTATTACCGAAGGTATAAAGACCGGAATACAGAACTAATAGATGCAATGGCTATAATTATCGTCGTAAATCTGTCTCCTGCGCACTCTGTGTAATGAGGGTCAATGACCTCGTATGACGCTATAGAAATGGACTGGAGAGTAGAGAAAGAAACAGTAGGAGAAAAATAATAAGACACTTGCAGCTTTTACTTAAGCCAGATAAAGGCTGAAGTTAAATCTATACTAATATTATAAAGCTGAAAAGTTTGTTTGTTTGCTTGTACGCGCTAATCTCAGGAACTACTGGTCCGATTTGAAATTTTTTTTCAGTGTTAGATAGCCCATTTATCGAGGAAGGCAGAGAAGCGCGGGCGGGTCGCCAGTCTAGGATAAAGCTTAAGTATAAAGTACCGGGATGACCTATGGTACAATCTAGACGGTACAAACCATATTCTTTGACCTGTTTTCGTATTGTCAGCATATTGATAGCACTTATTTACTTCACAGTAATGGCGGCCGAGTTAAAAATCATTCCATAACAGGTCAAAAACGATATCGTTTTTACGCCTAGAAGACAGCCCGCTTAGAGGTCCAGAAAATGTAAAAAAGCACCTTAAAATACTGAAAAATCATCATCCGAATTTTCATTCTTCCAAAAGCTGTTATAATGAAGCTTATCTAGATTTAAATGCTAAATTTAATTGCTATATCAACACATAAAGTCTTCTATCAAAACATTACTTTCAGAATCATGAAAATTTGGGATTTTGATTAATAGGGTATTTGACAAGAGTGAAATTAAATTGGTTTTTCATTAACACCAGATAAACATTATAAAAATACTGGGAAAACATCAATATTTTATTTATGTTTGCTATTTTATGATTTTTAAATTCATAAGGACGTTTGATTGTGACGTCACAAGATAGTAATCCCTATAAATTCCATAGTAACGGAGCGTTTTTGATGTTTCATAAAATTGAGCTGATTTGACTTTTGTCAAATACCGTATTGGGTTTGATTCTTCGGAATTATATAGTGTACAGTCGACGACATAAATATGTTTACACTTTAGTACCTTGTCTAATTAGCGTAATGTTTAAACTGCCATTTGAAATTGTCATAGCATGTAAAGTGACGAAGTACTAAAGTGTAAACATATTTATGGCGTCGACTGTACAATACAATTAATGATAGCCTGCTGTATTGTCTCCACCGCAGAGCAAAGGCACCCCCATGTCGACACACGACAGATTGGCAGCACCTACGATTATTGAGCCAGACATTAGACGTGTTTGTTTCCTTTTGTTTACCGACACGTGCGGAGACTTGCCACATTTCCCCGCGGTGTTGTTTTTCCAACACGTGGACTGTGGTGGCTTGTTATTAAACTAGTTGAATATGAGTTTTATAAAAGCTGCCAGGAATAGAAATGGCTTTAATAAAGCGTATACCTATTGGACTAGAAATAAAACTGGAGATCTGTCTTATATCGTAATAGATGCAACAAAATACAGCAAAATCATTAGCTTCCCAAATATTTCGATCTTAAAGTTGTACACACACAGAGACACGCACAAACACACACACACACACACACACACACACACAAACACACATATTATGATACCTAACTATTATTTGTATACTTGACTTGAGTAATAGCGGCCGAGTTAATATAAATACTATAAACATGTCAAAAGCACATTTCAAATGAATTTATTGGGGCGTTGAAATTTAAAAACGGAACAAACAAAGAAATAAACACACTTTCGCATTTATGATATACTAGCGACCCGCCCTCGCTTCACTTCGGTTTATGTCAGTTTTCGGTAACACCCGTACATAAAACAAAATTTATTATACATGAAAACCTTCCTCTTGAATCACTCTATCTATTAAAAAAAACCGCATCAAAATCCGTTGCGTAGTTTTAAAGATCTAAGCATACATAGGGACAGACAGCGGGAAGCGACTTTGTTTTATAATATGTAGTGACTATAGTATACCTACTCTCTAAGTATTGAGTACAGTCACGGCAAGAAAAGGTTCGTCACGTTTGGACTTTAAGCACGTTGAAATAGAGTCGAAAAGTGACGAACATTGTTTTACTCTGACTATACCTAAAGTACGTTTCATTGCTCGGCAACTGTTAGATCGATACAGTCAACGTCATTACTCCGTGGTAACTGGTAAAGTCGGACTGGTTTAATTCAATGAAGAAGAAGGGAGGAATGGACCTGACCAAGCAGATCTACTTCGGCCACCCAGGCCGATTTTGGAAAGTAAGTAGATATTTGACTACTTCTGGAAATCTCTATTCCACTTTTTTCAAAATCAAATAGCTTTTAGGAAATTAGAAATAGAATAGAAACGCTCATTCCCAAAATACCAGTATTTTAAAATACCTGATTCTCAATATATCGGAATCCCAAAACTAAATATACAAATTAGGATATTATTTATTATCTTTCTTTACCCAACATGGTTTGTGGTTTTTGGAGAACCTGGTAAAAGAGTAGTTGGGTATTTTGAAATACTGGTATTTTGGAAATGAGCGTCGGAAGGGGCCGCCCTAGGCGTACTTTTTCGAGTCAAATCGGAGAAATACTGGAAAAGGGCCGAATCTTAGATACCCGAAACCGACGTGCGTGCATGACTCGATGTATGAATGTGGAAGAAGCGAAAGAAATTTGTCAAGATCGTAGCAAGTGGAAAGAAGTGGTCTCTGCCTACCCCTCCGGGAAACGAGCGTGATTTAATGTATGTATGTAGAATAGAAATCGAAACAAATACTTACAGTAGTAAAAGCAACACATTTAAAACAAATGAAAGTTAAAAAAACGTTTGAAGTTGCGTCTACTGTAAGCCGCGGCGCTAGTTTTCAGAGGGACCTAATTAAAAATCTAACTTAAGAAGCCACCTATGATAAAGTCTGTAGTGTTCCACGATCAAAATTCAAATTCAAATTCAAATCATTTATTCTGTAAGTAGGCCCTGTAGGCACTTTTACAAGTCTGAGTCTACCAGCGCTTCCAAAGAGACCACTGTTGAGAAGAAGCGCCGCAAGAAACTCAACAGTAAGCCATTTTTTAAAAATAAATCACTTATTACAATACTAAACTTAAGCTACATAATTTAAATGTCACAGGGATGTACAGGTCCCAGTAGTAATAATAATTAAATACATCAAAATGTCGGATTAAAATAAATAATACAATTTCGGAGATGTAAACAGGCTACAAATGTCAAATTAAAAAAAAAAACACACACAAAACAAGGGAGATGTAGAAGAGTCTCCAGATGTCAAATTAAAATTAAATACAATTATATTTAAAAAAAAACACACAAAAATCTGGATCTCTATAACCATAACGCTTTTGTATCTGTTCTTTGGATATATTAAACCTGATCATAGTTGCTTGAGTCTCTCAAAAAAAACGGACGGTTACCTAAGTAGTCCCGTCAGAGCAAACAAAACACATTTTAGCGCGTGTAATTTCAATTAAGCAGCCTTAAACGTTCAATCCATCAGCAGAAACCATGCTGCTAAATTGAAAATGCACGCGCTAAAATATGTTTTGTTCGCACTGACGGGACTACTTATACCTACTCGCCGCTTGGACATTCACTCGTTCTCGAGAATCACTACCCTGACAAATGTGAGAACACGATTAGAAATAAAATTGTCGTTAGTTTTATTTTTCAAACATGACCCCATTTTTGCATGTTTTTGGTTGAATCTTCGAAATAAGTAATCTTTAATGATGATCCTGGTAAACCTTTTTACGTGGTTTTTAAAGTCGACAGCATTCAATTGAATCTGACGCTGCCATCAAGGCGCGCGCGAGCTATCGCCATCTCACATTCTTCGCGGGGAAGCACATAAATCCATCACTGTTCATTCTTGTTGGGGCGTGGCCTCTTAAACATCAAAAACAAGTTTGTTTCTGTGTTATTAGAGCTACCATAAACGTGGAATTGCTTTGATAGAGATCGATTGTAACCTCATCAAACATGGTAATCGATGCGTATTCGATTACATATTCTACTTACTAATGGATGTTTTAGATTACCTATGATGTACAGTCACAAGTAATAATATATTATCCAAGCAATAACATATGAACAATATCTGACACGTCTTTATTACTAGAGGTACAAGAGCGTGATAGATATTTTTGCGCCTAATGTAGAATAATATATTGCTGCTTAAATACAAAAGCGCCACAAAACAAAAACAAGATACCTATCCAGTATTAGAATCCGTTGCGTGGTTTAGGAGGAGCTAGCGGATATACATAAACACAGACAGAAAGACAGACGCGTAAAGTGGCCTTTAAGTTTAAGAGATATGAAAGAAGAGTTAATAATGGAGGGGGAGGAAATAGTGGGTTTTTTTACCTCTTCAATTGGTTACTCAAATACTCAAACGTTTATTGCACTCCACAATAAGTTGGCAGTTTACAGGCTAACTTAAACTATTACAGTAATTAATGTATGTACGAGTATAACTTTATTATGGACCTTATTGGACACAGCAACATAAAGAGAGGTTTTTAGCTGAATAGTCTTACATTGTACTTACTTAAGAATTATATTGCACGTAAGGTATATGTATGTATGTATGTAAATACTTTATTGTACAAACAAGAGATAACAATTATTAAATAGACAAAAAAATAACAGGGATGTACAAAGGCAAACTTATCTCTTTAAGGGATCTCTTCAAGTTAACCTTTAAGCGATTGAGAAATAATTAATTTACAATTTTAATTAATGTATATCATTTATATTAGGTTATTTAACTATAGTATTTTCAATCCGTGATCTACGAGTCAATCATCAATGTTCTCTTAATAATAAGTTGTGGGTGGATTTTCGTGAATTCAAAACACTTTATTGTGATTTTAACCGTTTAGTGAATATATTCTTACAATCTATCGAAGTATTTAAAACTGATTTACAGCAACGACGAATGCAAGGACGAGAAACTCTAATGAACGTGGAAGTTGCCAAAACTGTTGGCGACGTCGTCGGCTACGACACGGTGCATTTACAGAAGTATGTATAACATTACCACCTAACATATTCGATGCTAGCGGACCTGAGCTCGGTTCATCCGTGATATGGGCATGAATGAAACGAACACAATATTATTATGTAGGTAGTACACGGATGTGTACCTATTGCAGTCACTGTCATTCTCATTGTGACATACAGGGTGGGGTCTGTAACTAAAGCAAAAAATTAAAACGTAGATTCTACTCCTCAAACTAGACAACTTTTGTGTAGCAACTTTTTAAAATCATAAAGTTTTTAGACTGTTCTTTTTTCAAACAAAGTAAATAGTATTTTCAATGTACTTAAAACTCCGTCTAATTGACATCGCCTGTCAGTCTAGTCTCTCTACAGGCACAATCAATTTCATAATACATTGCGTGTTCGAATTAACTTTAAAATGTAATAAAATTCAAACCGCAAGTTTTTTTTCAAATTCGTCAAACAAACGTTGCGTAGTATGCTCTAGTTACAGGCCCCACCGTGTATATCAGGGCCTGTATTCAACACGGTAAAAACCATATCGTTTTTGACCTGTTATCGTTGACATTACGATAACAGGTTTTGATATTTCTTATCTACCTACTCGACAGTAATGGCGGCCAAATTCAAAACAATACCATAACAGGTCAAATACGATTTGTATTGTGCCGCCTAGAATAGAGGCGCAGTATTATCGTTATGCCGAGCTCTAATGTAATCGTTTGTCCCTCGGAATCCCTAACAACGTTTGTCCTAACTCATCATTTGTCCGAATTTTCATTTGCCCTATACTATTTTTCAGCTCACTCAGCCAACTTTTTGTTTTCCAAGGTCTGCGGTACGGTTGGTTAGGGTTGTATTATAACAACACAATTATTTTTTTTAATTCGGACAAATGATGCATAGTACAAATTACGATTAGGGAACCATTCTACTCGGTAAAGCCATATTGCTTTTGACATGTTCTCGTATTGTTGAAACACTTATTATCTTCCAGAGCAATAATAAACAGAACTAGCGAAAAGGTTCAAGCGTTGCTTGACAAAGAAGAAATCAAACTATGACAAAGGAGAGAGAAGCTGAAAGAACTTTTGGAAAGAGAAGAAGAAGAATTGGCCCAAGAGCTTGCGATGAAGCAGGCGATGAAGGAATGCGGATATTGCAAAGAGAAGGAAAGAGAACGAAAGGATTACGAGGAAGGGATTGAGAAGGAGAAAGTAAGAGAGTGTTTGAAGGCTTTGGAGAGGGAGAAAATGTAAGTATTACTCAGGGTAGTGATTCTGTAAACAACGCCGGTCGTGCGGACTGTCGAGTGATACCAAGCGGCGAGATTAAGTAGTCCCGTTAGTGCGAACAAAACACATTAGCGCGTGCATTTTCAATTTAGCAGCACGATGGGTCGAACGTATAAGGCTGCTTAATTGAAAATGCACGCGCTACAATGTGTTTTGTTCGCACTGACAGGACTACTTAATCTCGCCGCTTGGTATCACTCGACAGTCCGCACGACCAGCGTTGTTTACAGAATCACTACCCTGGAAAAGCTTTATAAGATTACCATTACAAATAAGGTACTTACTCTTCAATTTATGAGATATCTTAGAGACAGCTCTTTCCTTTTTCTAACTTGTGTATGAAAAAATTACATTAATTGCTATAATATCCGACACTAGATGACAAAAAAAAAAGAAAAACAGTTTCATATTTGGTAGGTTCAGTAGTTGCAGAGAAAAACTCCTGTGACACACAAACAGCCACGGAAGTCTCACCATAAGGCTTCCTGTTTTACCATTTTGGTACTGAACCCTAAAAAACACATTCAATTAAGGTTGTGCGTAAAATAATCCATTAAGCCCCTGTATTTAATCTTAAGTACCCGAAACCGACGTGCGTGCATGACTCGATGTATGAATGTGGAAGAAGCGAAAGAAATTTGTCAAGATCGTAGCAAGTGGAAAGAATTTAGTGGTCTCTGCCTACCCCTCTGGGAAACAGGCGTGATTTAATGTACAGTCAACCAATTTGATTCCTAGGCCACTATTGACTTTGTCAACTTGACGTTGTAAACCAAATCATAGGGAGTCTCTTACGTTTTAATTGACAACGTCACTTTAACATAGACCAAAGGGGCCTAGAAATCAAATTGGTTGACTGTATGTATGTACCTATGTATATAAATTAACCTGGTTACTAATATTTTAGAGCCAAAGGCATGCAATGCAGAAGGATTGATGAAATCCGACTAAGGGCGTTACAGAAGGCCCAAATGGAAGAAAAACGCTACATAGAGATGGAAGAAGAACACAGAGACAGAATGTGGCACCAGATTCTTCTTGACGACGTCAGAAGAAAGGTAGAATCCAATTTTTTTGACCTTTTCGGGCCGACTTAACCAAGTTAGTTAGACATCAGTGAACAACGGCAGAAAATCAAAGAATATGTACGGTGCTTTGTCACTTTAACGTTATGTTTGAACTGTTGCACTATCTGTCAAAGGCATTAATGTGACAAGGTGCCAAAGTTTGCAGCTACTTATAAGGTCGATTGTACCTAAAACAAAATGAACATAAGAAGTCCCTCCTAAATAAAAGAGACACAACCATAAATATCTAGTTGATCGCTGGCTGTTCACTGCCACAGAGAACTCTCTCTCCTTCTAACAATATAGATCCCGTGCCAGTGTAAAAGAGACATATTAATAGGTCATCGCTGGCTCTACTCGCTTCTCGCTCATCGTGGGATCAGGTGCCCTGGTTTGTTTACCTTCTCCTTGACTTAAAAAAAATCGTAAAATGACTATAATAATAATATTCCTAGGAACAATACGAAAGGGACCAGGAGAACAGAAGGCAGCAAGAGATGCTCGAACGACGTTTGGCTTACGACCGGCAGATAGCCAGTGCGACGAGAAAGAGACGGGAGACGCTGCAGCAGGAGCGAGAGAAGGAGAACAGGAGGCTGGAGCGAATGAGGATGAAGATGGAACAAGATAATTACGAAGGTAACATTCAAAGCTAATACAACACTCTACCTGTTTAAACATCTACAGAAATGTTTCAATGTACTTAATTAAGTATTTATTTTAAAAAAGAATGAGTCTAGAATTAAATCCTACAAATCCTACTTATATTATAAATGCGCGGTTTGTGTGTCTGTTTGTTTTAAAAGTTCCCGAAATTTACGCTGACAAAGTCACGGGTAGAAGCTGTATTAATAGATACCTGATAGTTAAGTGTATATTTTTTTTACTTACTTATTACAAATAATTCCGAGACTCCGTAGCTACCTTCATAATCTATCTAAATAATATATAAAAGGCAAACCTGACTCACTGACTTATATACATACTAGCGACCCGCCCTCGCTTCGCTTCGGTTTATATAAGTTTTCTGTAACACCAGAACATAAAATAAAAAATATTATACATATAAACCTTCCTTTTGAATCCCTCTATCTATTAATAAAAACCGCATCAAAATCCGTTGTGTAGTTTTAAAGATCTAAGCATACATAGGGACAGACAGCGAAAAGCGACTTTGTTTTATACTATGTAGTGATGATGCACAGCCGAAACTACTGTACCTAGAAACTTGCAATTTGGTACAGGTGTTCCTTTCATGATGTAAGTGAGAACTAAGAAAGGGTTTTCCGAAAGTCGACCCCCAACGGGAAGAAATAGGGGGAGTGGCGGAAAACTCTTCTAGTCTTGGATAAAAATAGTAAAACTGGATCAGTTTAAAAGCTGTTCTCGTTGCAGATTACTCCTTTTGTAGATATAATAAGGTTGCACAAGCAATGTACTTCAGTGCCGGATGTATCTTTTCTAAAGTTTACTTGTATGCTAAGACCCTTTGCTAATCCCACAAATTACGCAATTTTCCAACCTTTCAACCTATATATTAGTCACGAAAAACCTTGAAACAATTTCAGCTTTAAAGCGTAAGAAAGAACAACAGATGACAAACAAGATTAACTTCATAGAGGGCCATGAAAGCAAATTACTGAGACTGGAGGGCGAAAAGTTGAGGGACAGGCAATTGGACAATAATTCCATAAGGATTGCCTTGAATGAAATCGACAGGGAGATCCAGCGAAAAAGGAACGAAATGGTAACATAAGTATACATTTTTTGTAGACCTAGACAAGGTATTCGCGTATTATACACGGTGATTTTTTTTTTGGTGATCGATCAGGAACCAATTTTTCTAATTCAGTTATTAATGGCGATCACGTTTATGTCACAGTTACATGAAACAAAACTTATTTTTTTATATAAAAAATATATTTTGAAACTAACTTTTAATTGAAGTGAATTTGTGACCCTACTAATTGTTTAGTCTATGAGTTAACAACAATTAACTGATAAGTTCGTTGGCGTAATATCTGTCAAAATTCCCGCCAAAGCGATGGCACTTGACGTATCTACTTCACTTCAATAATTAATGTAGGATGTCCATGTATCCAGTGGTGATTGGTTTTACCAATATCATTAACTTAAATAAATTAAGCAGTGAGTTAATTGTTTGAGACATCAACCATTAAATTCCATTTTTGTTGCTTATTAATAATTTTCAACTCCTAAAAAATCACCGTGTAGTGTATACACTTTACGACAACAATACAGACAACCCTACCAAATCACATATCACCTTTAACAGTCAAAGCTTCTGTCATTGAATGCCTAACATTATTGAGGCTTTTGCAGCCTAAAATACAGCAATTCAGGTCACAGATGTCTTCGGAACCTACAAAAACACATAAACACCAGCATCACAATAAAATAAGTAATTAAGCAAAAAATCACTCTATGAGCTTCGAAAAACTGTAGGTATACGTGGGAGGTGGGGGGAGGGAGATATATAGACAGTAGAGATGCTGTCTTCTTTTGTATAAATATATTTACATAATGCCTTTCCGAACAAATAATCTTTTACTCGTATTATATTTTCGTGTCCCGTCTATAGGCAATATATGTCTACGATATTTTTTTACTTTCCATATTGGTCTTCAGCTTGATACAGATAAACTATAGAACACTCAACTGTTCGAATGTACAGTTTTCCTTACGATGATTTTCCTCCAGCGTAAGAGCATCGGGTAGTGTAATAACGTAAAATGAGTCTTGGTACCGTTATGTACCATCGGCCCAATAAGTGCTTTGTCGCTGTAACGTCATGTTTATAAAAAGGCCTTACAGCGACAAGGTACGTGTGTAGTTAAAGGGCCAACTGTCATGGCAACCGCTGGGAGTTTCACAAATGTTATCAACTTTGACTTCAGTGGGCCTAGTATATGGCTGCGTCTATATCGCGTGTCAACTGTGGATAAAGCATCCGTCACTTTTTGACACGTGTACTTATTTACCTGTCAGAAGATGACGGATGCCTTATCCAAAATTTATAACGCGATAAACGCAGCCATATTAGGCCCCCTGATCTGTTATTTCAGCGTAGACTACAACTGGAGAAGAAGTACTTCACAGAGGGATTCAATCACGAGAGGAGAATGGCACGCGCGTTAGACGAGGACAGGGATAACGCTGTTGATCAGATTATGAAAGAGAAGGAGAGTAGAACAGAAGAGTGGTTGAGGTCTGTGGAAGAAGAGAAAAAGATGCAGAAAGCAGTAAGTTTGTTCTTGCGTAATAGTTATTACCGATGTTAAAATTAGGTACTTTGCTTTTTTTTTATAAACTTATCTGCCTACCTTTGGGAAAGCACCGCCAAACAGCAGTGTTCGCATTGTTGTGTTCTGGTTTGGGGATAAGACAGCCGGTGAAATGACTAGCATAGAGGCATTCCATCTTACAACGCATTTGCAGTCTTAGGATTGCATTGCAGTCTTGTGAATGCGAATGTCTATGGGTCACAGTTTCCACGTACCATCAGGTCGCCTGTGTGCTCGTTTGTCTTCTCTATGCCATAAAAAATAGTAAAAAAAAAGGTTTTTTTTTTACTATTTACTACTATTTCCTAGCTATTTACCTATCATTATTGTTTGTTTGAGAAGCACACTAATAAACACCTCTAATGTTCTTTTACACATATTAATATAATTATAGCCTAATTTAAACAGCTGTTGCCTTAATACGTGAACGTAAATTGAAATGTAAGACTTATATTATTTACTTTTCAGAAAATGGCAGAAGAATATAGGACCCACTTAGCGGAGCGAAACCTCAGCATTGAACGGGAGAAACAGGAGAGAGGAATAAGGATGCAAGAAGTGAAAAGAGTTGCGATCCGGGAGTTGCATAAGAAACTTGACAATGCCAATGAGGTGTGACAAAGAATTATATCAAAACTAAACTACTGGCCTGCATTTAAAAAAAAAGTTGTCCCGCGTATTATTATTATCATGGCATAATCAGGATCTTATTGTTTTTTACAGGAGTTTACAAAGCAGCTGGAGTACAGAAACAATTTGAACACTCAGATCAAAAATAACCAGAAGACTCTGGTATGCAATGTATTTGATTAAGCTTAAGTAACTAATTAACTGAACATAGATCGCAAAAGTTCAATTCATGATCAGTTTTTCAAAAAACCGGTCTCAAAAATTAACCGTATATCTCAAATTCTTACTAAAGTTTTACTGTATGTACAGTCGAGTACAAAGATATGTGTACACTTTCATATTTTTATTAGCGTATACATATAGTTTTACTCGACTGTACGTACAGATAATAATTTTCAGCTAATTAATATTTTATGTTTTTTTTGACATATTGTGTGTTTTTTTTAACGCTAATAACGAGTTGGCAAACGCATTCAACGCGTTAAAAATTATCGTTGAAAAGAAAATTTTCTATTTTACAGGTAACAGAAATGATGAATGAAGAAATAGTACAACGGCCTTTCACAAAAAAAGCAAACATGTTCAGAGATGCTATGAACCTTGTAGATAAAGACCCAGGAAGAGCCAGGTGAGACCCATAGTACAGTGCCATAGAAGGTGTTTCGAAGGTGTTTCGAGTGAGAGAGAAGTACAAGCCCGATGCACTTTCTAAGTGCTCACAGACTGATTAGGTGTTTAAGGTGTTTTAAAAATATAACGAAAAGGTGATACAGCGCAACACAAAAGAGTAGAAATTAAATAAAATGGAACTAAAAAAAACAAACTAAACTATTGCCATGTTTAAGCATTTTACGTCAAAAATGTGACAGTTACGTAAAAAGTGGCGCCCTCATTTAATTTCTACTTTTTTGTGTCGCACTTTAAGCTAACGTTGAAATTACAATAATCTTCATCAAAATAATTATAGTCACTGTGTTTATATTTAAGTAACATTATCGCATTATTACATGAAGACCGTGTTTATGTGGAAGACATTTTTATTATGAAACATGAAACATGGTAATAACTAGTTTTTTATCCTTCACAGTACCAACCCGGTTCATCCGTTCAAGAGAGTATTGGATGCCAAGAAAGTGGACTGTCAACTGCCATCTATACGTGGGGCATAAGGCCGGTTTACATAATTACGCTAATTGTTTTTTACCCAAAAAATAATAAATAGATTTTACAATATTTGTGCATATTTATTGAACCATTAAACCTATACTCATTTGTTTTATAAGATAGTAGGTACCTACTCACAATGCTATAGAAGCTTTTCGGAAATTGGCAACATGATCCAACTTTTACCATTGAGTTAAATAAACTAGAGAAGCAAACCTATCAAGCGGTTAGAAAAGTGTGGCCACTTCTTAGCCGCAACGACGTAGCTTTGAAACCACAACACATTGTAAAGTAAACATATATCGGTCTCACTTACACAAATTGCAAGAACAATAAAGTCAGTGACATTAGATAAGGACAGACACAAAAATATGCATTGGAAGGTTGGTGTTGCCGACCATATGAAAATTTACCCAATATAACAAATAAATAGGGATTTTTTAAAATAATTCTTTGTAATAAAATAAATGCATTAAATTATTTTAAATGCGTATTTCGTATTAGATTACTAGGAATAGGCAAAAGGTAATAAAATAAGTAATCTATAATATGTACAATATTAGGTATTAGATTATTACTATGTACAGTACCCCTACGAAAATGTTAAGCACTTTAGTGCTTTGTCATAATAAACTTCAAACAGAACATCAAATATGATACACACATAACAAATGTATCAATATAAAATAGGTAACTAAATGAAAATATTAGATTCTCCTATTAACATCATATATATGTATTTTTTATTAAATCTACTTCCAATATATTAGAACTCAAACATAAATTTTTAAAATCTCCCGTCAAAGTGGGAAAACCAAAACGATATTTTAATGGCAACACTGCACCTAAATTGCAATATTTGGTATTTTAAATCGATTTCTGTGTTTTTTTATGTTAATTTGAATACATAAACAACAAACTTACGTGTGGAAAGTTATTCCGCTGGATTTATTATGTTTTTGGGATCTTGAATCACATTCCTTAACTACACATTTCCCCATTTTGTATCCCGGTGAAAAACGGTCGGCGTCCCAATGAGCACTGAGTTGACGTTTGCTGACATATGGCTGTGGCCTTATGTGAAGTGGCAACGCTTTGGTGCGGTAATTGCTAATCTAGTGTAACATATATATCAATGACTTTTACCCAGAAATTTACTTTGAAAATTGAAGCTGCAAGTTGCGTCAGTTCCATCCCTTTTTCTCGATTTAGTCTAGAATAACGAGTGACAGGGATGGAGCTAACGTGACTTTGAACTTCGATTTTCAAAGAAAGACCTCAAACTACTAAATTTGAAAACTTTTAATGCCCACCTCTTTCCCTCGTTAACCACGCCTGAACCAAAAGAAAGGAATAACGTAGCTTCGAACTTAATTTTTTAAGAGTCCCATCGATTAATGCATGTGTGGAATGTGTCGCGGCTGAAGGTCGCAGCGGTTGCCACTTGAGAGTAAGTAAGTATTTGAATTCCATAGTCCTTTCCACTCCGCCCGTCACAACATACCTAAGTCATTTTATTTTGCTAAGCTTTATTAATTTCAATAATCGCGCTCCAGAAAACACCCGAAAACTATGCGTCAACACAACTATTTAAGTAATTTTATTTTGCTTAGCTTTATTAATTTGTATAGGCCCTCCACAGTCGCGCTCCACAGAACGCGCGAAAACTATGCGTCAAAGCGTGAAAGTGTGAATGTGGAGCCGATTCGCATATTTTTCGCGGGTTCGCGCCTTGTTAATCACTTTGTCGGTTTTGGCGTAGACACAACAAAACTCCACACTCGCGCGTTACTTTTGTAAATTATAATAGTTACTGAACAAAATATTTCAAACCTGCGAAGAATACGTACTCGTCATCCAACATCTTCGTTTCCACAACTTATATTTCGTTTGTTTTTTACTTTTAATGTAGACCTAATTATTACCGTCGAGCAGGCGAACTATACTGTGAACACTGCGAATGTGAAGCCAAGAAAGAGTTCGTACGCGAAATTCTCACCGCGATTCACGCCCGCGAATCACGCACGAATGTAAAGCGGCCATAAGAATGTGCTACAATGACAATACAATCGCTTTTAAATTTGGCTCAAATAGCAATAGAGTTGGATTTAAAGAAAAAAGGTCAAGTAAACAAACTTTTCTTCGAAGTTTGAAACTTAGCTTAACTAAAGGTTTTTATTTCTAAATCGTAGGGTTATTTCACAAAACATTCTGTTGTTTTTATTAAGTAGGGTAATTTAACGGTAACTGTTGTAGAATTACATTGTCTTTACCGAAACCGAATACATCATACACGTGCTTATCGCCAGGTTACCGAGAAAGTTCTTAAAACTTAAACTTACAGATTTTTAATTGACAATGGAAGACAGTTTAGATTATTCTACGGGTAATTTGGAACATTGCTCATACAGACATCTGCAACAATTGGCCAAATCTATGAATCTGCCGTCTAATGTAAAGGCAAGTATTTTCTTACAATTTAAACGTTGCGTAAAAGTACTATTTTTTTTAATATTTCGAGTTCTACAAGATTATTGAGGAAAAGCGCCAAGTTGAGGCACCTAAGTATTTAAAATCATCACCGCATAGCGGTCGCAAATGTATTTTTATGTTTAACCTTTCATACCTTTTCTAATTCCTAAATTAGAATTTTAAAGTAGGAATGATTACAGTCTATTCGATACTATCCAACCTAGGAGTACATTACATTTATGGCTCTTTGCGAGGTTAGTAGGTACTCTTAGAATAAGCATGTTGCATTTTATGAAATTAAATAACAAAGCCAGTGAGAATATAAATTACCTATAGAAAAAATATTATTATCTGTACCTACATAATGATAAATAGATTCACACTGAAAAAGTAATAAATGGGTATATTTAACCTTTATACAACAAAAATACCTTTGTGTTCTTACTGTTAAACAATTTTATTTCGTTAAAAATGATTATGAAAATTAATAAAACTTAATGCAAATTATTTAAACTTTTTAAGTAAATAATTAAATCATATAACATGCATCACTCTAAAATCAAAACTAACAACATACATTATTTGAATCAACTCTGCATAAATTCAACCTCTTGTGTCCCCAGACTGAAAAAATAAAAAAACTTTTTGTCACAGTTGAGCCAAGATTGCATAGTACTTTTAAACCTGATTTATGAATTTAGTGTAACATCAATACAGCCCATCTCCATCACTACTTGTTAATGATATTGGATAACTATATTCCTAGCTACTATATGTCTATTTTTAACCAGAATATGTGCTTAATATTTTATAATTTACAGAAAATTCAACTAATAGAAATGATAAATGCTAAGAAGTGTTCTCCGGAGTCTGAAGTAGCTCGGATTGTGAAAAGAATAAAACAACAGCGTCAGCACCTCTTACAAGTTAAGAAACGGAGCCGACGAATCATTCAGGTAACATACGAGTTTATTCAGTAATTTTAAGGACAAAAATTCTAAGGTCTGTTTTTAAAATAATAATAAAATTTCAGGTGGACACATCAGACAGCGAGTCAGGCTCCCCGCCCATCACAATAACCCCAAAAAGACCAGTGGTGGTCCGTTGCAATCCAGAACTTAGACAAGTAATCATCTCACAGAACAGCCTACTCCAAACCACTAGACCCGGAAGTGATCGCGTACTGAGAAGTTTTCATATCAAACCGATTAATACATACGTAAAGAAGATGTTGGTTGAAACTAGTACGCAGAGTATGGACCAAGGGACACAAATGAGTACGATGAGGATCGTGAGGAAATATAAACCGAACATATTGTCAAATTCACATGTGTGTAAGGATAGACAGATGGTTCCGGTTTCTCAGATGGTAAGAGGTTTTTATAAAGTTAAGTAAGTTTCTCGCTTGTATCTGTATATATTTTAATTTTTGAAAGTAATTGTGTTTGATTGGGATGGTCCTTAACTACATTTCATTAAAATTGGTTAAGCTATTTAATGGATATTGTCTCTGAAAGAAAGGGTTGTTGTTATAATGGGGAATATGGAGATTAGGGCATTATTCCAATTAATAAATTAAGGTTTTTGGACATTTCCCAATAGGTATAAAAAGTACTGTAATGCTAGGGGACTAAACAAATGAGTGACAAATTAATTAAAATTGGTAGCTATATATGAAAATTATTTATTAGGTTTTATAAATTTATTTACAATCTGACTACATAGTGAAGTGATCGTTTCTTAGTATCCATGGCATTGACTGTAAAAGACTACAATTTTTAAGTTCATAGTGTTTCAATAAAGTAGGGTTTTCAATGAAATTTTACTTTTATGGTTTTATGGGATTCTTATAGTTGAGGAAATATTGAATTGGCAGTCTGTAATGTCGACTAAGATCTTTTTGTTAATATTAACCCCAGAGTGGGATAGGCAAAGCTACAGAATAACAGACAATTCTTAAAAAAATGTCGATAATTTTGTAACCACATTTAACCATGTTTATGAGTACATTACCTCTTCCACATTTGATATTTGAGGAGCTTTTTTGAACATATCTGACAACAGGAACTTTTTTAAAAGCTGTTCTGAAAAAAATCATGCTTATAGAGGTTTGTCTCAAAAACAAACAATTTTTTATTTATTTTCATTGGATTTTTTTACTGAGTAAATAAAGAACCAGATCTTTACTAATGGCTAAAGTGGTAGGACTAACAATATAGTTCAGTCCTACCACTAGTCCAAAGGGGGCGTGGCAAACACTGATAATAATATTAAATACAAAAAAACAGTAATAAAGAAGATAAATAAAAATAAAAATAAGCATGTTTTTTTTTAGAAGACCTTTTATCAAAGTTCCTGTTGTTATTTAGAAAACATTGGGCACATTGGTGTTATTTATCCAAAAGTTAATCCTTTTACATCCATTTTATACCAAAATCCAAAATTCTACTAATTTTTCGATACCAAAACTGATCGTTTTATGGGAATGGGAATTCTTTTTTTGTAACGTCTAGTATGATCGTTCCCTTCAACATCTCCAATACTAAAATCCAAAGAAAACAAGTGAGTTCTACTTGTTGGGAGTCCCCTTTTTTTGTCTACATAGATAGACCTGTGGCGCCACCTATACACAAGCAATTAAACTAAAACCACTGACGGCAAACCTAACCAAAGGTCGCAGAAGTTGTATCAGTTTCCCGATAGATGCCGCACGCTGTTTAATGTGGCGCTAGACGCTAGAGGGGTAACAGGTCATTTTGGTACTAATGTCTAAATTTATAATGGTTAAAAATGTCTCATTATCAAAATGTACAACGGTCAAAATGTATGTAAATGTAAACATGTTATTATGAACGAAAGACAAAACAATTAAATGTCACAAAGACTTATTAGCCTAATTGTATGAGAGACAAAACGTACAAAAAGATAAATGGTCAAGATCCCAAAATATTCAATGGGTTCGAAAATCCCTTTGTCAAATTGTACAAAAGTCAAAAAGTATATTAACGTCAACATGTTTGTAAGTAAAAACGACAAAATGGTAATGGGTAATGTCGGTACAAGTGCCGGAATGTTCAATGGGTTAAAATGTACAACGGTCAAACAGTATATAAATGTAAACTTGACATAATGAACAAATGACATAATGATTTGATGTCATGAAACCAAGGTGTCTAAAAAGTCCCGTTGACAATATGTGCAAATGTCAAGCTGGATAATTTTAGTAACTTTTTTTTAACTTACCTAACTTTTGTTTTCTAACTAGGTAGTATTTTTGTATATCTACGGGTAGAGAATTCCCATAATAAAAAATAAAAAAAAATAAACAACGTAATGAATTTTATCGTGAAAACATTTTGGGTAGAACACATTTAGTTAATCGCGTTTTGTACATTTTGGCCACAGAGTATTCCGTCCTGAAAACTTCCAGTCAAATTGACACTGGAACCCTAATGAATTCTATCGAGAAAACATTTCAAGTAGAGCACATTTAGTCAATTGCGTCTTGTACATTTTGGCTACAGAGTATTCTGCCCTGAAAACTTTTAGACAAACTGACACTTTAGCCGTAATTAATTCTATCGAGAAAACATTTCGACTAGAGCACATTTAGTCAATCTCGTTTTGTACATTTTGGCCACAGAGTATTCTGTCCTGAAAACTTTCAGACAAATTGACAATTTAGCCGTAATGAATTCTATGCAGTGCACATTTTGACTAAAAGAAATATTGTCCATAGTATATTTTGCCTTTAAAATATTTAGACAAAATGACCTGGTGGCACAAACATTTTGTACTTTTTGACAAAATTACATCTCAACCTTTTATGCATTTTGGCATTTGTACCAAAATGACCTGTTACCCGCTAGAGGCATGTTCCGGTTTCGTTAATCTACTTCAAGCACCAAAATGTATCAAATACGCCACAAGAAGCCAATTTTATGCAATTGTTTTCACCGCCGCCAAGTCGTGGTCAGCTGGCCTATTGCCTAACGCACTCGCAATCGCAACCGACTTTAAAGTGGAGAGAGTGTTTTCATTTTGTATGCAGACAAGCCTGCGATATTCAAAATGAAAACGATTACGATTGCGAGTGCGTTAGACTAAAGCCCCTCTAGCCGGTATAACCGAGCCATCAAGCAGCAGTGTTCGCTTTGTTGTGCTCTAGTGTGTACAGTCAACGGCAAAAATATGTATATACTTTAGTACCTTGTCTATTTTCGTCATATTTGTACTACCGTATATGAACTGTTACAGTGGTCCAAGTGACAAGGTACTAAAGTGTATACATATTTTTGCCCTTGACTGTACAGTAAGATAGCCAAGTCCTGGGCAGGCCTATATGTATAACCGAGCAATCAAGCAGCAGTGTTCGCTTTGTTGTGCTCTAGTGTGTACAGTAAGATAGCCAAGTCGTGGTCAGGCCTATATGTATAACCGAGCCATCAAGCAGCAGTGTTCGCTTTGTTGTGCTCTAGTGTGTACAGTAAAATAGCCAAGTCGTTGGCAGGCTTATATGTATAACCGAGCCATTAAGCAGCAGTGTTCGCTTTGTTGTGTTCCAGTGTGTACAAGCAGTAAAGCAAGATAGGATTCTAAGGTCCGTATTAATAAACTCATCTTGGCTGAGAGGCCCGTCATTAGATACGTCAAAGTAAACGTCAAACCATAGAACACTGTAATTTTTGACGCATCTCGAGACGAGCATTACAGTTGAGATTAGTTTATTAATACGGTCCTAAGAGGAGGAGGAATTTGTCCTCTAAGTTGGCAATGCAAAATCAAAAAATAGTATATAATCGGTGCTCGGGTCAGACTCTTGGGGGTGATTCTTCGAGCGTTTCAACCGCCTCATTTATCTGGTCACTTTTTTGTAGAAGTGGTTGCAGATTCAGATTTTGTTTCTGTTTAGGTATCTAAGGTTACCGGACATCTCACAAATATCCAAAAACGGCATCAAAATATACGCCCAATTCTTCAAAAATATGTCCAGATAAATGAGGCGGTTGAAACGCTCGAAGAATCACCCCCGGCCGGTTAATTTAATTATTTGACTTGGCATTTTAGTTTTATTTTTGTACATTTCCTTGCAACTCTGTCTATAAATATATCCTCTTTCGTTTCGCGCCTCTCCAGCCCGCATCAGTGTTAGTAAAGCGCCCACGCCTCCTCAGCGGCATATATCCGATCAAAGACATGAACTTCCACGTCCAAAGCGTCGGCGTGCGCAACAGAGAGGGCAAGATGTCCAAAATAAACGCGTTCATACACAAACCGCACGCGGAAGCGAGTGAGAATGCTTTCAACAACAAAATCAGGAAGAACATTGAAGTGACGATACAGGACATTATAGATGGTAACCTGGATGCCCAGGCCAATATGCAGAGTTTGAATTACCCTAATACTTCTGGTGAGTAATCGGTTTAAAAAAAAAAGTGATAATAATTAGATAAGTTGATAGAATTACTTAAGACTGCGCCGAGCGTACGCCGGATGTACAGTGGCGCCCTCATTACTATTTTTGTATTTTCTTGAAATAGTTCGGTAGTTTTTTGTACTACAAATGAAAACACAACTTATAGGGTACTAGCTTCGCTTCGGTTTATATGAGTTTTCTATGTAACACCAGAACATAAAATAAAAATATATTATACATATAAACCTTCCTCTTGAATCACTCTATCTATTAAAAAAAACCGCATCAAAATCCGTTGCGTAGTTTTAAAGATCTAAGCGTACATAGGGACAGACAGCGGGAAGCGACTTTGTTTTATACTACCTATGTAAAGATACCACATAGTTTAATAACAATTCACCTTCGAGTTATCACCTTAACGGAAAAAAGTGGCCTCCTTTACCCCTTAAACTGACTATTCAAAGAGTAATTGTTATTAAAGTTTGTTACGTATCCCATAAATTGTGTTTTTACTTGCGCTACAAAAACGGATCGTCTGATTGCAAGGAAATTCTTTAGTTAATTAGAAAACACAATAATAGTAACGAGGGCGCCACTGGACGCTCAACGTTTGCTCGGTGCAGTCTTAATGTCAGAGACACAGACACTGAAGTTACTAATTAACATACATACATTAAATCACTTCTGTTTCCCAGAGGGGTAGGCAGAGACCATTTGAGCTATGTTTATTTTGTTTTTGTACTGGTTTATTTTGATCCATTATTATTATTACTCTTTTACACATTGACATTATTTGATGTTTTTACTTTTTATTTTTTATACTTACTGACGATCTTATTGTGAATTCATTATAACTATGCGACATATAATAATGTAATTTCCAATACGAAATAAATGACTACTACTACTACTATTTCCACTTGCTACGATCCTGACAAATCTCTAATTACAAATATGTCACTTAAAAATCAAGACTATTTTTTTATGATAATGTTGACTTGGGCCCTGTTGTTTGATCCTTCAAAATTTCGATTCCTTTTTAAATTTTAACAATTAGTTTAATTACTGATCAAACAACAGGGCCTTAGTATTGGTGAATTTTGAAACATCTAGTCCCATTTACTGTTGTATGTTTGGCTATTTGTTATAAATGTTAACTGGAAGAGATCCCTTAAAGGGATAAGTTCGCCTTTTTACATACCTTTTGTTTCCGTTTTTTTTTCTGTTTGTACAATAAAGTATTTACATACTTGCCTAATCTTTTTCTTGCGAAAACATCACCTTATTAAGTTTCGGTTTCAATATTATTAAACAACTTAGCTTTCACTTTATCGCTCCCTTTATTTTTTCAGGTGTAAGCGTCTCCGAAGCAGAATCTTACCCAGACTTAACCTTCGATACGTCAGTGTACTACCACAAGAAGATCCGCGCCGAGCAGGTGCGCGAGCGACGCATGAGTGCCCGCACCCGGTGCGAGCTGCCGCGCATCAACGAGGCCTTCGGGCAGTTCAGGGTGCTGGACAGGAGCCAGGATGTGACGCAGCCGCTGTACGTGCAAGTCAGCGAAGGCTCCGAGAGAAGTGAGTAACTGAACCAGTGAGCTCAGACGCATTAGTGCCCGCACCCGGTGCGAGCTGCCGCGGATCAACGAGGCCTTCGGGCAGTTCAGGGTGCTGGACAGGAGCCAGGATGTGACGCAGCCGCTGTACGTGCAAGTCAGCGAAGGCTCCGAGAGAAGTGAGTAACTGAACCAGTGAGCTCAGACGCATTAGTGCCCGCACCCGGTGCGAGCTGCCGCGGATCAACGAAGCCTTCGGGCAGTTCAGGGTGCTGGACAGGAGCCAGGATGTGACGCAGCCGCTGTACGTGCAAGTCAGCGAAGGCTCCGAGAGAAGTGAGTAACTGAACCAGTGAGGTCAGACGCATTAGTGCCCGCACCCGGTGCGAGCTGCCGCGGATCAACGAGGCCTTCGGGCAGTTCAGGGTGCTGGACAGGAGCCAGGATGTGACGCAGCCGCTGTACGTGCAAGTCAGCGAAGGCTCCGAGAGAAGTGAGTAACTGAACCAGTGAGCTCAGACGCATTAGTGCCCGCACCCGGTGCGAGCTGCCGCGGATCAACGAAGCCTTCGGGCAGTTCAGGGTGCTGGACAGGAGCCAGGATGTGACGCAGCCGCTGTACGTGCAAGTCAGCGAAGGCTCCGAGAGAAGTGAGTAACTGAACCAGTGAGCTCAGACGCATTAGTGCCCGCACCCGGTGCGAGCTGCCGCGGATCAACGAGGCCTTCGGGCAGTTCAGGGTGCTGGACAGGAGCCAGGATGTGACGCAGCCGCTGTACGTGCAAGTCAGCGAAGGCTCCGAGAGAAGTGAGTAACTGAACCAGTGAGCTCAGACGCATTAGTGCCCGCACCCGGTGCGAGCTGCCGCGGATCAACGAGGCCTTCGGGCAGTTCAGGGTGCTGGACAGGAGCCAGGATGTGACGCAGCCGCTGTACGTGCAAGTCAGCGAAGGCTCCGAGAGAAGTGAGTAACTGAACCAGTGGGGTAAGACGCATTAGTGCCCGCACCCGGTGCGAGCTGCCGCGCATCAACGAGGCCTTCGGGCAGTTCAGGGTGCTGGACAGGAGCCAGGATGTGACGCAGCCGCTGTACGTGCAAGTCAGCGAAGGCTCCGAGAGAAGTGAGTAACTGAACCAGTGAGCTCAGACGCATTAGTGCCCGCACCCGGTGCGAGCTGCCGCGGGTCAACGAGGCCTTCGGGCAGTTCAGGGTGCTGGACAGGAGCCAGGATGTGACGCAGCCGCTGTACGTGCAAGTCAGCGAAGGCTCCGAGAGAAGTGAGTAACTGAACCAGTGAGCTCAGACGCATTAGTGCCCGCACCCGGTGCGAGCTGCCGCGGATCAACGAGGCCTTCGGGCAGTTCAGGGTGCTGGACAGGAGCCAGGATGTGACGCAGCCGCTGTACGTGCAAGTCAGCGAAGGCTCCGAGAGAAGTGAGTAACTGAACCAGTGGGTATGTAAGGACCCCTAAATTTTTAGACTTATAAAATATAAGTTTGTATTTTTCCCATCCTAACCTACGGTGCCCAAACTTGGTCACTGACTGAAGCCCAAAAATCCCGACTCAAGATTTGCCAGCGAGCAATGGAGCGCAGCATACTCGGAGTTCGCAGAACTGACAAGATCAAAAACACCGAGCTGCGCTCCAAAACTGGAATTGCGGATGTGGGTGCCAAGACCGCTAAGCTTAAGTGGGACTGGGCTGGACACGTCTACCAAATGCATCCAGAACGATGGGCCAAGATTGCCACCGAATGGACCCCACAAGATGGCCACCGGAGCAGAGGCAGACCAAAAAGGAGATGGCGGGACGACTTAGACGCGTTTCAAAGCAAATGGCGGGAGCATGCACTCAATCGGGATGAATGGCGGAAAAGAGGGGAGGCCTTTGCCCAGCAGTGGGACACCCAAATAGGCTAATAAAAAAAAAAAAAAAAAAAAAAATATATAAATGCCATCTGACTTCTAACTGACTTGTCTTGTTATATTAACACTTTTGTAACCTCAAAATGTCCCTTTCTGTCTAAAATAACAATTCGTTCGGTGTGCAAAAAGTTGTTTCTAGTTGCTTTATATACCAGAAAACGGCGTTTTTAGCAAAAAAAACTATGCATTTTGAGGTTATAAAAGAGTTTACCGAATAAGAAAGTGAGATGGTATGGATTATACAGTTGACAGTAAAGTGTCAAAACTGATATTTTGAGGACATAGATCGGTTACCCTGACTTTCGCATTTTTTTCTCCAATCGCATTACGTCTCATTCTTTTTTTATCAATTGCTTGCATGTTTTCTCAATTCAAAATCAATTATACGGATTAAAAATATGACGGAATGGAAAATATGCGATTGCTAAAAATTCAAAATGACTGGAAAATTAGCTACACGGAATTAATCAGTTTGAGGAACCGATCTAATCGATACTTTAGCCCTCGTATTTGTTTCAGCGGTGAACTCGCCTACGTTGAGCAACCGCAACACCCGCCTGCTGGAGCCGGTGTACAACTTCCGCAGCCAGTTCCTCACGCACCAGCCGCTGCTGCAGCCCGCGCCGCCCGCGCGCACCACCTGCGTCTACAGCACGCCCACGCTCGCCACCGCGTGAGTACACACACACACACACACACACATACACATACAATCACGCCCCTTTTTTTTTATGGCATAGAGAAGACAAACGAGCAGACCACCTGATGGTAAGTGGAAACTGTGACCCATAGACATTCGCATTCACAAGACTGCAATGCAATCCTAAGACTGCAAATGCGTTGCCAAACCTGTGGACTAAGCCGGAATGCCTCTATGCTAGTCATTTCACCGGCTGTCTTATCCCCAAACCGGAACACAACAATGCGAACACTGCTGTTTCGCGGTGCTTTCCCAAAGGTAGGCAGAGACCACTTCCTCCCACTTGCTACGATCCAGACACACTTCCCTCGCTTTTCTTCTTATAAGTCTCTTCATACGCGTGCGTCGGTTTAGAGTCTCCTGACCTGGCCCTTTCTTAATACGTCCCCGATCTGATCGTGTAACGTTCTCCTTGGCCGCCCTCTTCCAACATGCCCATTTACTCTTGCCTCATTCCCACTTACTACGATCCAGACTAACTTCCCTCGCTTTTCTTCTCATAAGTCTTCATACGCGTGCGTCGGTTTAGAGTCTCCTGACCTGGCCCTTTCTTAATACGTCCCCGATCTGATCGTGTAACGTTCTCCTTGGCCGCCCTCTTCCAACACGCCCATTTACTCTTGCCTCATATATCTGTTTCGCCTCAGTTTGTCTATTATCTCCACATGACCAAACCATGACATACACACCACAACCATCATAAACTTCGACCCCTTTACGATCTTTTGTGACCCTCGAACACACTCAGCTGTTCGAAAGTGCAAGTTTCCTTCACCGAGAGCATCGGGTAATGTACAGTCGGCCAAAAATGTGGTCTACCATCCTACGGTTGAAGTTAATTTGCACGTCATTATTTATTTATTAATTTATTTATTGGTGGGAAATCCAACAGTTACAAATATAACATATGAAACAAGAATAGGAAGCACAAAACCAATTACAGGATTTCACATGTAGCGACAGAGTAGCATACTTAAAGTTTAGTACAAACTTCAAAGGTACACGCACTTACACAAAAACACTAGCGCAAAGAAAAGGTAAACTTAAAATGACAACAATTACAAATTACAATTTTATTATGATACAACAAGTTCGATTTTCCCTTGCAATAATATTGTCAGTGACAAATGTCAACCTTAGCGATAATTAGATCTCACAGCTGATACATTTCTGACATTGCACAAGGTATTTGGACAGGAGCGAGTTTAACAATTTAGGTGTATTCTTTCAAGGAATATCCTAAATTTAATCAATCTTAATCGACTGTTAGTTCATACATTTTGACAGCTGTTAACGCTTTAATCGTGTGTCTGTGTGATGTTAACCACTTAACAGTGATTAGAGCGTTGACAGCTGTCAAAATGTATGAACTAACAGTCGATTAACATTGATTAAATTTAACATCGTTTGGTGAAATACTTCCTCTTTGAATTTTAACGATGCTTTTCACTAGAGCTGTGCATAAATGAAAAAACTAACTAATAAACAACTTCGTTTTTCTAACCTTGCACAGCACCTTGGTGTTTTTTCATCGCACACTATAAGGAGCGTCCCCATTGAAAGCATTCGCGTGTAATGAGCATTCGGCGCGAACATCCGAGTGGTGTGTAAGCTGTGTAACGCTCGTCTCAATGTCCACACCACTCCAATATTCACGCGAATGCTCTTTGTGGGGATCCTCCTTTAGTAAAACACACAGTGTTTTAAATTCGCATGCATACGCAATGTAACTCCATGCTGTGTGTACCTGTGTCCTGTTCGTTTCACCAAACCTCTCATTTTACAAACTTTCATTTCGCATCAGGTATATGTATGTGTTTAAACACTAACCTGTACAATGTTGTCCTTATCTGTCAAATTCAAATGTCACAATGACAGATAAGGACTAAACATTGTATAGCTGTACCAGTTCTCAACGTTTATGTGTAACCATTTGTAAGGGGGTTAAGAAATAAATTAGGTTAGGTTACTTTTGACCGATAAAAATTGAAAAATAATGCGAAATGAAGGTTCTGGCGGGGCTATCCCGACAAATGGGTAAATGAGTCATTTAAACATTTAAATGAATAAAACGTTCCAAAACTATATTTGCTCCCTTTTATAGAAGTTTAGGTAACTAGTTAAACTACTATAAACAGAAGGGCGCGAAAATAGTTTTAGAACGTTGAATTCCCTTAAAAAAAAAATATGGCGCAGTTATCCTTCTGTAGGAATAGTCCCGCCCGACCTTAAACCCCTTCCACACGATACAATTTTACGAACAATTTGACTAGATTGGCAATCGAATAGAAATATCGAAATATCTAATATACATGAAATCGAAGTCATCGGTTGGTCGGGACCGCTCGACTGGATTGTTTGCAATCAAGTCGGTATGCACGCTAGTTGGAATAATTTTGAATTTGTCACCGTATGCATCTTGACGGAAGTACTTTCAGCAGAGGCAACAGAATAAAACTAAAATGTGTACACGTGTGTCAGATTGTAGCTAATTCAATTGGCAAATCTGATTGGCATTCAAATTGTATCGAGTGGAAGGGGTTTAAGACTGCGCCGAGCGTCCAGTGGCGCCCTTATTACTTTTATTGTGTTTTCTAATAAACTAAAGTATTTTCTTGAAACTGGTCGGTAGGTTTTTGTACTACAAATGAAAACACAACTTATAGGGTATATCATATAGTTTAATAACAATTCACCTTCGAGTTATTAACTTAACGAAAAAAAGTGGCCACCTTTTCCCGTTAAGCTGACTACTTAAAGGGTAATTGTTATTAAAGTTTGTTACGTATCCTATAAATTGTGTTTATACTTGCGCTACAAACACATTTTGTTTGGTTCCAAGGAAATTCTTTAGTTAATTAGAAAACCCAATAACAGTAATGAGGGCGCCACTGGACGCTCGGCGCAGTCTTAAGTTTGCCACATGATTTGGTAAAACGCTAGTGATGTGCCTGAGTGCCTGCCTGCATGTCCGCTGCTTTCAGGGTTGCGCTCACGCCCTCCGCGCCCTTCACGGAACCTTACGTGCCCTGTAAGTCACGCTTACTTTATTTTCTTATGCACTTGTTTTACTAATACCTTTTTTTGGCTTTTGGAAATGGTGTTTTTCTCCGACATACTCGGAAATGTTGACTGTTGTGAAAACAGCTCTTGAAGTCCTGTGTTACAGGTGAAGAAAAAAAAAAGATTTCATTTAACAATGGCAGCGGCCGCGAAAAATTTATGATTTCATTACATCGCACGTTTTTTTTAATTTTTAAAACCACGTTTGGACTCGTACGTTCCAGTAAATTAGATTAATTTCATTTAAATTTGTGGTTTTATCTAATATCGTTATGAGATACTGTCGTATGGCAATGTGGCATTTTGTTTAATAATTAACATTTGTTATATTTTCTTGCATTGTTGGAGAAAATCACTTTAAAAGCCACGGTTGGGAAGAGCGGTTGCTAGACTCGTATTATCTCTAACAACTCATACTCGTCCTGCAACGGCCAATTTCCCGGTCTTTGCAGTAATTTACAATTGTTTTATATTAAGGGTAGCCTTATTTGACTAAAGTTGGGAATATGAATCAAAATAGGTCTGTACTGAGAACTATAACAGATAGAAAGTGTTTTTTTTAGGGTTCTGTACCTCCGAATGAAAAAGCGGAACTCTTATAGGATCCCTCGTGTGTCAGTCGGTCTGTCTACTGTCAAAACCAATTTGCTCTGAATCTATTACATAAACCGACAAACTCAAAAAATATATTTAAATATGGGTGGTCACTTTTGGGGTAGATTTGAGTGAAATTATTATTATTTATTTATTATGAAAATAAGTTGAAGTTACATCACATATAGGAACATATGTCCCACAAAACCGTTTGCACAGTTTGACTGTGGGATCGAGCAGTCTCTACTCTCTTATTATTAAAAATATAAATCTATAAATCACAAATAAGGTATCCTAAATTATAACTATATGTTTTTAATAAGGTAACTATACAGCTTTCTACCAATCTTTGCTTTAATGGCTTCCTGCCTGATGTCAGAGGGCAGGCTGTTGAGTATATAGGGTAGGCGTTTCTGGAGACACCTATCGCCGTAATAATTAAAGACCCTCGGCACAACAAACTTGCCAGCCGACATCGACCTGGTATTATCAAACCGCGATTAGAATACAATCGAGCACATATGTCGTTTCTGAATTAATAGATGAAATGACATTGTCAATGGTAGAGTGTGCAGATAAATGAAAATGCATATTTCTATACCAAGAAGTTTAAACCTTGGGAAAAAAATAATTATATTTACCTACTTTAAAAAAATACAAATAGCGTAATAATTAAATTTAGGAACACCATCAAAATTTATTAATTCATAACACCATCGTCTTCAGAAGTGTCCGTATCATCGCCTGGCACAGAAAAAACAAAATAGATAATTAGTGTGCTAAATAGTGTTAAATATGCACCGTTCACATCTAACAGGTGTGTTATTCTCTCACAAAGCTAAGGTGATCGAACGCACAGGTGATGCCAAAGCAGCGAGTTTAAGTAGTCCCGTAAAATGAAAATGAAAATTATGTGGAAAATAATGACATTGATTTGTCAAACATTTATTATGACTTTATTTTTTTTATAAAACAAATGACACAGCATTTACCAAGAATAGGTAGAGTTGTTATACGAACTCAGTCTGCAGTTAAACTATGAAGATATCATAGATTGACTTATAATTAATTATATTTATTCATTATTATGTACTTATGTGCTAACGGTACTTCCGAAGTGTATACTAATCGCGGTTTGATAATATCACAAGCATCATTGCGGTGTAATTGTAATTGGGTATGCCCTCGACAGCCGTGATTATTTAATACTAATAAATATTTATGCTTAAGGCTCACCGGTAAAATATTACAAATTTTGAACAAATTTCTATAATTCTTTTTATTCTTATCTTTAATTTTATTAGTAACTAACAGTTTCAGGAATCTTACTTGCATACATTCTAGTTTGTTTAAATTAGTTTTAGTCGTTAATCCACAGCAATCAAGAGCATAACCAATTATTGATTCCACTAGGGATACATATAAATACTTTAGTGTATGCAAAGGCACTTTAAATCTTAAGTAATAAAATCTTCCCAAAAGAACTTTAAGTTTGCTATAAATAAAATCTACATGATGCGTCCAAGAAAAATGTTCATCTACCTTGACGCCTAAATACGTCACACATTTGACGCGTGAAATGGGGTTGCAGCAGCAGTCTAACATATGGTTATGCATACAAGAAAAATCATGGGTTATAATGGGGGTTGACAGGTTAGAAACTTTTAAGTAGGTGATCGAATTAATAACAGATTGGTTTTATCAACATTAAGCACAATACCATTATCGTGTGACCATCGGGTAACAGCATCTACATCAAGCTGTACTAAGCGGCAGATGTCGGGTAGCTCGCTCGCACTACCGGCGCACAATATGCACAAGTCGTCGGCGAACATGTACGCTGAGCAGTGCCGCAGCACGCCACACAGGCTGTTCACGTGCATCAGATAACTCACGGGTCCAGTACAAGAGCCCTGTGGCACGCCACACGACACCTGTCGCTCGTCACTAAGCGCCGAGCCCACCCGCACACGGTAGGAGCGCCCAGTGAGGTAGTCGCGGAACCAGTGGTTCAGCGGCTCCCTCACCCCGCACTCACTCATGGCCATTAATAGCGTGCTGGTGTCCAAGGTGTCAAAAGCTTTACTGAAGTCAAAAAACACTGCCAGGACTACTTTTTTACTAGCCAAATAGGTGTTGACTTTATCCGTGAATTTTGCACACTGTAATTTAGGACCCATTTCAAGAAAAATATGCTTGACGTCGTCAATGTCATTAGAGATGTCAAGTCATTTGTAACTTTTAGGAAACTCAACCTTATTGTTGTAGAATGTCAGATTGACTTTGGACCTAGGTGGGTACCAAATTCAATCTCGTGACTGTACTATCAGACCATTGGAACCTTGACCCACCATAGAACTGTGTCACAGAGACGTTATGATTCAAGTCATAAGAAGTGTCAAACAAATTGTTTTATAATGTCACTGTGACACCGTTCTATGGTGGGTCAGGGTTTCATTGGGCTGATAGTACCATGTAACATTTAATGAAAGGGTTTAAAATGTTTTTTTTTATGTGAAGCCGTTTAGAAGTTGTTTGATAAATTATTTATAAATTAAGGTGATGTATTTTAACAAGCAATTAGGTAATATTTCTTATAGTTTCGGAATTTCCCATTCTAACCCACTATGATTGTTCACTATTTATGATGTGTATAGCCTTCGATCGGGATAGCCAGTATCACTGCAGCACCATGGACAATTCGAGGATGAACGACTGTCTGCGGTACACCGACCCAGACTATGACTTCCGCTGCAATGAAGGTAATACTTGCTTCATTAATAATTCATTTACTCTCTAGCTGTTGTCCGTGACTTCATCCGCGTAGAAATCTATTATCGTTCGTTAGTTCATCTTTTTAATTTTCCGTGATAAAGTAACTATATAATATTTAAAGTATGTAAAGTAGGTATTAATCCAGGAAATAAGTTATCTCCATTTCAAAGGGTATAACCGTGTTTGTATGGGGGATCGGCCCCAGACGCCAAATTGATTGTCGTTTTGCTGATTTATTTCCCCAAGCATAAGATGCTATTCCACCAAATATTGAGCCTAAAATGTCACAGGTTTTGGAGAAAATAAAAAAAAATGAAAATCGGTTTTTATTTATTTTTGTCTAAACTACTGAACCGATTTTTTTGTTACTTAAGTATATTATGCTAGTAATTTAGATGTATTATTAAAAAAAAAATGAAGTTCCAAATGCATTTGTAAATAGTAAAATTTTTACTTTTAAGTTTTGTTTTTTTTTTTTTTTATTGTTTTGAGGTAGGGACACCCACCAATTTTGGATATTTTATGTAAAAACTAATATTCTATAACATATATTTTTTTTGAAAACATTCACTTGGCTCAACAGGGTAAGAATACCATGTGCATGTAAATTGATACGACAACCGAGAATTCCATATCGACCGCCGCTGTGTAGGTAAGTACGAATTTGAATTTAGAACGTGACCAATTGTTAAATAGGATGGATTACGTTATTATTGGTAATGGTTCCCGCCCTTTTTTTTAAATTTTGTGGTACTCTACAACCAAGCTGCATACAGCCTTATACTGCCAATAATAACGTAATCTATTTTTCATCACACTTGCTCGTAAATAGTGTCCTAACATGCTAGAAAAATGGACCGTAAATCCAAAATAATACCCACGGGCCTTTTTTTACCATTACGTAACTAAAGTGCGTAATAGCTTTTTTTTTAAATATTATACGTGGACTCAAACTATCACAATACGTCAGGACCCCAATTCTTGTGCCATTCGATATGAAGTTTCATTCGAGATGAAATGTCAGTTGAATACTATTTCCTAACAATCTCGCATAATAAACTATTGATCTCATATGTCACTAGAATCGGACTCCGAACACGTTTGACATTATCTGTGGTAAGTCACAGACAATGATGTAGTCTGCCGCTAATAACTTAAAAATATGATCTTTTGTCTGATTTTATTTCATTTCCTCGCAATTGTGATGAAAAACATTGTATGTTACACGGGTGGTAAAGGAAATACAAAGCTCGAGTCATTAAAGCCCTCAGCCTTCGGCTTCGGGCTTCTAACAGACTCTCGTTTATAATTCTTTCTTTACCACCCTTAATACACAATGTACTATAACAATTGGTCACGTTCTAAATTCAAATTCGTACTTACCTACACAGCGGCGGTCGATATGGAATTCTCGGTTGTCGTATCAATTTACATGCACATGGTATTCTTACCCCGTTGAGCCAAGTGAATGTTTTAAAAAAAAATATATGTTATAGAATATTAGTTTTTACATAAAATATCCAAAATTGGTGGGTGTCCCTACCTCGAAACAATAAAAAAATAAATAAAGAAAACTTAAAAGTAAAAATTTTACTATTGTCAAATGCATTTGGAACTTCATTTTTTTTTTAATAATACATCTAAATTACTAGCATAATATACTCAAGTAACAAAAAAATCGGTTCAGTAGTTTAGACAAAAATAAATAAAAACCGATTTTCATTTTTTTTTATTTTCTCCAAAACCTGTGACATTTTAGGCTCAATATTTGGTGGAATAGCATCTTATGCTTGGGGAAATAAATCAGCAAAACGACAATCAATTTGGCGTCTGGGGCCGATCCCCCATACAAACACGGTTATACCCTTTCATGCAAATCCGTCCACCCGTTGCAGCGTAAAGGAGTAAGAAACATTCGCATATGTAATACTAGCTTCTACCCGCGACTTCGCCCGCGTAGGTTTCGATTACCTACATATTATATTCCCTAGGAAACTTAAATTTTCCGGGATTAAATGAAAAATTAAATGGAAAAGAGGGGAGGCCTTTGCCCAGCAGTGGGACACCCAAATAGGCTAATAAAAAAAAATAAAAAATGTAGCCTGTGTCAATTTCAAATTTCAAGCAATTTGTCTAGCCGTATTGTTTCTACGCTCTCTTAATCGCCTTTAACAATACGCACAGGAAAATATGGAGGCACCACAAGACTTACATCTTTGCCTGTCTGTCTGTTTATCCGCTAATATATAGCGATTGTCCCTCCAGAGCGCGCAACGTCAAATTCGTCGCTAGGCACGGCGAGATCGGCGGAGTTAGGAGCGACTGTAACTATATCGGACATGGTGGAAGATGCGCTCGAACTCATCAGTCAAGACGGGGTGAGCCAAACATTTCGATTACTACATACATACATAAACTCACGCCTTTATTCCCAGAGTGGGGTAGGCAGAGCTACAGAATTACCAACAACTCTAAAAATTTCTTAATAATTCTGTAACCACATTTTGCACACTTAGGCGAAGATTTTTACCAGTGTATTAGTGACAGCTTGCAAGCCCATCGCCTAACAGTACGTGTATAAATAGCTGTGAATAAGAATACAATTTTTCAGGACTACATGGAGCGAACGGGTATGGACGTCAGAATGCAGTGCGTTCTGTGCAATTGGGCCGGACCCAAGATCATACTCGAGCACCACATTAGGAAGGTAATACATATCCTAGGTCACATATCTTATGCCAACCTAGGGTCGGCACAGCTTGCCGCATGCCATGTCTTTGAGTGAGGTGCGCAATACATTGCCGAATTAATCAAAATCCCGAATTATCATGAATCTGAATGAATTTTTACCGAAAAATTATAATTAGGTAAGTGTACCCAGTGGAAACTGGAAAAGCAGCATAAACATTAGTTAATTAAACTTAAGTACCTATGTTTTATCTAGAATTGTATATTGTTTGCATAGATTTTGATTGTCGTTATTCCCTGAGCTTTTACATTTTCTCTAGCTATCTCCACTCCAAATTTCATCCAATTCCGTCCAACCGTAGCAGCGAGAAAGAGTAAAAAGTGAGTGAGAAATTAGTGGGATATTGTTGAACTTGTATGCATCGTAACGCACACTTAACCCGATTTCTATTTAACACAACTGTTTAATTTACTTACATTCCACAAGTTCGAAGTAAATTTTCTGTAACCTTTAAACCAGGGACCCGTCCACCGATTCCCCGATAAAAGCCTTTAAAAGACTTACCTCTCGAAGTACAACCCACTAAAAGAATAACCCTTTTGGAAGAAATATAAAACCTAGTTGTTTGTTAAACTAGTCATTCACATAAGGGAAACCGCTTAAGAGCAGCAGTCAATTGATATTGATATCCCTCTTACTGCGTAACCAAATATAAGGGTAACCCTTAAAAATAGTGCTTAAAAAGCCAATAGAACGGCTTTTTTATAAGGGTAACCCTTATAAATAGCGCTTAAAAAGCCAATCAAATGGCTTTTTTAAGTTAAAGGGATATTGGTATCACTCAAAATATAGCGCTACAAAAGCAAAATCGAGCAAGACATACATGGAACGGATTTGGTAAGGGTAACCCTTATAAATAACACTTTAAAAAGTAAATCGATCGATACGGCTCTTTCAAGCGATACGGCTTTTCTAAATAAATCCTTATAAAAAACCCATTCGAAACCCCTTGAATGGGATAGCGGGCCGGTCCCTGCTTTAAACTTTTCAAAATTGTTATAAAACAAACCTAACCTAACTTAAAGGTTATAGCGGTGATCTTAATAAAAAACCCACAATGTCTAACTCCAACGTAAAGATTATAACGACAACGTTCGTCGAATGCTTGTCCACAGAAAAGTTAACATTTTCAGAAAATGCGTTTCCAACTTAACAGATTCATATACCTATATAGGTTATAGGTTGTAGCGGGCTAATTTCCGCAACTCTACGACTTAAAAATGCGCCTTTCATATACCTATACATTTATTTTTTTTAACTTCGATCTTACAATACCCTAATAACAATTACAGGTACATTCAAACCAAATAGACAAGCAAGAGAAGCGTGAATGGACCATCACATACAGTTTAGGAAGCCTAGTTCACCGGCCATTGTGGAGTTGCCGCGTCATAGAGCACGACGCGGCGTTGTACGTGCTCAGTGTCAAGTACGAACAGCCGGACTACTTCCTCGCCTCGCTCTCCGTAAGTATACATATTAGTACTATAATGAGTTGGTCCTAGTTTTATTTATCTACAATTTTTTCTATCAACCCGTCCGTATAGAAATCGTTTATCACCATTCTTTTGGACACTTTAATTTTCCGGCATGAATCGAACAAACAAAACTTCTGAAATATGGATATTGTTGCCTATCGTTTCTAAAAACAATACTTAAATAAATAAATAAATTAAATATCAGGGGACAATGTCACAGCAATTGAACTAGTCCCAGACTAAGCTCAAGGCTTGTATTATGGGTACTAGACAACGATATAAATACTTATATAGAGAAATACGTACTTAAATACATAGAAAACATCCATGACTCAGGAAAAAATATTTTGCGCTCATCACACAAATATCTGCCCTTGCCGGGATCTTGACCTTTTCTCCATTGAATAATTATAAAATGACGTTTTACAGACAAGTCATTAATGTCATTAATTCATTATACAGTTAAGTTCAAGTTAAACTAAAAAAAAAACAGAATTGAAGTTCCCACTCGAAGATTCCAGTCACTGTTGTTATTGGCGGCACTGGCCAAGTAGTGAGTGTAAAGCCGGGGTCCATTATTGGCCGATTTGTGACTATACTCATCATTACTCCGAAAAACTACTTTTTTGTTCATACTTTTTTAAGTCATAATAGGAACCATAAGGTGAAAAAAACAATGTGGTCATTTAGCGACTCAAACTTTTTGAGATGCTGTTGTAAAGTGATCTGGTCGTATAGCGATCTAGGCAAAAAGCGATAGTCAGATCGAGATGTAGTCACAAAGCGATCTGGTCGTATCAGCTACCTAGCCATATCGAGATGTAGGCGGAAAGCTTCTATCCCAAAGGTAAAGTATGATGATGTTTTGTATCCTTATTCCAGACGCTATCATGCGACGCAGAGTTAACAACTGGCTCAATTACAATCTTCAACAAAGTGACCGGAGAGCCCCACTCCTGGCGCGGCGTCGTGCAGGAGCTCCCCCCCAACCTGCCCTACGACAACGAGGCGGGGCTCAAGCTGGGCCTGGCGGAGATGAACCTGCTGCCCAACAGTGCCAACATCAGGTTTGTCAATGGGGAACTGAGGCTGCAGTCGCCGACCAAAGTGGTGTTCGGACAGGAGTTGAATGATATACATGTCATTTTGTTTGTTAGAGTCAATGTTTAGGAAGGTTAGAATTTATTGTAGCCTAAATTGATTGATATTCAAGTTTTTTGAAAGCTGTTCTGAAACAAACCTCTTTAACCCTTTACTCGGCAAAAATAAAAAAAGACATGGAGTCGAGCCTCTTCGGATTTGAATCCAGCAAAATATTAAACAACAACGAAGATATAAAAGGTGAATGTTATGGTATGCATCATATATGATTTTTATCAGAACACTTGAAAACAAAACCGGTTGTTAATTGTTTACGTTATAGTTGCTTTTATTGTCAAGTTAATAAAGGCTAAAATCAATTCAAATAAAGATATCATCAGTTTTTATGTAAAAAAGGGTAAGAATATACCTATTGCAGTTGTTTTATCTCACGAAAGCCGGCTTCAAAATCAAATCAAATCAAAATATATTTATTTGCTACAATATTGTTAAAGGGTGTTACAAGAAAATGGAAAAGTTCGTGCATGTTACATGTTCGCATGCGGGTGTGCAAATTATTACATGTCATGTTTTATTTTTATTAAATATAACTAAGTTTTCATTAAGCATGTTAAATATTCATCAATACTATAAAATCATTTTTCTTGAAGCCATATTACCAAGGCCTCTATTTGCCATACTTGTGTGTGTGTAGATGCACGTGCACGTTGTCTCTGTGTGCGTAGCTGTCATCGCTACCGTCGCCGAAGTGTGCGTGTCTATACGTGTTACAACTAGAAGCATGGCCCACCCACTTTCGTGAGATAAAACAACCGTAGCATAATAGATTCTACTAAATTAAGCATGCGAAATTCATGTTTAGAATTTTCTAGAAGACTTGGGATTTTTGCCATATGGCTACCAAAGTGTTAGTTACACGGTGACATGATACACTCTATCCCGTGTCCGATAGGGTTTTGAAACCGGTTTACTGGCCCTAAGCCGAAAGCCAACCGGTTTACCAGTATTTATCCTGAGTCAGAAAACTGTTTTGCAATAAATTCGGATTTTAAAGCTATACCAATGTCAAACACTAATCAAGTCTAGCTCAAGACTTGTATCTAATGTCTGTGTCGCCGTGTATACATTTACAATATGTTAAGTCCCAAAGGACCTTGTTCTTATTAAACTAATCAAGTTTAATATTGACCGCTGTTAATACAACCTATGTATAGATCTTTTTATTGATGTTACGTGTAAACTGTCAAAATCGTTGACTTTTATGTAAAGTTTTATAATCGTGTTGATTTTTTTCTATTTGGAGATTTGTTTTATTTTTTGCATGGACTGAGTTCATATGCCAAGGAAGCGTTTTCTTATGATTATAGTTTAAACATTAAAATGTGACTGTGTTAACCTTTATCTAAAAAACACTTAATGGTACTTTAATGATTTTTCGACTGTAATTTCTTTTTGATTTAAGAACAGTGGATTTTCTATTTTTGTAACGTTAAAAAAGACTAATGAAAAAAAAAAACGGAATAATATATATAGCTTAGTTTGTAAGAAAAAACAACATATATTGTTAATATTTGAGTCAGATATACAGTATTATTGAAGACCAACCAACCCGAGTTACTATGTAACAAGTAGTTAGTTTTCTTTGTGTAACTGTTGTATTGTTTTCATTCCACGTTGGCCCGCCGGGCCACGTCAATTTGAGGAGTGGGGCGTGGCATAGTGAATTGTCTTGTGCGTAAAATTCCCATTCTGACGTCACGTCTCGTTCTATTCTCGCGCTATTTCTTCCTAGGCCTCTGTTATAGACTAGCTGTTCCCGTGTCCGCTTCGTTGGGCAAAACATTTTTTTTGAGTTAATAATTTTCCCGCTAATTCCCGTTCCCGTGGGAATTTCGGGAATTCCTTTCTCAGTGCACCTCTACGGTACCTAAGCTACGTCCCTTCCAAATTTCAAGTGCCTACGTTTAGCCGTTTAGGCTGTGCGTTGATATGTCAGTCAGTCAGTCAGTTTCTCCTTTTATATTTAGAAGATGAAGACGAAAAACAATGGGAAAGGATTATTCACTACATATCTGTAAATACCTTTGACGTGTTATTTAATTGTTTTTAACATGACGTCACATTACTGTCAAGTAGATAAAGCTGTCATGAATCATGTCATAGTAGCAATACGGTTTTACCGTGTTGAGTATAGGCACTTGGCCTCTATTCTAAACGGTTAAAACCATATCGTCTTTGACTTGTTATCGTATCGTCAACGTTTTGATAGCTCTTATTTACTTGACAGTAGTGACGACCAAGTAAAAAAAAAAACCATTCCATAACACGTCAAAGACGATATGGTTTTTAGCTCATAGAATGCCGTGGTACAGTCGCAACACAGGATTGTTGAATCACTTGGCGCTTCGTATTTTGGTCGTGTAATACAGTTTGAGTTTATTTGGTTATACTCGTGTATCCAGTATGTATTGTTCGGCTAAATTGTGAAGAGTAGCGAGTGGCACAGCGCCCTTATTACTAATTGTTGTTGTTAAAATCAAAATGCGTAGGAATAAGTTTAGACTGGTTTATTTTTAAGTATTAATTTACAAGAGCGCACACGTTACGTTCAGATCATGAAAAGGAAGAGAGTGTTGCCAGTTGACAACATTTAAAGCAAGTAAAACCTTGCCACATTAAAAATATAGAGAAAACTTAAATCTATTATTAAATTATATGTTTTGTATTAAACAGTTGTGTTTTCTAATGAGCAAATTGTACAACATTCTTATTGTACAAATGAATACACATTTTGTAGCATGTATGGCAAGTTTAATAACCTTTAACGTTCGTGTAATGAACTAAACGGAAAAATGTGGTCACTTTTTTCCGCAAAATTACGCACTCATAGGTTAATTCATATTAAAGTATGTCATATAGGTACTTTATAAATTGTGTATTCATTTGTAGAACAAAAAACCACTTCTATTTCAAGACAATACTTTACCTTATTATAGTTGAGCCCGGAATTTTCGCGGCAAAACAAAAGACTGTCGCAATCTAGCTAGTGCTAGAAACACTACTTTATCTATGTCGAGTATTATAATGAAAATCATGCTCATATATTTACATTATTTTACTATCATTCGCGACAGTTCTAAGGCATCTAAATTAAAATAAGGAAAACTGACAGCGAAAATTTGTGAAATAATGACACTAAAAAATAACATAAACCTTAATAGTAAGCCGTTAATTGGGATTGTTCATATTTTTAGAATTGCTCCAATTCGAAAACCATTTCGAGAAATAGGGTTTTGAAACCGTTCTGCATTATTACGTTTTTGAAATATTTATCTATTTTGGATATTTTGACAAAAGTATATTTAACCTTTGTTTGACTTTCGTTTTCACCTTGAAGCCTAGGTGTATCTTACCCATGTTTTAATACACTATTACAATCAGTAATTTTTATTGGATATCATTTAATTGTTGTAATTTATTAGAAAATTCCATCCCAAATTTAAAATAATCATGTCATCCATAAAATGTCTGCTAAATAAATAAAGATATTAAAACAAAACTATTGGGTCAAATACAAAATTAATGAAATTGGTGTCTTAAAATTTCCTATTCTTTCGAATTAGAAAGTAAAAACCGTGAGTTATTTTTTGGTCAATCCCAATTGGGTACTCGAGGTTATAAACTAGGCCATGTAGTTAGTAAATCATTCTTTAAACATACATATTTATTAAAATAGTATACGTTTGTAACATTTTTACTGATTGTTAATTTCAAACGTTCCTAGATAAAATTGGTCTTTTTTTGTTTTGTGACGTTTTGATTCTCAAGGTGCGATGTGCTACTGTGTGTTTTTGAAGAAGAAAAAGCATCTGTTTATATATCATTTTATTAAATAAATATATTTCTAACACTCGCTTATATTGCGACAGTCTTTTGTTTTGCCGTGTTAATTCCTGGCTCTGCATTATTAGAAACACAATAATAGTAATGAGTGTAGTCTTGAAATGGTCGTGTTATGACTGTATTATGTATACCACGTTAAGGTTCAAAAGGTAAATGAGTTTCTTGATGGACTTATCCATGTTACTCGTAGTACTAGGAACAAAGCAATCGATACTGCCCTCATTGAAAAAAAGGGCGTATCTCTCACAGAACTGCGAATGTATTAGTGACCTTATTTCATTTTGTAGGGGATTCAATTTGCTTTAACTATAAAACTGCACATACGTCCTATTTATTTGGAAGGGGCGTATTCGTAGTTCACTTAATTTTTAATCTCATCAGTATTTTTAGGATTAAGATTTGCAGATGATCGTGTGAATAGTTTTTATTGATTTGTTACAAAGACGAAATGGTTCTGATCTCATTTGTTATTTTTATAAGGTTGATTAAAACTCGTTTGAATCGTTATATGTAGTTTTTATACTTATTTACAGGTCGTCGAAAAAAATCAATTTAGCACACTATCTGAAATAAAATTGGCTACATGATCCAATATATTATTGCTGATTCTGTACCGTCTTCAATGTCCAAATCCTGAAAATGTGACAAGAGAATGTCCAAACTGGGCCAACTGAAATATTTACAGTTCCGTAAAATGTTCCTACTTTGCTCCGCCATAGTGACTATTTCCTTTGTTACTTACGAGTATACCCAAGTCAAGGTCGATGAAAAGTTTGCTAAAAAGAATCAATGTATACAACCAGCTACGAAGTAAATGCCGAATTCTTCAAAAAACGTGAAGACCTACCTGTAGCGTGATCTCTGCGCTATAAGAATAACCTGCAACTTCCACGTTCCCGTCTTAAATTAACTTCTGATGGTCGTTTGATAATGTCTATAAAAAAATTACAATAAATTACCTGAAAATATAAAAGAAGAAAAAATATTTATTAATAAACTGAAACAATTGCTCGTAAACAAAGCATATTATACAATAAAAGAATATACAGAAGACGCATTACGATAATAAAAAATGGTTATAATACATATACTACTCATTAATTTATACCTCCTCTCCTAGTGTTGCTGTGCCCTCCAGGGTTCATTTTGTTATTACTTATTTATTAGAATAAGCTGTACCATTATGAAAAAGCAATAAATAATTGAAATTGAAATTTAAGGTAATGTAATCATTTACGATACAGATTACCTCAATACAAACGTGGAGCATTACCCATGGGGGGGGGGGGGCAAAGTAGGCGCATTTTACGGTTTCGAAAAACAAAGCGTTTCGCAAACAATCCGTTTGTGAAATGAATCAGCTTGTGAAAGTGTTTTTAGCAAATCATGGTACCTGGTGTAGCGCGTCATCGTGGGCTTTATTCAAAATATTTAAGCCAACCTTGCTTCGATGTACAAATGTAGTGAATAATCCTTTCCCACCGTTTTTGGTCGGATAACTTCGCATTTACCTTGCTTTCTCAGTTGGCATATTGATGGGTACTGAAGCTAATTGAGAAAGCTAGATAAATACGTACATATTCGACAAAAAACGATGGGAAAGGATTATTCACTACATCTGTACCTAATTATATTATTGACGTTTTAGTAACAAAGTAAGGTAAGGTATAATAAGCAAGTGTAGCCATATTTAAGCTTTTGGGGAAAGCCAATCGAGTAGGACTCTGTACTACGTTGATTTATTTACCCAACTTACTTTCGAAACCTTATTGTTGTTGTTTTAATAAGGTTTTACTACACGAAGTTAACGTTGACAATCTACACTAATAAAATAATATTATAAAGAGGAAAGATTTGATTGTATGTTTGTTTGTTTGAATTGAATAGACTCCGAAACTAATGGACCGATTTGAAAAATTATTTTACCTTTACAATCCTACATTAATCCTGATGAACATAGGCTTTGTTTTCTTTCTCTGCGCGGACTGAGTCGCGGGCAAAAGCTATGTGATATAAATGTGATATTACACCATGTACAGTAAAGACTCCGCAGTAGCCATATTAAAAAAAAATGACTTAATGTCAGCTGTCAATTCAATTATAATATCAATGAGAAAATTATTTTGACCCACATATGTTTCACTGTTTAAATTACAGATATTTTTGAACTGTTTGTATATTGATAACTAACTAGACATTGGTAAAAATATCAACGAACCTATACATTGGTGACATTGGTAAAATTATCTACACTATTGTCATATAAGAAGATAGTTTCGAAGATATTTATAATGGATAACCGGCCGTATGGAGAATCGATCAGGAAAACTCCCTTGGACGGCCCCGGACCCAGGGGAGGGGTGGATTGTTATTATGTAAGTGGTACCAATTTATTTATTATTTAATAAGTACTTGACCGTTTCAGACCGCTCCTGTCTAGCTGGTTAAACAAAAAATAAGGACGTATCCAAGTGTGCGGGTGGTAGGACCTTGTGCAGATGCCGGATCGCTACCACCATCTTATCCATTAACCTACCGCCAAACAGCAGTGTTCGCATTGTTGTGTTCCGGTTTGGGGATAAGACAGCCGGGGAAATTACTAGCATATAGGCATTCCATCTTAGTCCTCAGGGTTGGCAACGCATTTGCAGTCTTAGGATTGCATTGCAGTCTTGTGAATGCGAATGTCTATGGGTCACAGGCCTGTGTGCTCGTTTGTCTTCCATAATTATGCCATAAAAAAAAACTATTTGGAATTAATATGAGAGCATAAGGCTGCGTTTCTACCAGAGATGAGCGATGTAGCTAAGCGGTGCGTGTCTGTGTAACGAGGAGGTGTAACGGTGTAAATGTTTCCACCAAAGATGTGCGAGGTACTTAGCTGAGCGGTGCGAGGATGCGTAGCGAGGATGTGTAGCGGGCTCTTTTTAAATAAGCGGGCGGGGTGTGTTGAGGCGGGAGTGGCCCCAGACGCCGCCTCGCAACACATTTCTCGCAACGCATTCCTCGCAACGCATTCCTCGCACACATCTTTCCCTTCTTTTGTATGTACTTAAACCCCGCTCCGCTGAGCTGTTTCCACCAGAGCTAAGGTAAGCGAGGATAGGTAAATGAAGTATTGCTACTGGTCCATGACAAACGCATCCCTCGCAACGCATCCTGGCACATCTCTGGTGGGAACGCAGCCTAAGCATTATTAGCTTACGTCAGTGTTATACATTTAGTCGATTTTCGAGAATCGCTTTCGTGTTATGCATACGGACTAGGTCTCCATGATGTCTGATTAATGATGATACAATACACCTAACTAGGCTTTGGCTGTACGGTCACGAGCGTTAATTTGGGACCCATTTCAAGAAAAATATGCTTGAAGTCGTCAATGTCATTAGAGATGTCAAGTCATTTGTAACTTTTAGGAAACTCAACCTTGTTCTTGTAGCATGTCAGATCGACTTTGGACCTAGGGTGGGTACCAAATTAAATCTCGTGACTGTACCTACGCGTAATGTTGAAATGGCACAGATATAAAAAGGAGTTTGGTAACTAACCAGGTATCTATAGTCATCCTACTAGTGTCTAACGATAGGACTGAAGAACAGTTTTTTTTTGCCAGATCTGTTCCTAAATCGTTTTTTGTTTGGGAAATGATACATGGGTGAGGACCAAAAAGTTGGACCACAGTTAAGCGCAGTTAACCATACAAATGACGCAGACGAAAAAAGTTCCGTTGTGCGACGAAAAGTATCCCTACAATGGCTAATTTTCGTGTCATAACGGAAAAAGTTCATAGAAAATTTAATTGATTGAGATAGCGTGGACAAAAAGTTGTCCACACATTTGATCAAAAATATTTTGGCAAAACGACAGGCTTCCGCTTATATGTTACCGACCTTATTATCTGCTCAGACGTCACGTGTCCTCGACTCGACGGCCCGCTACGCTGGCTTCGTAAAGAAACTGCGAGCCCTAGAAGAGGACCAGCGCAAGGGGGAGGAAAACAAACTCAAAGCGCTCAAGGACACTCAATTGAGCGATTTCTTCAACCGCTGCGACCGCAAGTGAGGAGCTATATCGTCCCTTTACTTTCTCAACGTCATATCTGATCGAATTGTTGGATAGGAAATTAGTCTTTATTGTACAGGGAGCATGAGTGCTTTTCCTAACTGGGTCATACACAATCACAAAAACAAAAGTTGTCTCTCCTGTGGTCAATAGTTAAGGGCTCGTGTGCATATAAGTTATGTTTTTATTTGATAGGACTAAAGTAGACGTGACGCCGTTTATGCGGATGTGTGTTCAGTGAGAAAATTAGGCTTTAAACACGTTAACTCTGGGTATGTCCACAGGAAAGACGCGAACCTAAATCTGTGTATGACCCAACTATTCGATCAGATATACTGCCCTCCAAAGCCAATAGGCAGTATCTCATACAAAATTGTAGAAATATGAACCTTATTACTAAAAAAGACAATTTAAAATGCTTTGGATATTGAATTTGAGATACCTACTGCATTGCCCTAGGAGGACTGAATAGGTAAAGTTCGCTACGCGTTGAAAGTCCGCATTCCACTATCAGACACCTTTTTGGGCTCCGTACCAACAGGGCCCTATTACTAATCCTCCGCTGTCCGTCCGTCTGTCTGACAGCGAGCTGTATCTCATGAACCATAATAGCTAGACACTTAAAAGTGCGTTGGCCTAGGTGGTTGGTAGGTTGGTTGGTAGTGACCCTGCCTACGAAGCTAGCGGTCCTGGGTTCGAATCCCGGTAAGGGCAGATATTTGTGTGATGAGCGCGAATATTTGTTCCTGAGTCATGGATGGATGTAAGTATTTCTCTATATAAGTATTTATATCGTTGTCTAGTACCCATTGTACAAGCATAGAGCTTTGTTTGGGACTAGGGCAATTAATATGAGATGGTCCCCTTATATTATGTTATTACACAAGTTTCGGCGTGGTACGGAACTCTTTGTATGCGAGTCAGACTTCCACTTGAGCTCTAAAAAGAGATAGATACAAAACACCGGTAATACAAAAAAAAACAAGTACAAAGGTCAACTTAATGTACAGGTCGATTCACAAGAGTTGGCACGAATGGATAGAATGAGTGAATGAAAATATACTAGTCTATACTTTTAGGTATTTAAAAAAATGTAAACAAAACAACCACGTGATATAGTTCGTCACGTCAGCCAATAGAAGCAGACAGTGTTCTGCTTCTATTGGCTGACGTCAAAGTCGTCGTACGTCAAAGTTCGATAAAACAGTTTTGATTGGCTGTTTAACAATGTCACGTGGTTTGGAATGTTTACATTTTTTTAAATACATAAAAGTATAGACTATAGTGTGTAAAATAGTAATAGGTTTTCGGTTTGAAATTCGAACATCGGTTCGAAGGACGGCAATCACACAATGATAGGTGACATTACTTTCGTTCAATCCATTCGTGCCAACTCTTGTGAATCGACTTGTATATTTGTTCCGTCCGTGTTCCAGATCTCTGCTGAACAACGTGGCTCACCGCGTGGAGCTCTGCATGGCTTCCTATCAGCTCGATCTTCAGAAGAAGAGACAACGGTAATAGGGGTATCAAATTCTAATTATTTATTTGTTGAACGCTGGTAAAACAGATATTATAGTTGGTTAGACAGACTTGCCCCGTAGAGTCCCGTAGGTAAGTTCGACAAATCATAATTTTTTAGGAGATATTGTTGGTTAAACAGATTAGCCACGTACACACACTTGCCCTGTCAGGTGGGGTAAGAGTGTCAACGGGGTAAGTACGACCAACTATATATTTTTACCAGATAAATAATGTAGGTTAAACAGACTTGCCTTGTAGATACATTAATTTTCTTTTAATTTATCAATATGATTAGGGTGAACTGGCCCATTGTTGGCCACATACGCTACCTACCAACAAGAAACGATAATTCAACAATCACTAGGTCATTAACTGGTGTTTTAGAGGCCAGTAATTAGGTTTTTTACCCTTTCTCCTTCTAGCCTGGTAGTACTGCTCCAGAAAGAGGAGGAAAACAACATTCGCAAGTTCGTAGAACAGGCACAGTCGGGCGCGGCGGCGCTCTGGCAGGACAAGAAGGACCGGCTGGCGTTCCTCATCGCCAAGAGGAAGAAGGAACACGAGGACAAGTTCATGGAAGCCCCGCTGTGAGTGCCCGTTCTATAAACTCGTAAGGCCCACGTCAAATTTCGTTAGTTCGAATAATTCGAATAAACGTCAGTCAACTAAAGTCACTTTGACAAATGTCCTAAATTTAGGACGTTGGGCGTTATAGATTAATTAGCGAGAGCGTGGAATTACATTTTGTAGTGGTTGGACGGTTCGCATGAAAAGTAGAATAACATAAGTCTTTTATCATATTTCTCTTCTTAACAAGTAAAACCATACATACATACACATACATCGTCTTTTTTCTTTTTTTGCATTCATTCGCTAAGTATTATTTAATTCTTCATCTGAGCTGTCACAAGTATTGATAATAATATTATGATCTGTAATTCGATCCATTTCCCCTTCTTGACATCTATTTCTTGACTTTCGACATGGTGACAAATATTTTCCAAGTCCTCAGCAGTAATAGTATTAATTCATTAAGTTGCTAAATTCAATACAATAAAAACAGCCCTCTAATATGTAGAATTTCATACTGACATTATTATTGAAATATAATTATATAATTACAAATCTCTTTTTATGCTGATAGTACGAGAAAAGGGAAATTTCAAATATAGAATGCCTATAAACACAAAATATTTATACGATGATAATGTTCTTATCTTACTAATTAACTACACACATACAGCTGGCATGAATGGATCGAACGAAAGTAATGTCACCTATCAGTCCTATCACTGTGTGAGTGCCGTCCTTTGATCTGATGTTCGAATTTTAGTAGTAGAAGCCTTAGTCGCTAAATGACCACATTGTTTTTTTTATTTAATGTCTGCCTTAGCAATGTCGACAGAGCCCCGCATGGTGGGGCTCCCGTTCCTGAGCAATTTTCCCTTCAGGCATTTGAAGTTAAAGCATACCTATATACCGCCTTCTGTACCACTTCTACACAAAATGACTGACAATGATGAATGAGTGACAGCTTGTTTATCACTTAAAATTGTTGCCATGTTACTACTACACAATCTGTGGACTCTGTGGTGTGTATACTATACAATCTGTGGTCTCTGTGGTGTGTAGACTATACAATCTGTGGAAAGAATTATGTTTTTGGCGTAGATCAAAATGCGTGCACGTCCACCCTTGCGTCATCGCCCTTCAAAGTAAGCAGGCAGAGCAGATCCAGCTGTACCAGATGAGGGAAAAAGTGGCCCAAAAACAGGCGCAGAAGGAGTTTGACAATATGTGGCACGCCGTCGCCATGAAGGAGTCGGAAGCTCTGGTGAGGATCTTTGAACTCTTACCCCCTTACTTATAAACGTGGAATAAGCTTGGAATAGTTTATGCCATGCTTTGTCACTTTCTGTCAGATGCAAATGTCACAATTACAGATAAGGACAAAGCATGGCATAAACGTTACTATTCCAAGCTTATTCTACGCTTATAAGTAAGGGGGTTAATGTGCATGATGTTCAACAAAATAAACCATTCATTGATTTCGTTTCATTCATGTCATTCATTCATTGATTTCAGTAATTTGTAACAAAATAAACTATTCTTTCATTGACTTCATTTCATTCCATTCATATCATTCATTCATTTCATGTCTCCGTTCAATTCAATTGCTCGATTTTTTCACTCAATTTCGAAGTTACGTTAGCTCCATCTCTGTCACTTGCCATTCGAGACTAAATAGGAGCTAATTTCGAGCTTTCATTATCAAAGTGGGCAAGGACCAAAAAGTTGGCCACGCTAACTCAATCAATTAAATTTTCTATGAAAGTTTTCCGTTGTGACACGATTATTAGCCATACAATTCTGCCCTCCTAAGCCAATACGCAGTATCTTAAATTTAAATTCAATTCTATGTCGTTAACAATAGGGTAGATATTGCTACAGGAGATTTATCTTAGTTACTGCGTTTTTGCTTAAGATGGCAGAATTGTAGGTAGACTTTTCGTCGCACAACGGAACTTTTTTCGTCTTCGTTGTTTGCATGGTTAACTGCGCTTAACGTGGTCCAACTTTTAAGTCCCAAGTAAGGCCTCTAGAAAAGGTGGGAGATTGACCTCTGATATTGATTTAATTTTCAGGCGGCTAGAATGGAATATGACACCATACAAAAACTGCGTAGATCCATGGAAGCTAAGAAGCAAAGTGACCAAGTGTTGGCGCAGCGCCGCATTGACGAACAGAAGGAGAAAGAGCGTCTTAGGCTGGAGACGATCTACTTCCAAAACTTGTGGGCGGCCGACATCAAGAAAGACGAAGACGGTTGGAACTTGGAATATGATATCTAGCAGCGGATCACTTCGTTTACCCGAATTTGGGTAATTCCACGATAATGTAACGAAAGTTACCATTTCAACGAGTGTTTTTGAAACTTTGAATGCTCATATTTTTCTAGATATAAATTTAAACACGTATATAGAGATAAATTAGTCCTTCTATTATGGAATATAACTAAAAAAACAAGCAGAATGCTAGAAATTGGAAACTTGCGTTACTCTCTGCCATGGAATTGCCCATTTCATTTGCCATAATTGTGTCACTTGCCATAATGTTAATTTGCCATAAAGGCATTTTTTCTGAAACTGTAAACCTTTCAGGTAATTTTTACATGCCATCGTATAGAGCCCAATAGGTTAGATTAGGTTTGTTTTATAACAATTGTGAATAGTTCAAGATTTCAGAAAAAAATCCTTTATGGCGAATGAATATTATGGCAAGTGATCGAATTATGGCAAATGACTTTCGGGCAAACGACAGAAAACCATCTAGCAGGCCTAGTATGGTAGCGTTTATAGCGTAGCAAAATGAGGATAAAGCTTCCACCCTCGTACTCATATATGTGTCAAATAATGACAGATGTCTTATCCACATTTTGCGCGATGTCCAGTAAGATCACCTGATATGATCCCCCACGTACAAAATTATTATCAAACCGCGATTAGTATACACTTCGGAAGTACCGTTAGCACAAAAGTACATATAATGAATAAATATAATTAATTATAAGTCAATCTATGATATCTTCATAGTTTAACTGCAGACACTTATAGATAAAAGTTTCCCAAAGAATTGCTTCATCATAATCATTGTGTTCGTATAACAACTCTACCTATTCATGGTAAATGCTGTGTCATTTGTTTTATAAAAAAATTAAAGTCATAATAAATGTTTGACAAATCAATGTCATTATTTTCCACATAATTTTCATGTTACTGGTTACCGAATCGCTGTACGTGTCGAAAATAAATTTAATATGCATTTTCATTTATCTGCACACTCTACCATTGACAATGTCATTTCATGTATTAATTCAGAAACGACATATGTGCTCGATTGTATTCTAATCGCGGTTTGATAATACTAGGTAGAGGATCCTACCAGGTGATCTTACTGGCCATCGCGACATTTTGACACGCGATCAACGCAGCCATATTAGGCCCCCACGGGTCCAACTTCTGGTGCCAATGACGTCAATAGGGAATATTTGCGACTTTTTTTCATAGTTGGGAAAATTCATTTTTGGTAATGATTCATTTGCGAAATTGTTTGCAAAATTTCTTCATTTTGACGCCATCGACACCAAAAGTTTGACCCATGATGATATTCTATCTTATCTTACAGATAGACCCTTACAAATCTTCGTCTTACTTCGGCCCTTAAGGATCTGTTGTCAAATTACTCTCCCTGTGATATTTTAACATCATAGTAAGAGCATCGGGTAATGTAGGTACTCTTTAGATAAACTCATTGGTACATAGTGTCCGCGGGGGCTCGAACTCGGTACCTTACGATCACGAGTCGGCTCTCTAAGCCACAAGGCCACCGAGACGACTCTAATATGATATCTTACTTATACACCGTGGGCCCGAATAACCCGAGGGATTTTAACCATCGATTTTAGAGCCCAATTGGAGTATATAAAGTAGTATAACATGTAGTCCAATAACGCACGATTCCCGAGATTTTTATTATTTAAAAATCAATTCCATAGTTAATTTAATTTGAACTCTTGTCACCTTAGCTTAAAGCATTATTTACTAAGAAAGATTCATGTTGTAAGTAGCACTATCATCAACATACAACATAAATTAATTAATCGATTTCTTAGTAAATAATGCTTTAGATTAAGGTGACAAGAGTTCAAATTAAATTAACTATGGAATTGATTTTTAAATAATAAAAATCTCGGGAATCGTGCGTTATTGGACTACATGTTATACTACTTTATATACTCCAATTGGGCTCTAAAATCGATGGTTAAAATCCCTCGGGTTATTCGGGCCCACGGTGTATAATGAACGGTTAATTTAGTGCGGTGCGTTAAAAAAAAAAAGTATAGATAATAAAAGTTGAAAAAATAGCATGACATCGGACAAAACAATACAAATTTATCTGCCGCTGCACTATTCACTCGTGATTTACAAATAACTTATTAACATCGGTACTTAAAATATATTTCGTTGATGTCGTTTATTGCTATCCTCTCGGAAACAGACAATTTTTACGGGTTAAAAGTACCCTATGTGATCTTCCACATAGGGAATCGTTCCAGCAGTTTAACTGTACGTTTTTCAGTTTCTCTTAGACCCGCCTTACACGGACTGCTTTAAGCAATCAGGACCGACTGCACTTGGTTGCTATTGGTCGATTTGCAGTTTGAATGCTCTAGAAAGTGCAGATCGTCCAATAGCAACCAAGTGCAGTCGGTCCTGACTCCTTAAACGGCCCGTGTAAGATTGGTCTAAGATAAACTGTAAGACGTACGGTTAAACTACTGGAACGATTCCCTATGTGGAAGACCAGATAGGACACTTTTAACCCGTAAAAATTGACTAGGGTATTCCACTCGGTTAAACCATATTACCACATGTTATCCAAAATGACCAGGCCCAGGCCTGTGTGCTCGTTGACCTACGCATTGCCTTATAAGATGCATTCCTTTAGAACAACGTGCGGCCGCCGATAAAAGGCTAGAGACAGCGCGCGAGCGAAAACAAGCGGTTGCGGACCGGCAGGAGATGCTCACGCGGGCCGCTACTGGAACGATTCCCTATGTGGAAGACCAGATAGGACACTTTTAACCAGTAAAAATTGACTAGGGTATTCGACTCGGTTAAACCATATTACCACATGTTATCCAAAATGACCAGGCCCAGGCCTGTGTGCTCGTTGACCTCCGCATTGCCTTATAAGATGCATTCCTTTAGAACAACGTGCGGCCGCCGATAAAAGGCTAGAGACAGCGCGCGAGCGAAAACAAGCGGTTGCGGACCGGCAGGAGATGCTCACGCGGGCCGCGGCCGACACCAAGCGCGTGAACGACGCGTGGGACGAGCTGGCCACGCAGAGCTCGAACGAGGAGGCCGCTATGAGGGAGCGGGCAAGGAGGAAGGAGGTAGGAGGGAATTGGGGAAGGGAGTGGGAGATGGAGGAGGTAGGAGGTGAGAGGTAATGGGGGAAAAAAGTGGCAGATGGGAAGCGGGTAGGAGGAGGTAGGAGGGAATGGGGGAAGGAAGTAGGAGTTAGGAAGGGGGTAGGAGGAGGAAGGAGGTTGGAGGGAATGGGGGAAGGTAGGGGGAGATGGGAAGGGGGTAGGAGATAGAGGATGGATGTAGGAGGTAATGGGGGAAAGAAGTGGCAGATAGGAAGCGGGTGGGAGGGAATGGGGGAAGTGGGAGATGGAGGGTCGTAGATGGTAGAAATGGTGGGCGAGGTGGCATAAGGTACAAATGGCAAACTCAATGTCTGATGGTATTCTCTGCCAGTTAGGATGACAGTAACAACTTTAACACGCTTACTACTGTTTTAAAATGTATAAATATGATTTAAAAAGTGCACCAGCAAAAGAGCGTATCTTCATGGCACTTACGTCCTTTTGTTGAGAAGCGCATTTTTTCTACGTCAACATTCGTCCAAACAATATTGTATAGTCGACTACAAACAGATGTATCCACTTTTGGACCTTATTACAATGCATTAAGGTGAAAAAGTTGATTCATCTCTTTGTAGTCTACTGTACCAAATAATTTTATGAAGAATACGTTTAGCCAAAATATGCCAAATACACGGCAATGGTTTTGTTGAGTAAGCCGTAGCAGTAGGTATTTATTTTATTCATATTATTCCATTGATATAACGTGTATGTATGTACATTTATTTATTTCTCGATTTTTCAGCGCGAGACCGACGTGTGTAATTTCAAGATGGCTGAGCTTCGCCAGGAAAGGCTTGAATCACAAGCGGCCAGCGACCACCTCATCAACGAAATGGCTGCAAGAGATCAAGCTAAACTGGACCACAAGCGATGTGACTACCTCAGCTGGTCGAAAAAGACTAACAAGGTAATAAAGCCGTTTATTTTACACACGCACACGCGTACAACACTATCAACTGTACATATTCATCAACATTACACACCCGTCAACATTGCAACACACCCACCAACCTTACAGACTCATCTACTGTGTACCGTAAAACGGGGTTAGTAGGGATTAAGGGGTGAGTAGAGACAAAACTTTAAAAATAGTGTTAGCGTTGTCAGCTGTCACTCTGATCTTGATAAAGGGCATTGGGTAAATTTGTTTGAAGAATATTGTCATTTTATTTTTCAGCGGCCACGGATGATTTCTATAGTTATTTAAAATACCTCGAAATACACATAGATATATATATAATTTATGGTGTTAAATAATATCGGAGCCGAGATATTAATCATTAAATATTCAGTTTTGATAGGTACTAAAACTACTCCCAGGTATGAATATTTAAATATCTCGGCTCCGATGCACTTAAGAGCATTACATTACATAACAAAATATGTTTATTTTGAATAATTCTATCATATATTACCACTTTTACTAATGGCGGCTCACTTTAAAAATGTATGACTTTTACGAATGACAACACTTTTACCCAAACCCCTTTTATAGTTTTGGCCTGTATTTTTTCCATATTACCTCTACAAAAACTATCTAATTCCTTTCTGATTCACTCACCACAGGAGTGTCGTGTGGCCATGATAGAGCAGATCAAGGATAGAAAAAAAGCAAAAGAGGAGAGACGGCGACAAGGGCTTGAAGAAGATGGGTATCTCAACGACGTGGCCGTGCAACTCAAGGCGCTGTCCCGCCACAAGGATATCACGGACGCTCAGGCGCGGCGGCAACATGGACAGAATGTACTGGCACAGATAGAGTACAACAACCTGTTGAAGGTAAGATGAGTAGACATCGGAATCAACGTTCAAATTTCATGGCAATGTATGGTCGGCAGAAAAACAAATGCAAACAAATACACTTAGTATTTTAAACCTTTATTTTGAATTTTTTTTTTTTTTTTTATGGCATCGAGTAGACGAACGAGCACACAGGCCACCTGATGGTAAGTGAAAACTGTGACCCATAGACATTCGCAATCACAAGACTGCAGAGCAATCCTAAGACTGCAAATGCGTTGCCAACCCTGAGGACTAAGATGGAATGCCTCTATGCTAGTCATTTCACCGGCTGTCTTATACCCAAACCGGAACACAACAATGCGAACACTGCTGTTCGGCGGTAGGTTAATGGATAAGACGGTAGTAGCGATCCGGACGGACCCTGCACAAGGTCCTACCACCCGCAAAACACGCATGATCTACGCATGTTATTTGATATTATATTGAATTTAATATTTATTGCTTTATATAATGCTAGATTAAGTAGTACCATTGTAATATGTTTAAAAAATGACTGACTGCTGAGTTTCTCGCGGCGATTCTTCTCGGCAGTGGTCTCCTCATGGGAAGCGCTGGTAGATTCTTGACGTGTAAAACTGCCCGTACGGCCTACTTACTGAATAAATGTCTTATCTTTTATCTTTTTTATCTTTAATCTGTGGCTCAGGAAAAGCATAGAAGTAGTATAAAAACGGCAAATAGTATTATTGTTCGCACTTGTTACAAATACCCTTCGTTAAAGAGTCGCCAATATATAACCACTTTCATTGAATTTCAATAGTGTACCACTTTTTAGGTGTGTCTACACTCGCGGTCAAATAATTCGGGTCAGAGTGCGTTTTTCATACAAACGAGGCTATTTCGAAGCCTTGGTTCCTCGCCAGGGGATGCTTGTAGTGAAATCTGATGATGGATACCCCGAGCATCGATACAGGACTTCCAGAGTGCCTGGGACACCCAACTGATTGAATTTGCGGCTAACGCCGGAATGGTTCATCTTCAGAAAAACATCTAAAATGACAATAAAATGTAAGGAAATCCAAATGCTGACCCAAACTCTCTCGCTGTGGTGTCAACTGAATTGTGCTATCAGTTAGGTATCTTAAGAACTTTTGACCTCCTCTATTGAACCTTGGAGTATCCACCATTAAACCTCACTCAAAACAACCCCTGGCTAGGGACCAAGGCTTCGAAATAGCCTCGTTTGTATGAAAAACGCACTCTGACCCGAATTATTTGACCGCGAGTCTATGTGTGAATCATTAGTGTGCGTAAGTTTGCAGTCAGTGATGCGCGGTTTATCAATAATATTGGCTACAAGTTGTGTTGTACACAGAAGAACAAGGTGGAACGCTTGACATTTGGATACACTGGATCTATGTTTTCCTACATCTATGGTTAAAAAGGAAACATGTCTTATTTGTTTATTTACTGATTAATAAAAGCTAATGCTATGTCCCTTCTGACCAATTCAAAAGTCTTAATGACAGATAAGGACAGCATTCAAGCTCACTTTAGCTATAGTGTGGTTACAAATAAATTGGTTATATGTATATAAACTTACTATGAATCTATTTAGTAATAGGTTAAATGCTCGGTCCCTTTCTGTCCAATCCAAATGTCATAATGACAGATAAGGGTATATGTCAAGCAAGTTTTGACTAATTGCACGTTTATGATTAGGGTCAATCTAAATGGCATAAAAATGCATAAAAAACCACAAAAGACTAACAACAAACTAGGCTGATTGTTTCATCTGATGTTTAGGAACGTGCTCTTCAAGAAGAGAGAGACCAGATAAAGAAGTATCAACTCGCCGAAGCGCAGTACGAGGATGAGATCAAAAACATGCTGGGCCGGTCAGTATATAATGTTTACATGCATACATATGCAGGGTTTTTGTGTAATCACATAAAGATTGTTTTTCCATACTAGATGAAAAACAAACATGAGGTTCACTTAGTATAGAGAAAGTAACTTTGTATGATTAAGTACACAAAAAGTTATTGTGAAAAAAAAATTACAAGTAGCTTTAAAAACATTCTAAGTTCAAAATGATTCTATCCATGTACGAGTAAGAAACCACTGGAAAAATATTGAAATAATACATCAACATGATGAGTTTCTCGTGACATGGACATAAGGAAAAATTACGAAAATTCCGACTAAAATGATCAATATCTCCGAAAGTACTAAAAATCATTGGGGGTGTTTTTGGTAGCCCTGGGTATGACCTATTTATTTTTTCATTTGGACCACTATTGAGCCGATACCTTGGATAATGTTATACTAGGGTCCTAGTGAAAAAAGATATGAATCGACTTAACTCGTAATAAAAAAGGGTGCATACAAAAACGGAGTATCTTAGACTTAACCCCTTTTTCACTTGATCTTCTGGAGGCTATATTTTTGAAACCCGCAATATTTTTGAAAGACATATCCAACGACACCTCACACTATGGGGTAGACGAGAAAAAAAATACATTACCACAGAAGGGAGGGACGGTAAAAAAATATTTATTTCAAGATTTTATTTGACCACTTTGTTGCGTGACTAATATGTAAATTCATGTCAAATTACAGTTTTCTAGTACTAAGAGTCTCTGAGTCAGGCTGCGGACAGACGGACGGACATGGCGGAACTATAACAAACCTAAAAAATGTCAGAAGCGGGGTTTAGCTAGAGGGTATTGTCTGTGTCTGAAACACTAACCCTGTTTCATAATCGCACTATAAAAACCCAATTTAGTTAAAGTATTCCATGTAACTTGTCAGATGTAAATGCGACAATGATAGAGGCCTTGCTTAAGTTTCTCTATGTCACAGCTAGGGTTACGAACGATCATTAGTCCAAAACGGTTGTAGCATACACTGATAATATTATAAAAAAAGTAAATAAATAATAATAAAAAAATCGATACGGCGTCCTGAAAAGACATGCATTAACTCACGTTCAGTCCAATTATACGTCATCATGACACTTAATGCGTCTGTCGCAGGCTGACTAAACGAGGCGTCAGCGTCACTGCCCTATTACCAAGGAACTAAAATGTAGTAGTCGAAGCATTCTGTACTCTATTGGTAATTAGATTAAATTTAAAATGCTTATACCATTACTATGTAGTTAGCCTTCTATGGTACCTACCTATTACGCCATTCTTTGAATGTTTTTGTTTGGTCGTGGTGGGTTTCATGTTAGTTCTATCGCGTATGCGTATTTTTCCTTACTAAATAAATGCGGAATTGTATATATTTGTTTAGGTACTTAACTAACGCAATGTTAATGGGTATTTACCAAGTGTCATAGCTACAAAAAACCCCCTTTCCTCAACATGCAATGGTCGAAGGAAACAAATTTAATTGCACTTCAGAAACTGGATTGGTGACTCGGCTCAATGTCAAACTATTATCTAGATGAGACAAGAACAGGTTTTTTTTTAAATTAGTTGTTGTCCGTGAATTTCATACGCTCATAGGGTACCTATTTTCCAATTCGGTGTTCATTGCTTGGTTAATATGAAGCCCAGTGATTATGGTACTCGTTGAATTCGCAATCCATACCGATTTGTTACCTGTCATCTGTCAGTCACTGACAGGTTTGGATGGCCCTGGTTCCACAAAAATATTGCTGGTATAGAGAGACTATCGTTACGTTTGGAAAAAACTCGTATCTAATATTTCGAGATGTATCAGTTTGAACTTAAACGCGTGTTTAAGTTTAAATCGCACGTCACGAAATATGAGATACGCGGTTTTTTCCAATCAGTGACGATATGTATCTACATTTATTACCTATGCCAAAGATCACCCACTGCTGGTGTTCTTCAAGAATCTCCACGATGGTCGGTTTTGCGCTAATCTACTATGTATTATGTAGGTACCTACTTACACTTGTACCTAGTTTTGTACTACTGAACCTTATAAAGGTTTATAAGGTTCGGGTCAAATACCTACTGTTTAGGGTATGTTTCACTGTCCCCAGATCAATACTACCTGTGAAGTTATCGCTTTATTTTTTTTACATATAAAAGAAAAGGCTCTGTAAGATAGTGATATCTGGAAATTGTAAAACAAGACCACATTTTTAGCCGACTGTACGCTTATAGGGCATAAGCGTACAGTCGGCTAAAAATGTGGTCTACCACTACCTACCTACTACGGTTTAAGTTCATTTGCACGTCATAATATAACAAGTTCGATTTTCCCTTGCAATAATATTATGACAGTGACAAGTGTCAACCTTAGCGATAATTAGATCTCACAGAAACTTTTGTCAAAATTGGTAGACCAATTTCTTGGCCGACCGTACCCAGCTTTTCGATCGCCTTCCGCACGCTATTTAAAAGTTTACGCTTAAAGTAAACGTAAAATACTGTACGTCCTCTTCCAGGCCATTCTTCTCGGACAAACAGCATTCGTTCATCAAGCAGATAGCGAAGGGGCTGAAGATGAAGGAGAAGTGTCCCTGCGCCAAGCTTGACTATTGCGCGGAGTAGGCTGGGGGGGGGGGGGGGGGTGTTGACCCTTTGAGAGTGCTAAGCCAAGATTCCATTGCGGCGCACGGTTGAGATTCGCGCGTTAATACTACGCCGAGAGTACAGTGGCGCCCTCATTCCTTTAATTGTGTTTTCTAATAAACTAAAGTATTTTCTTGAAATTGGACGGTTAGTTTTTGTACTACAAACAAAAACAAAACTTATAGGTTATATCACATAGTTTAATAAAAATTCACCTTCGAGTTATCAGCTTAACGGAAAAAAGTGGCCACCTTTTTCTGTTAAGCTGTCTACTCGAAGGTGAATTGTTATTAAAGTTTGTTACGTATTCCATAAATTGTGTTTTTACTTGCACTACATAAACCTATCGTCTGATTTCAAGGAAATTCTTTAGTTAATTGGAAAACATAATAATAGTTGTGAGGGCGCCACTGGACGCTCGGCGGAGTCTTAAGTATGAATTTGCTTCGTACCAAAATAGGTTCTCGTACACACGAAGACACACAAGAAATCACGTCAGTGATATATAGGAAATGTAAATAACCGGTTATAACCGGTTTTAACCAGTTATATTCATACAAAAACTGTTTATAACCGCTTAATTGCATTCCCTAGTGATATACGCGTGGCTTGATCCGATGTGTCGGCCATGCACACTAACCCTTCCAGAGTTGAATACCAGGATCGCAGGATACTGGTACTGTTCGTAAAATACGATAGTATCATTACCATGATCGAAAAATATGAATATTACGATACCAAAGTTGCAAAATAGAGATTAGCACGATACCAGATGCAGAGTCGTCAAATGCCAGACTAGTAAGATATCAGTCACAATATACCAGAATCTCAAAATAGCCGAGTCGCAAAATCCCAGATACGCAGAACACCAGAATTACAAAATCCCAAACTGTTATTTCGCGAACCAAGTTATTTAAGAATGTAGTATTTTGCAACTCTGGTATCGTGCGAGTATGATATTTTGCGATATCGGGTTTTTTTTTTTATGGCATAGAGAAGACAAACGAGCACACAGGCCACCTGATGGTAAGTAGAAACTGTGACCCATAGACATTCGCATTCACAAGACTGCAATGCAATCCTAAGACTGCAAATGCGTTGCCAACCCTGAGGCTAAGATGGAATGCCTCTATGCTAGTCATTTCACCGGCTGTCTTATCCCCAAACCGGAACACAACAATGCGAACACTGCTGTTTGGCAGTAGGTTAATGGATCAAACGGTGGTAGCGATCCGGACGGACCCTGCACAAGGTCCTACCACCCGCAAATGCTATTCTGCTCTGGAATGTCTGGGAAGACACACGTGGCTCGTGTGTGTAGCGTGCGTGTGCAGCATGCGGCGCAGTGGAATTATGGCTTTATTATCTTTCATTACTATTTGTTAACGAAGTCATCGACGATTTTAACTTGACCCAAACACACATACTATCAGACCATTGGAACCTTGACCCACCATAGAACTGTGTCACAGAGACGTTATGATTCAAGTCATAAGAATTGGGCTGATAGTACTACCATAGTACTATCAGCCCAATGGAACCCTGACCCACCATAGAACGGTGTCACAGTGACATTATAAAACAATTTGTTTGACACTTCTTATGACTTGAATCATACTTCTCTGTGACACAGTTCTATGGTGGGTCAGGGTTCCATTGGGCTGATAGTACGTACATACATTAAATCACGCCTGTTTCCCAGAGAGGCAGAGACCACTTCTTTCCACTTGCTACGATCCTGACAAATTTCTTTCGCTTCTTCCACATTCATACATCGAGTCTGTATCACGTCGGTTTCGGGTACTTAAGATTCGGCCCTTTTCCAGTATTTCTCCGATTTGACTGTTACCCAAACACACAGTGGTAGGAAATGGGTAAGATCCAAAGAGTAGGCCATGCTAACTAACGTAATTAAATTTTCTATGAAAGTAGTCCATTGTGCGACGAAAATTAATACTTTTCATCGCACAACGGAACTTTCGCCTTCGTTTGTAACCTAACTATAGTCCAACTTATTGGTACCCAAATGAAAACCTGTTAATTGGTTAACCGGTTAATTCACTTATATAAAAATTGCATCAAAATCATTCGAAGACTCCTAAAATTATGATTACTTTGAAATTGGTTTTCTATTTTCAAATTTGATCATAATTTTCAAAATGGAAGATTAGCCATTCTTGATGTAGGTACTTAACTACCTATATTGTACTTAAAATTCGAATTGCAATTTTATTATTATAGACTAGAATGGGTGATTCTAAGGAAATTTTCCCTTAACAATCTAAAGACCGGTTATTCACCGGTTAACCGGTTTTAAACGTGGTTATAGGTGAAAAACTTAAATAAATGACCTCTTGCATGTAGTTGTAACATATCTGTATAGACCGCTCGACATTATATATTTGAAATTGGATGTTAACGATTCGGACGGCTACCCTAAGTTGACCCCTGCGCTTGTACGCAAAATAACACTATTCTTAAAAGGTCTCGGGTCAAGTTTTGTCGGTGATTTCGTCGATTGTTTCTCAAGATTACTTAACTAATTATTTTAACTTATTACTTATTTATCTTTATTATTTAGGACATGTTTGGATTGTTATAATAGCTTCCACCATCCCTGTAATTGTGTGGTGATGTGGCAGCTAGCGAATTGCGTATTTATTGGTATTATTTGCCTTTATTCGATGACTATTAAAGTATTATTTTATAGCAGTATTGTTTTTTAGTCATAAACTTATGATGTCATGTTTGATGGCCTTAGATAATCATTTAACTGTTTGGACAAAATATTCTTATTACTTGTCCTGCCTAATCGAACCTTTTGGGCAGATATTGATCTAATTTATAGAGGTAGATTGAGGTTATGTTAGTGTTTCAGCAAGCCCGAAGGGCCAAAGCACTTAGGAATAGAAGCTCCGCTAGCGAGTTTCGTGGATCTCTAGTCTATAAATTGAAATATTTTGGCCTAGCAGTTAGATGTTCGAGTTCGAACTACTAGTACGACTGGGTAGAATAAAAAAAAATACAGATGTACACTTTTCGGATAAACGTCGACCCTTTACAATCTTTTGTGCAATTACCCTCTTACAACACTTAGTTATCCAAATGTCCAGGTTTCCTCACGACGTTTTTCCTTCACTTTACACTTACTTGCACTTAATTGCATCGCACACAAACAACGCACTCTTACGATCATCGGAGGTCGTCTACCTTACCATAACTACTTGAATACAAAAGAGGGAGGGAAGAGGAAAAAACAAACTAGAAGCCGTTCTGGCTAATGTAATAAAGAACCGGAAAAGTGGCATATATTATCTGTATCATCTCTGAACCGTTTCCGCGCTCAACTTGTCCTTATTTCAAACAGAGAATACAAACGACCGAATTCTCTCACGTTTCAAACAAGGATGTCTAACAAGTAATTATTTTTTATTTCGCATGGAGAAGCAACTGGGTAACTTTATGATAAGTAAAGGCTTGTACTTATTTGATGTACTTACTAATATTACGTACAAACGTACATTAACTCACGCCTTTCCCAGGGTGGGGTAGGCAGAGCTACAGAATTACCAACAACTCTTAAAAACTTGTTGATAATTCTGTTACCACATTTTGCACAATTAGGCGAAATCGAGGAACACTACCGACTTTTATCAATTTATCATACCTAATAATATGTCTGCCGTCCCAAGCCAAAACGTAATAACTAATGTAAACCTTTATTAGTAATATCAACGTTATTCCTAACAAAATAGTATTGAATCTGCTCTGGAGATTGAATTTAAAATACTGCTTATTGGCTTAGGAGGGCAGATGAGGCCTCTTAACCGACGACAAAAATTAAGACATGTACAGTGGCGCTCTCATTAGGTACTATTATTGTGTTTTCTAATAAACTAAAGTATTTTCTTGAAATTGGACTACTTATGTGTTTTTGTACTACACATAAAAACACAACTTATAGGGTATATCACATAGTTTAATAACAATTCACCTTCGAGTTATCAACTTAACGGAAAAATGAGGCCACCTTTTCCCGTTAAGCTGACTACTCAAAGGGTAATTGTTATTAAGTTTTGTAACGTATCCCATAAATTGTGTTTTTACTTGCGCAACTAAAACGTATCGTCTGATTGCAAGGAAATTATTTAGGTTCATTAGAAAACACAATAATAGTAATGAGGGCGCCACTGGACGCTCGACGTTTGCTCGGTGCAGTCTTAAGTAGGTACTTAGGTATACCCTCGCTCGGTTCACGGAGCTCCGATGAATAGAAACGAACGAAACAGTCACCATATATTTTTCCATCGGCATTTATTGCTTCATATGACTCATATTAATTAAATTAAAAATGTAACAATGAAATGTTTAGGTAAGTAGTGATTAATTCGTGACTTAGAAAATCAGTTTTTACCCAATGTTTACTAACTTTGTTGAGTAATCAACTATTAATCAGTAGGGTAAAACACCCGTTAGTTTCGAATTACTTTCGTGGCCACATTTTTGTAGAAGTGGCTGCAGATTGCAATTTCGTTTCTGGTTAGGTTAGGTTAGGTTAGGTTAGGTTAGGGAAGTTTGAGGGTGCCTTAGTGAACCAAGGCACCCTCCTGGAGTCATTAGCGTCGAGGTGCCACAGCCGAATGGTTTACCGCTGGGGTTTTAGTGGGTATTCTGGCCGTTCTCGGCTGGTGAGTCCCGCATAACCATCCCAGGCCCCCCCTGGACCTGGGTGGTATGCGTAAAAGCATTTCCCCAGCGCCAAAAAAAAAAAAAAAAAAACAACAGAGACACTAGCACCCTCGCTGACCCGATCCGCAGACGACGGAGGGGAAGGGCAAGGCGGCGCTACGGGCACCTTCCCCCGCCGTAACAGTGTACCGGCCGAAGGGGTCAGGGGACCCCCTCGTCCACCGGGGCGCACCGGAAGTCTGAGGGTGCCTTAGTAAACCAAGGCAGCCTCCCGGAGTCGTTGGCGTCGAGGTGCCACAGCATAATGCGCTTGTTCGTGATCGCGTGGCACCTCTACGAATGACGCAGATGGTTGACCGCTGGGTTTTTAGTGGGTATTCCGGCCATTTTCGGTTGGTGAGTCCTACATAACCATTCTAGGTCCCCCTGAACCTGGGTGGTATGCGAAAAAGCATTTCCCCAGCGTAAAAAAAAAGGTTTCTGGTTAGGTATCTAAATTTATCGGAAATCTAACAAAAATCCAAAAACCCAGTACCCTATTCTTCAAAACTATGTCCACAAAAGTGAGGCGACTGAAACGCTCGAATAATTACCCAGGTACTCAGCCAGGAACCTGTGGTCGGCCGGGTGATTATTCGGCGTTTTAACCGCCGTCATTATTGTCTTCGCATATTATTCAAGACAAAATCGATAATTTTCTTGTTCTTTTAATTGGAATGGATACTAACACCAGATAGGCTATTGCCTAACGCGGTTCTCCCCCATTAGACCGAATTTCATAAAAGCTTATTTCATTAGGTATACCTACGTTTGATATAATTTTCATTAGCTCTAATTTCACGACAGCTAAACTTGTATGTCCTAATTGATTACTAGACCTAAAGTTATGTACCCTAATGTTTACCTGAACTAAAAAAAGGAAATAGGAATAGGAGCTCCGCAGGGCTATTAAGAACCGGACATTAAAAATAGGTATAACGTAAATTCAGGATGCGAAAATTAGGGCTATGAATAGTTAAGAAAAATCTAAATTCGGGTATTTTATTTTAGGCCTAATGAAGTGAGTGTTAGTGAAAATAGGGTTCCAATTTTTCTGGCTACAATAGGAGAACCGCCTATCGCACTAGCAATCGTTTTCATTTCGAAAATCAAAGGCTTGTCTGCATACAAAATATAAATAAGAAAAGAATTATAACCTGTCCAAAGCATTTAGTCTTATAAAGCAGAATAGTAGAGCCCTGCTCCTGCTTATTATCGAGCGAGATGTAAATTGGTCCAAGCTAAAATGACCTTATTTCAATGCGAGTAGCGTATCAGGTGACTCACGAATGATACGAACGAAGTACAGGCGTGTATAGAAACGATAACAAAGAAACTAGACTTATCTACCGTACTTAGAGACATTTTAGAGACAATTCGTTCCTTTTTCAAACTTGTGGGGTTGACACGTGGTCCTACTACTTCAACTCACCGCTCTTTTCGACGGAGCTGGCGGTTTGCCCTTCGGGAGTTTAAAGATACCTAACGAACCTAACCTACCTACCTTTGCGGTTTGTATCTATGAATACGTAATTAACGACTAAGCAACGACTGAATGCAACCGTAAGAAAACATATTTTGAGTAACGTAGTACCTACTTACATAAACAACTGGCTTTTACCTGGAATAAAGAGATTTTTTGAAGATTTGTACGCTCAAATAATAATGATTACTTACTTCTTACATAGATTACGGTTGTCGTAAATAAACGTTAATTAATCATTTTGATACATACCTAAATTAACATGTAAAACCATATTGCTTTAGACATGTTATCGTATTGTTTTTATTCGACCGCCGTTCATTACTATTGAGTGTATTAGAGTTTTATGACAATACAATAAAAAAAAATCAGAATACAATAAAATACCAAAACATTATTTAGTATTTATCTAATAATTTATTTATTTGTCTCTTAATTTGTTGCCCTTTAACATTGAAAGAACACTAACTTGGCAAACTGGAATAATTCCAGAACCGAATTAAGTAAGTAATAACTGTATATACTGTCTCTCTATTTCCTGTTTATAATATTAGTTTCGATGACGTTTCTCAGTAACAAACGAGAATCTTCCACGGCAAAAGCGCAAGTTTATGAGTAAATAAGTAATGCCTGGGAAAAGTGATTAATACAAAATGAATAACGTCTTAATCACCCACCTTTGTCATCGAGTGTACTTACCAGTGCCCGGTATTTTCCTCCAGGAAGATCTATTAAGCCGTACCTACAGTGAGACTCACCGGTGATTTCATACATTTTATCCTCAAACGAGGCCGTGTATAAAACCTTCGAGCTAGCCGAGCAACCGTCAGTTGTTTCAAACCAACCATCGCATCACCATGTATTCCAAAGTACTCGCTGTGCTGGCTTTAACGTCTCTGGCGTACAGCCACGACATACTCCTAGGAGAAAACAACACCGGCAATCCATTTTACCACGAGCACTACGAAGCAAGCCCGGCCATTTGGAAGCAGACAAAAGATCTATTCATCAAGGTGAACGAAAGCAACGTCATCAGCAAGATCAACATCACGGACCTGAGGCCAGACAAGGATGGTGAAGCCCAAATTGTGTCCGGTGGAGTAGGACACACTAACGTTTCTATTGTGCTGAAAAGCCCTACAGTTTTCCGAGGATATGACTTCTTGGTTGAGGTGTTTTATCTCGAAAGTGAAGTGCAATATGTGCCCGGAGAGCATGGAAACGAGACCCAGGCGACAGATGACAGCACAACCGAGAATCTGGGTGAATCTACCACAGGAAAAACAACTTTTGAGACTGGAACACCTACAGACAGGGCAGTAACTGGCCACCTTACTGGAGTTACGTCAACTACAACAACTACTGAAGCACCTAAGTCTAAGGGGGCCAATTTACATAAAGAATTGGAATCGAAGACTGAAGTCACCACGGAGAGTGAAATTCCCGTGGAAATACAAGACCCTAAGATGCAGCCTTTCGATGGACCCCACTTTGAAAATACGGAATAAGTGTTGGATCCAAACCGTATTAAGTTTTAGGTTAAGTTAGGAAATAATTTTTTAAACCCTAAAACCATATGAACAAGTGAAATTTTAACCTTATGGCGCATTTAAATGTTTTTCGGCGTTATTTAACCTCAACGCCTTTTTTTTAAAAGTCGTCACATAAGTCAATGGCATCTGGAAAATTACTGCCCCTTACTTTCCTTTATTGTTAACCGTGACGTCCGTGACGGATTAATCCGTCATTAGCGGTTGACATATCCATCATTGGCGTAAAGAAGGTTAAAATATTGTATTTTTTGCTTTAATAACAAGTATTTTGTTACAACCGTGATATAAACTGTATTACTTACCAAAGCTTTAAAGTATTAAATAAAACAACTACATAAAATACATATGAAAAATTATTTATTACCAAATTTGTACTCACACCATACATTGCAATCGGTAAGCCCAATGGAAAGACGATGTCGATGATTTAAAATAATAATAAACTTCACAGTAAATTAATTATATATATTACTTAATAATAGAACAATTATAGTCGTTTTCCATTTGACTGTGTCGAAAAGCCACTCTTTAAGGGCCCGTTGTTTGATCGATCAGTAGTTAAACTAACTAATCGGTAAAAACCGTAACTAATTAATGGTTAAATCTCGAGGAAATGTCAAATTTTCGATTAATTTTTCGAACTTTAACAATTAGGTGAGTTAACTACTGATCAAACAGCAGGCCCTAATTGTATTAAAATGTTAGACTAAAACAAAAGAAACAACATTTCTTTGATTCTTAACATTTACCGACTTTCCAAGCTTATTCCTCGAAATGGTTTTCGGATAAACATACATAGTTAAAACGTGATGAAACCCCGATACCCTCGAAAAGCACACATCAAATTTCATTATTTTTCAAAAATAATCTTGAGTTGGTCAACTAAAAACTAAACTAATGTATGTTTAAAACGTCGTAAAAAAATCACATGTCCTAAATTTAGGCCATTGGGCGTTACGAGGATAAAAACATTATAACTTATAACAATATAAGACATAAATAATAATTCTACTAAATCTATAAACCCCTGATAAAATGGAGACCTTCCACTTACAGAGCTGGTACTCACTCTTAAATTGGCAGGGTACAATATACGTTACAGTGCAGGATGGGCGGCTTGAAGTTATTTTCGGAAATTAAAATTCAAAATCTCACTTCGGAAACTTTATAAAGTACTACACTTTGAAATGTAGGTAGTTTTGACATGTAACGTAAGTAACGGAAACTTTACATGAATTTTAAATAAAATTTACATGTGACAGAAATATTTTCATCTAATTATGTTACTTTCAGAAGCTGAACTTTTCGCAGTTAACAAAAGTTTTGCAATATTTCAGAAATCGCTCATCACTAATCACAGTGTAGATCCCATAATGATCACTTAAAAAACATTTTTATGCTGATACAAAATCCAAATTTAAGGGTGTTTAATCTAATCGATTTTGATCAAACCTAGCTAAATACCACCCCTATTTAACTAACTGCCTATAAAAAAAAACCGCGTCCGTTTCGTCCCATCCGTTTGGGAGCTTCGATGTCACAGACAGACACACAGGTATACACATTACGTCGGAGTTGGCCGTATTCACCGTATTCGACAATCTACAGTACATCTAAGCTATGTTTGTTGCGTGGTTTTACATTAAGTAATTTCTATTACTATCTATATATTACGTTATTTTTCCTTTATCTTGTGCTCATTACTTGAAAACGTTGATTCACAAAAAAGTTACAACAGTGCGGTTGCATCATTACACGAAACACTCATAGCGTGGAAAATTCCTATGTTTTACAAAAATTAACCTTATTACTAACGCAATAACAATCTGAGGACATGGTTACAACTACGGTCTAAACATTAAACGTTGGATGGCGCTCATTCAATGAATAGGCTAAGTAAAGTTTTTGGAAGATATGTATATTATATTTATTTTAGATAGTCGTCATCCTAAAGATCAAGAAATTGCTCTTTTATTTTTATTTCATCTAATATTTTAGAAATATTTTTTTTTAGTTATGAAGTTGACATTTGTACACTTTAATGACCGACTAGCTTGTTGCCTTCGTACTTAATGAAAAAGAAAAAAAAACTTCTATATCTGTCATTGTCAAATCAAATCAAAGTAAACAAACGATTCAATACAACGGCTCTTTTCTCTTTGCTTGTGTTTCATGTGATCAGTGTTTTTAGCAATATTTTTAACGATCTCAGAACGAACTCTGGACTTTCGTTTTGCCGCTTTGCTTTAAGACCTTTGCACGATATTTGGTCTAAGATTTATTTTCGACCCCTTTGGCACTTCTTCTTGGACACCGATTTTTTCCTTTCTCGACGACTCTTGCTCTGCTTTTTGATAGCCACGAGAGCACTTTTGAATTGTACAATCCACGCAATGAATTCAGGCAATCCCACACGGACTGTGGAAATGGAGTATTACAAAGATTTACTTGAATTTTTTTATTTGAATTGAGCCGTTTGTTTACTTTGATTTGATTTGACGTTGACAGATATAGAAGTGACAGTTTTTTTTTCTATTTCATTAAATACGAAGGCAACAAGCTTGTCCGGTCATTAAAGTTTACAAATGTCAACTTCATAACTAAGAAAAAATATTTCTAAAATATTAGAGGAAATTAAAGTAAAAGAGCCGCAGTTCCATGATCTTCAGGATGATGACTATCGAAAAAAATTATAATTCACATCTCTTCCAAAAACTTTACTTACCCAATTGTCACCACACGTCAAAGTTAATATGGTTTTACCGAGTTGAATAGCCCAGTGGTCGAAATAGGTAGTGCCTAATTACCAGAGATCGGAATAGGTGAGCTAATTTGCCTAAACTTGACGCATTATTCATTCATGCGTGAGCGAAATGGGAATACAATCATTGAATGAAGGTGCATCCAGTTTAGGCAAATTAGCTCTACCTATTCCGATCTTTGCTAATTACCTTAACTTGACGCAAGTTCATTTATGCGAGAGTAAGATGGAAATACGTTATTGAATGACGATGTATTTGGTTTGGGTAAATAGACACTACCTATTCCGTGCATTGCTAATTACATAGTTATATAGATAAATAAAGTGCTTGTAATTTAAACAAATACTTTGTAGTAACATAGAACCTTTTCAATACTCAGAAATAGTACCTAATTGTACTAAAACAGCAAAGTTAGTTTTTGCTGCGAGTGTTGATTTTGAATCCCGAATAAGCGAAGGTTTCTATACTACTCGCTACGCTCGTGATTCTAGAAAGACACGAGATGCATATAACTTTGGTCTCGTGTTGCACATACAATTTTCCACCTCAGCACTGAGAATATAATATCTAAGCGTAAAAAATACAACGTTCTCCGCATTTTTCCAACCACAAAGATACTTTGTCTTATGCTCGCATCAAAATTGAATTTTGTTCGCTGTCTTTATACAGCAAAACATGCCATAGCCAGGTGAAATAAATATTATCCACTTCGTGATAATCACTCAAATATTTACTCATACCGGGGATCATTCCCATCAACACGTTAGGCCGAGTTACCAAGTTAAGGTGCGATCGCACCGCTGCAACGTCACCATGTTGTTACTATGACCCCGTCTTTTGTTTACATAACGACACGGTATCTAACGCAGCGGTAGGGTCGCACCTTTAACCGCGTCTTCAAACAATTTGCGACTTAACTTAGATTTAACGATAAGCGAGGTTTATGTAGAGTGAGAATCGGAATGACGAGATTTTATATAATAACTTGAGCCAACAATTAAATAACTATTAATTATATAGCCAGAAACAATAAAAACTTATCATTTTATTACCCTTATTGTTTTTTTATAATAAACCTATATTAAGACCCGACCTAAGCTCATGTACACAAATACAGCGGCAGGAAAAAAACCGTTTTAGCAATATTTTCAAATAAAAAATATGAAACATTTTCAATTTGTTTTAAAAAGACTTAACCTAATGTAGTTTTTATTAGAGGACTTCTTACACGTAGTAGTAGTATCGATACTCCCCGTATTGTATCCTCTTAAAGGATGAATTTCCAAAAATCCCTTAGTCACCAAGTTTTTTTTTTAATTTGTTCGTATTGTATGTTAATAAGAAGAAACTGAAAATTGGTAATTTTTCACCCTCCAGTACATCAAAGGTTAAAAGATTTTAACCTTTTGAATGCCAACGAAAGATAAATTCGTCACGTTCGACAGAGCGAAATATACCTTCATATGTTCCGGTAAAGTTGAAATTGGTGCTGTTTTCAGCGTAAGTGTAGGCTTTTATTATTGTGGCCTATATCGCGCGTTCAGGGTTTAATAGTCAATAATTGCAACAATATGGAGTAATGTACCTTTTTGCAAAACGAATATTTTGCGGACCACGGTACTGCGTATTCAACGCACATTTTATATTTCTAAAACTATTATTTGTTAAAATTGCAATTTCACACTTTAACCTCGTAAAAGACTCGATATGAATATATTGCCGTGTGGTTGCCGGCAGAATAGAATAGTACCACTCCATACCTTCCTGTGGAAGTCGTAGGAGACGACTAAGGGATTAAAGGCTTGTAGTATTTTTAGGCGATGGGCTTGCAACCTGTCACTAATATACACATGATAAACATCTTAGCCTGTTTGTGCAAAATGTGGTTACAGAATTGACAACTGGCTGTTAAAGTTGTTGGTAATTCTGTAGCTCTGCCTACCCCACTCTGGGATGAAGGCGTGACGGTATGTATGTATGTATGTATGAATATATTGCTTCAAACATTTAATGCGTAACTTAAACTTAACTAAATTTAACAAAATATAATTTTATCAAATGCAAAATACAACAATGTACTTCAGATATTTTGACTATTTATAATATATTAACTAAATCTATATAATATTTCACATCATTTCTAAAACAACATAATTTAATTCAACTTATCTCTTGTATTTGACATGGCGTTCAAAACGTTTATCAACATAATAAAAATAATAAAATTACTTATTACGTAATATCTATCTTATCCTAACTTGTACAGATGGTACACTTCAACTGTATTGTATTTGTGTGTATCACATACAGAGGTATGCATGACATGTGATGTGTGTATTATTTCTAATCCTCTATTAGTACATGGTTAATGCCTTTATGGCCCTCTGCGTGATGGCCATCATAGACCAGCTTAGGAGACGGAACTATGCGTAAAAGTGAGATACAATAATATTTTGCTCGCTCTAATAAGTTGCACTTACATGGGCAATTTTATTAGAAACCTAGCTGTTGCTCGCGACTGCGTCCACGCAGATATGTAAAACATAGCTTATGTTCATCAGGGATCATGTAGAATTCTAATGGTAAAAGAATTTTTCAAATCGGTCGTTATTTTGGATCCTATTCAATGCAAACAAACAACCAATCAAATCTTTGCCCTTTATAATATTAGTATAGATAGCTTAGATTTGAATTATCACTATTCCATTGGGAACTTTTAAATTTTCCGGGATGAAAAGTTAAGCAAAAAACTAACACAGAAACTTTCGCATTTATTAGTAGGGTGAGTAATAACTGCTTGTCCACAGTATGAGCGTCTCATTCTATTACACCAAATTAAAGTAAGACAGGCTATTAACGGAAATTGCGCAAAATAAAAAATGGCATGTGTAAGTGCACCTTTGCTCTGGTCCACGATGGCGATCGTGTAAAGCGGCCATTAAACACGCAAAGTCAAGTGATTTAGCCGGCCTAATCATTGTTTGTCCTAACGATAGTTTGGTCAAATTTTTTCGTCTAACATCCTTTTATACTAATATTACAGAATTTAATAAACATCTATTGTGTAGTTTAGTTAAGTTAGTTGAGGTTAGTTTTTTATAACATTTAAAAAAAGACGGTCGCAATTGTAAATATCGTTTTCGACCAAATTAATTTCGAACAAACAATCATTAGGACAAATAATAATTATGTCATTTGAAATAGAACCGATTTAGCCACTATACAAGCAACTAGTCATATTGTATCAAGGAATGTACAGGAATACCTTCAGGAATGTTATTCCGGCCGCCAAGGGAGTCCAGCTCCATGATGACCAGGCAGCCCGCCACTTCAGCCCCACAGGTCTTCAGCAGCGTAATGGCAGCAGACAAGGAGCCACCAGTCGCTATTAGGTCATCAACTATGAGGCACTTGAGTCCAGGGCGGATTGAGTCTTTCTTAATTTCTAGAATGTCCTGTAACATGATAATACATACATACATAAGCTCACGCCTTTATTCCCAGAGTGGGGTAGGCAGAGCTACAGAATTACTAACAACTCTAAAAACTTGTTAATAATTCTGTAACCACGTTTTGCACAATTAGGCTAAGATGTTTACCAGTGTATTAGTGACAGGTTGCAAGCCCATCGCCTAATAGCCTACTACTACATAGCCTTTATTTCCTTAGTCGTCTCCTACGACATCCACGGGAGGACATGGAGTGGCACTATTCTTACCCGGCAACCAATGATAATGTTTTTGTCAAATCGGTAGGTTGGTTAGTGGTAACAATACCACTAACTAACCTAATGTGTAACGGGATGACAGGAATAGATATGTGTGATGATATATTGAAATACGACTCAGAATACTCGTCCAGGATGAGCCACTTACGGAGTCTGCAGTAATGTACTATTTGTGGCATATGGAGATTCAAGCGAATTACTAGGACAGGAACTGAACGATTACGTCGATTACTCTACACTAATGTTATAAACACGTGCTTCTTTCACAGCAATGAATAGATGAATTGACATGGTTTTGCAGAAAGGAACTTAGAAGACCGCAGAGCGATAAATGCTTTTTATTTAATATTTAATTATGTATAAATTCTTGGATGTACAGTTGGCGTAATAAATAGCTGACCACTTTAGGGACCGACCACACCGGAGCTTACCAGTGCGTCAATTACGTCCTGTCAAAATAGACAACATGTAATTACTACTGGGAATTACTGTGACCCATTCTTTTGTTCAAGCAACGTTACCATATTTTACCCGTTGGTGAGACTGGTCCTTTAGTGCTGTTACATTTGAACTGCTGCACTAATCTGTCAAAGGTATTAAACTGACAGTACTAAAGTGTACAGCTACTTGTAAGGCCGACTATACTCAAACAATACAGGTTAAATTACAGAAAAAATATACAAAGGCAAACTTATTGCGCTGCTAAGTTAAGGAGTCTTGTCCAGACTTCTTACAAAAAAACTATTATTGTCAAAAAGATGAATGAATGTTTTATATCGGCCAGACCCGTACTGGTATCAATAACACCACTGTTCTCTGACATCTCTAAGCAACACAAAAACGAGGTTAATCTAACCACAATTTCGTTCCTAAAGATTACAATAAAACTTGCTAATAACACATTGTCTTATTATTACGGAAATAGCAACATACTCTCACTTCGCTTCAGTGTATGTAAGTTTTCTGTAACACCTGTACATAAACCGGAATTTATCGAACATAAAAACATATAAACCATAATAATGGTGAAAACCGCATCAAAATCCGTTGTATGTATTAGGAGGAGTTAGCAGATAAACTATTTATCATATTGTGTACCCGGTATGTTTACAAGTCATATTAGCTGATTAAGTTTTATCAATTAATCAAACGAGTTTATTTGTTATCAAAGGTGTCAACACCACTTAAGAACATTTAAAAATATAAAAATGATATGACCATTTTTTTTTATTCTAAGCATTGGGTGACCTAATAAGAAACCAGAAGCTTAACCATTAAGTGTGCATAAGTTGTAAAAGATGAAAAAAGAATGAAATACTCACCGATCCGTACTCCAAATCATATTTATGTGACACAACCTCTCCTGGCAGCTTTCCTTTTTTTCTAACTGGCAAGCAAGTGACTCCGAGCTCCGCAGCCAGTGAGAAAGCAAACAGGAACCCGCGGGACTCCAGCCCCACCACAGCATCTATGTTGGGGAACTTGCTCCGGACTGTATCGGAAAGAATCCCTTGAAGGAGACAACAGGTCGGCCCGTCAGATATCGCTGAGAATATATCCCTGTAATTAAGGAGTTAAATTTTAGAATATAATATCATAGGCGAAAATGGACCTTTAAGATTGTGTTGGAAGCATGAAAAGGCTTATTGTTTTAGGTTTACAGGCAAGGGATAAAGAAATGTATTTTTTTATGGTAACTTACCAGAATAAGATGCCCTTTTTAGGGAAATCTGGGTAGCTCTTTATCTTGCTTTTAAGTTTTTCAATTCTTTTATTGTAATCGGAGTCCATTGTAATATCTAACAGGTTAGTTTACAGTAAATTAATGAAACACCTAAACTTTTACAAAAGGCAGCGGAATATTAGCTGCCGAATAGATAAGTATTTTAACAGTTTAGAGAGGTTATCGGCTGGATACTTGAGAGATAAGGTTCGAGTCAAGAATAAATAATTTTAAATTTAATAAAATTGCGCCGACCCAATTCCGCCTAATCAACTTGACGTTTATCGTTTGTTGACTTTGCTTTGACGTCTTCAAGGTTATTGTAGATACTCTTAAAATCTTTGTAAGAAATTATTTTGCTTTATCGCAGTACAAAATACCTACTTACTTTATGAATAGATAGTTTTTATTCAAATGCCCCTTTTACACTCTTTGCTATTTATTCAAGGTATTAGTGAATAGTTTATTGAATTCAGTTATGACGATCAGCTTGTTGCAAGCCTTATAATGCTACCCGAACAGTCCCATGGCCCAAAAAGCAATGAAACCCAATGCGTCAACTGTCAAAATATGTCAATTTTTGAATGTACTTTATCTAACGTCTTTATCCATAGTTTGTTTTATTTACAAATCACAGGTTTTAACTTAAATAATTTTGAAAGGAGTGATAAAAAAAGCTACAAAATGGATATTATTTAATTTGACAGAAATTTCCCTCCGATTGCATGTGAAACTTTAAGACTTTCGCGTTCGATACAATGCTATCTACAACGGATTTAGAAAGGGTAATTGCAGTGAAAAGGCGTGAGATTGAGAAAGAGAAAACGCGATTGGGGCTGGCGGCGCAATCAGACGTGAGTTTACTTTACATAAGTTTGAAACTATCTCGTTACCGCCAACCACCTGTTGTTTATGTTTCGTCTACCATATCGCACAGATCACACTATCGATTTTCCTCATTTCCAGCCAGTATTAGCCGGTGTCGCATCGTAGTTGCCGCATTAACCGGCTACTGTGCAAAATTGCAGTAATTTACGTTCATTTTGCGCAGTAAAGTTTGATATTTAGTTTAAAGTGGTGCATTAGTGGAGAAACTATTAGTGTAATTGATTGAAGCTTCAAATAAGGTTTGTTTATTAACTGTCAAGTGGCACTTAAGTTTTATTTGCATGCACAGTGCGAAACCTTATGCATGGTTGTTTTGTTACCTTACCTAAGTATTTAAGTTATTGTTTTTGTTATTCTCTTACAGCACAGAATTATATGTTTGTGAGGGTTAAATGTCACTGAAGATGCACCTGTTTTTCTGTGACATAAAACTCATCTAAACACAAGTTAGTTTAAACTTTAATATCCAAACTATAAGTCTTATTGTCTGTTAATTTAGGATGATTCAATATCATTCTCGACATCATGCTATGTTATGCTAAGTTTCGTCTGAAAGGGATTAAAGATAAGATTAGTAATGGCAATTTATAGAATATGGAAGCGTATTCTGATTTGTCTAATGTGGTTGTGTTTTTTTAAACTTGAATGTTTTTCTCTAGCTGCAAAATTGAGGGTGTGTGCCTCTTAAACTTGACACCTGAGTAAAAAGCCATGTTTACACTCTGTGATAAATAAAGCTAAAAAACCCAGTCAATATAATATTTATTTCTTAACGTTTTTTGTAATGCATTAATAAACATAAAATATTCTAGAATATACATATCTTTAGTTATCATAATGAACATAGTTGGGTCAAAATCTTTTTTGATGCATTAAAATTGGTCCCTGGGAAATGTGACAGAGCGGTTGTTTTTGCAGGAAGTAATATTTTATTTTGTTTGACGATGTATGACAATACTTTACTGATTCAAATAAAATAAACATTGATTTAGATTAAAAAACATTACTACTTAAAGAGAAAACTTACGATTGTGACAGAGTGGAGAATTTCAGTGCATCGAAAAAGATTTTGACCCAGTTACGGCGTGATACCAAAGAATGCTAACGGCAATGTAGTAGTTGAAGCATTCTATACTCTATTTGTAACTATATTAAATTCAATATGCCTATACTATTATGATACAGTTAAGCACCTTCTTCAATCCATATAATCATTATTTTAGTGGTGGAAAGGCCTTGCGTAAGGATCCGTCTGGATATGCAACCACCATCTTACTCTTTAACCTGCTCCCAAGCAGCAGTGTTTGCACTATAGTGTTCCTGTGTGGGGATAAGCCATCCGGTGCAATTACTAGCATGCAGGTATCTGAGGTACGTTAGACCTCAGGGTTGGCAATGCATTTGTAGTTTTAACATTACCATTGCAAGATAGTGATCTTAAGATTGCAAATGTCTATGGGATTCAGGATCCACTTACCATCAGCTGGGCGGTTTGCCTTCTCAATGCAATAAAAAAAAACATCATCATCATGTCAGCCGAAAGTGCCGAAACACATTCACTTCTGGGGATAGGTCTTATAGTAGACCAAAACCAAAACCAAAACTTCCAGGTTAAAAATATTCACACACTTCCAGGAAAAATGTATCAAGTCAACATTAATATTATCAAAAAAATAATATCTTTATTTTTAATCAAAATTTCAGACTCTCCCTGACATTTTAAATAATTATCACGTTATAATCATTATTATCACCCTTTTTTCAAAAACCCGTCGCAGCGCAAATCTCCCGAACATAGTTTAAATATCGGCCGGATTGCAACCGAAACTCGTTTTTTGACCGAAACTAGGCTAAAGCCGAAACAGAAACCAGAACTTCGGTCGAGCACGAAGTCCTTCCCAAATAAAAATACAATATATACGATCTTTTTTTTATCTTAGTTGTACTGTTTTTGATTTTCTTTTGAACAATAAAGTGTTTACATAGGTACATAGGTACATAATTTACATCAGGAAATAGGTAGTAATAATTTGGCGATCGCAAAGTAATACAAAATTTATAAGAAAGTACATGAGGGACTTTGTGAAGCATTCTCTATTGATAAATGATGATAGAATACATACATAACCCTTTTTTGCTTTGCCGTAGACGGCAAGAGTAGAATAACTAAGTATATTTATTTCAGGTAACATGCCCATATTTACGCATATGTAAGATATGGGTAAATATGGGCATGTTGCCTACCTAGCGTAATAACATACCTAGATCATCATTACATTCACTACATTAATAGAACAAATTCCCCGCCGCCACGTCTGTCTGTTTGTATGTTCGCGATAATCTCAAAAACTACTGAATAGATTTTCATGCGGTTTCCACCGTCAGTTAGATATTTTTTTCCGTAATCACTATCACTACACTAAGTACATAGTATAAAACAAAGACGCTTCCCGCTGTCTGTCTGTCCCTATGTATGCTTAGGTATATCTTTAAAACTACGCAATGGATTTTGATGCGGTTTTTTTAATAGATAGAGTGGTTTAAGAGGAACGTTTTTATGTATAATAAATTCTGTTTTATGAGCGGGTGTCACTGAAAACTCACTTAAACCGAACCGAAGCGAGAGCAGGTCGCAAGTTTTTTTTTTACTTATATAAAAGAATACACTGACTGACATATTAACGCCCATCCCAAACCTCTTCGCCTAGAGATTCCAAAGGCACGTAGGTTCCTTTTGAGGTGTAGGGGTGCACTAAGAAAGGATTTTCCTAAAGTCGACCCCCAACAGGAAGAAATAGGGGGAGTAGTCGGAAATTAATTCTACGCTTACAAAGTCGCGTACATCCTCTAGCAACAATATATTACTTAAAATTAACGTACAGTAAAGGAAATTGATTCCTAGGCCATTTTGGACTTTGTCATAGTGAAATAATCAATCAAAACGTAAGAGACCTCTTATGATTTTATTTACAGTGTCACTTTGACATAGTCCAAAATGGTCTAGGAATCAATGAGTGTACAGTCAACCAATTTGATTCCTAGGCCACTATGGACTTTGTCAACGTGACGTTGTAAACCAAATCATAGGGAGTCTCTTACGTTTTGGTTGACAACGTCACTTTAACATAGTCCAAAGTGGCCTAGAAATCAAATTGGTTGACTGTACCTAGATAATGCGGGTAGGACCTTGTGCAGGGTCCGTCCGGATCGCTACCACCATCTTATCCATTAACCTACCGCCAAACAGCAGTGTTCGCATTGTTGTGTTCCGGTATGGGGATAAGACAGCCGGTGAAATGACTAGCATAGGGGCATTCCATCTTAGTCCTCAGGGTTGGCAACGCATTTGCAGTGAATGCGAATGTCTATGGGTCACAGTTTCTACTTACCATCAGGTGGCCTCTGTGCTCGTTTGTCTTCTCCAAGCCATAAAAAAAAAGATGAGTCCTAAAACATTTTCACGGTGTCAGCTAGCCGGCGGCCTCGGTTAGTGATAACCTACCCTTTACCTAACCTGGCCGAAGTAATAAAACATTGACCATCGTGTTCGTGTTGATAATTCATCCGTTCCCCTCAACCACAAATGCCAAGACGTATTGATTAGCCATTAGGAGTTCGTTGGTCGTTTCCACGTGACTGAGGAGTTATGACGTTACCGGAGACATTTGGGTCGAAGTATAGAGTTTTTTCATTTTACGAAGAGCGTAAAAGACAGATTTATGGGTAAGGACCAAAAAGTTGGGCACGCTAACATCACTCAATTAAATTTTCTATGAAACTTTTCCATTGTGACATAGTAATTTACAGATCTTCGTGGAACAGGATGTGTTTATGTTCTACCTTAACTAGGCATGCAATGTAATAATTCAGATCGTTTTTCATCAAGGAACTTTCGAAAGGAGTAAAATCATTTTTCCAATAGCCACCTTGTGATGGACTGGTCAAATTTATTAAAGGGGCAGTTCTGAATTACATTTGGTAAATGATTGTAATTTTTTATTGCCATAAAGTAAGAATTAACTTTGAAAATATTAAATTTTGACCGAGACTAATTGCTCGTCGGTGTACCAACAACCCAACAAGTGCCTACGACGTCCTAGGTGGTAATCACAAAACACTTGATCCGAAATTTCGGATCTCTTTCACTCGTCACTCAAAGTCAAATTGAGAGAAAACGATAGAGCTAACGTTACGTCAAAATTCGATTTTCAATAGGTATAGGGTCTCCGTGCCACATTTACAGCCAACCTAGGCTTGCAAAAGGTTTTTGGACACACAATTAATATTTATGTATTTCAGGGGCAGCAACAGCATGAGACATCAAGCGAGAGCAGACATGTGACCGAAGAGAGAGCAGGCGAGCATAATGCGGCGGAAGTGGAGAGAGAGGCTGAGATTCCAGCTGATCTAGAGAGATACATAAGGGTAAGTCTTATTATAAACTTCGAGATTCCACATTCCGTGTGGTTACCGATTATATAGTGCCACTCCATGTCCTCCCGTGAGTGGATGTCGTAAAAGACGACTAAGGGAATAAAGGCTGTGTAGTACTGTAAGGCGATGGGCTTGCAACCTGTCACTAATACACTGGTAAATATCTTAGCCTTATTGTGCGAAATGTGGTTACAGAATTATTAACAAGTTTTTAGAGTTGTTAGTAATTCTGTTGCTCTGCCTACCCCACTCTGGGAATAAAGGCGTGAGCTTATGTATGTGTGTATGTGTAGATTCCACATAAGGTAAATCACCCAATTGTTACCCGAAACCGATGTACGTGCATGAAGAGGTTGATGAATGTAGAGGAAGCGAAAGATGTATGTTTGGAACGGTGCACCTGGCGTTCTATAGGGTCTGCCTACCCTATCGGGAGACATACATGAAGGCATGGATGGATGGATGGATGGACCCAATTCTTAGAATACAAAATACCCGTTATAAAAAAAAAACGGCATCAATAAGAATGCAATTATGTTGATTTTTTGTCGCGGGTAATTGCACGAATAAAAGCCGGCAATCGCTGGTTCCCACTCGTATGAAACGATGCGCACGCGATTAAGCCATTAGATATGCCCGCCCAGCGAGATCCGCGGGCGCGGTCATGATAATTAAAATAATCAATGAACAAAATGCAAATGAATTTTGAGTACAAAATGTGGTTATAAAATTATCAACAAGTTTTTAGAGTTGTTGGTAATTCTGTAGCTCTGCCTACCCCACTCTGGGAATAAAGGCGTGAGTTTATGTATGTGTATGTATGTCAATGAACAATAAGTATTCAATAAACAAAAAATCGTGATATAATGCTGCCGTAATACTACACTGAAAAAATATACCTACTACACACAGTTGAGCAAATCACTTACACCAACTGATCACAAAAAGTCTCAAGTGCTGGAAAAACAGTAAAAGAGAAAACATTCACGTTTACTGATTGAATTTTTATTTAATTAATTTTTATTTTTTTTCAATGCTTTACACATTCAATTTACTTTCAAGACAGTAAAAATTGACCGCAAACATTAACTCTTTTTGGTCCAGTAACAATTACCGTTTCGAACGTTATGCTGATATACAGGGTGTAATCTAAGTCGTGAATCAAATGATCACCTCTGTGTTCCATCCACGAATATGAACAACTTTCTTTACGGGAACAACACTGAAATCACGAAAAATATATCTGCTGTTTCATAGAAAAGTTCAATTACGTACTCGACCAAAATGTACGAAACAGCTGTTTATTTTTTCGTGATTTCATAGTTGGTCCCATAGTGAAAGTTGTTCATATTAGTAAGTAGAACACAGAGATGTTCATTTGATTCACTACTTAGATTTCACCCGGTAGTATGGTGAAAAGCAGTAAAAGTATATGTACATATATAAACTTTCCTGTGAAATGACTCTATCTATTGATGAAAACCGTAAAATCCGTTGCGTAGTTTGAAAGATATTAGCGTACATACAGAGGGACAGACGGCGGGGAACTACAGATGTAGTGAATAATTCTTCCCATCGTTTTTAGTCGAATACGTTCGTATTTATCTAGCTTTCTCAATTAGCTTCAGTACCCATCAATATGCCAACTGAGAAAGCAAGATAATTACGAAGCTATCCGACCAAAAACGATGGGAAAGGATTATTCACTACATCTGTACTTTGTTTGATACTATGAAAAGATTCGAAATTTTGAAGGTTGCTACTCAATCACGCCGGAACGGCTAAACGGATTTGGATAAAATTTGGCACGGAGATAGACTCAAACAGTTGGGTGAGGTCTCCTAAGATCATTTTCGCATGGCAGCAACGGTTCTGGTAGCTGCCCTTAATGACCATCTCAACTTTCCACCCTGTACTTATACCTACACCGCTATAAGTTGTCAGTTAAAACCGTCTTGTTATTTTAGTTGTGTTGTTTTACTCATGTGACAGTGTTTACTATGACGATCCAGGCGAAGGTTAGACGTACATTAAATGCTTAGTCCATCAATATGACAATACCTGATGGATAACATTCTATTCACGCAATACACAGGCAAGGTCACACATTCAATATTTATCACGTCTATACACACGTCCATAACATGTTTCGTATAGTTCAAGGGGCCTAATATGGTTGCCTTTATCGCGTGACAAAATGTGGATAAAACATCCGTCACTTTTTGAGACGTAGATACAAGTCCATTCACAAGAGTTGACACGAATGGATTGAATGAGTGAATGAAAGTATACTAGTGTGTAAAATAGTAACAGGTTTTCGGTTTGAAATTCGAACATCGGTTCAAAGGACGGTACTCGCACAAATGATAGGTGACATTACTTTCGTTCAATCCATTCGTGCCAACTCTTGTGAATCGATCTGTATATACGTACGGGGGTGACGGATTCTTTATCCACATTTTGTCACAATACTTGGAATTGCTATAAATTGTTTAAATTACACTATGATAAGATAGTTTAATAATATCCATGGCGAAACTTAAAAAAATAGAATAAATATAAAATAATTAAGTAATTAAATTGCAGTTAAAGTTAGCAAATTTCACATTATCTATACTAATATTTGTTTGTGTGTTTGCTTGAACGCGCTAATCTCAGAAACTACTGGTCCGGTTTGAAATATTATTTCAGTGTTAGATAGGCCATATATCGAGGAAGGCTATATATCATACTCACATGAACCGAAGCGAAGCGAGGGCGGGTCGTTATAATATTATAAAACTAAGCCATTTTTCTCTGTTTTGGTTTCTACTATTGCTCTGCCCAACAGGGTTCAAATATGAACTTGTATACCCATGATTAAATCAACATTTGTAAAATGTTGAATGCTATAAATATATTGAGTATTGCGTATGGAACCCAAAAAAATCCGGTTGTCAATAACGATTAACGAGTCATGGGCAACAGTAACATGACGTGTATAGTAGGTATACTTATACTTTTACCCCCTTACTACCAATCGTTGAGTAACGTTACGGTGGTAGGTATCCCAAGTAGCATTTCAAGCTGTATATAAGCTGTATTTAAGTTCATTCGTATACTAAAAGCTGTATATGTTAGCTGTATAAATGCTGTATAAGCGCTTATACAGCCCTTATAAGAGCAAAAAGGCCCCAAATAATACAGCTTTTAGCGTTATAAGGGCTGTATAGTAGCTGTAGAAGCAATAGATAAGCTGTATAATAGCTGTATTAGAGCTGTTATTCGGTGTACAAGGGAACTATAACACTACAGATAGTCTCTTATAAGTATCTTTTAAGAATAATAGTTTTAAATAAGGTTTTGAAGAGAATTACAAAAGAATAAAATTAACACATGTACGATGAGGATCGCAACATTGCTTTTACTTATTAATAGCGTACGTATTAACCAGAACTCAAAATAAATAAGTAACAGACTTTAATCACTTTAGCGGATGGTATAACGGTGTAAATAAGTGCCGATTAAAATTTATGGTAAACCTGTGTGTTGTTTGCGGAAAAATATTCACGCGCCAGCTAAATAATCAAGAAAAACCAGGGAAATATACAAATTGGTAAGTATAAAGTGTTTCTTTTTAAGGTTATAATATCAAAATATTCATATTGTAAATACTAAATCTGAGACCAGTCACATTATTTAATGCTGGTAATCATCATACGGCTTTAGATATTGTCAAGTATTTCTTTATTTATACTTTCAAATGTGTTTTTATTCATTCGAAAATGGCGACAATTCTTAAACAGCCTCAACGATATCCGGAGAGCATTATAAGCTTACTAACTGCACTATGTAATCAATGGAGTCACTTATACAGCTTTTAGCCTATAATCAGCTTTATAATAGAATATTTTTATTCGTTTGGCTGTATTTCGATTCTTCATACATAACTTATAATTCTCATTGGAGATCCATATAACAAATGAAAAACCCTTAGGTAAAAACGTCTGATCTCTTCCTCATTTTATTTTAGAAGTTTTTAAAATTGGCAAGCTTGGTTTATTATTATTTTTTCTTGTAAATTTTTATCCAGCGCATTAATTTCTTTTTTTGCCAGACGATAATAGGACGATACATCGATAGTGATAGTGATAGTAAGCCACTTTTTTAACTTGCTCCTATGCTGCGTACGACTTGGTTGGTATGGCCGTCCATAAAGGGCCCCATACACTGTACGATTTGTCCGTACGATCCGTCGCTTCAGACCGATCGAAACGACGAATCGATAGCGTATGTCAAATGTAAAGATCGATCTGCTATTAATAATTGCAGTTAAATAATTTAGAGCAACTTGAGATATATTTCTTTCTCTAGCCCACGCCTTTATTTGCTGACGAAACAATAGATTTTTTGAAAATTCGTCGTCATCAACATTTGAGTTACTTGTGCTGCTGCATGAAAAAACGTCACAGTCAGGTCCCGACGATTTAAATGTATTGGCACTGTTTAATATTTTTGCTAAGGAACCTTCGTGAGACATCGATGGAACTGGCGCTTGACTGTTGGTTAATAGGTTGTTTTCTTCCTCAACAAATGATGGTTCACTATCATTACTTATATTTGTGTCGTAATTTTTTATATTTAAATATTAATTTCCAATCCTTCTCTTGACTGCACCCGATCTTTTTCTTTTTTTCCACATTTTACGTCGTAAAACACAATAATGATCCGAATAAATAGTTCGTGCACCTGTCAGTAATACAGACTAAAGCTGTACTATAGTTGTCATTTAGATAGATAGATAGATAGATAGATTCATTTATTCTTTTAGTTTTATAATACCCTCATAGACGAAGTCATAAAACTAATACTTATAAATACAGACTAACGCTGTACTATAGTTTTCATTTATTCTTTTAGTTTTATAATACCCTCATAGACAGAAGTCATAAAACTACTATACTTATAAGAGTGTAAAATTACGCCACCAGAAATAGTTTTAAAACGGAGTTGACATATACCCTTGTGCAGCAACAAGTGCCAAGTGATACTATAATAACACCTAAAGCTGTAATAAGTAAGTGATTACATGTAAAATACAGCTATTATACAGCTTTAATGATATAATTAGCTTGGAGTGTCACACAATACTTAAAGTTTTATAGTAGAGTTTTTATATTCTGATAAGGCATCCTAAGCTTACACGGATTCCTCTATAATGATTTTATACAGCATGAGCTGTATAATAGGTGTTAAATGACTCTTATAAATATTAATGCATTTTTTGAAACTCTTATGCGACTCTTAGAGAACTCTAAGTTCTAAATCGGCTGGTATATTGATGTTGCCGACACTTACGTGCTACTTGGGATAGCTATTAAAGATGCACCGAATATTCGTTTCGTATTCGGCCGAATTATTCGGTTTTGGTGCCGAATACATTCGTTTGGAGTGTTTCTATTTTCTTGGCTACACGACACGACAAAACTTCTTGTGTAACATTTTTATAAGTCAAAGAAATCCTATGAAGAATGTGTTGAATAAAGCTAATAAAAAAAAAAACAATTGTGCGATGTTTTAAAGCATAGTGACAGCGCAGTGTGCACGGGTTGCGGGTTGCGGGCGGCAGGTACGGCTCGCTCGTCATCTAGCCAGCAGAGATACGTAGCGTACATGTTAGATCCTGTTTACGCGGCAAAACAATGAATTGGTAAACCGAATAATTCGGCCGAATATCCGGTTCGGTAATGGTTAAACCGAATAGTATTTGGTATTCGGCTATTCGGTGACACCACTATTCGGTGCATCTCGAATAGCTATATAATGTTTTGTCTTTATCTGAAAAATTCAAATGTCACAATGACAGATAAGGACAAAACATTGTATAGCTATACCACCGTTACTCAACGTTTATTAGGAAGGGGGTGAGACGACAGTGTCAAAATATACAGTCGGGTTTCTTAAAAAAAAATGCTTTTTGTTAAGTACTCTTGTTAACCTCTCAATAAGACTGTCAACTGATCATAACATAAGCCTTAACTTAGCTACCTACTCTGCCCTTCTAAGACAAATAGTAGCATCTCAAAGAAAACTCCTATAGCAATCACAACCTTAATACTAAGAGGAGAGGATTGAATCTACTTCGCCAATTGAATCCGACATACTGTTTATTGGCTTAAGAATGCAGCATGTGTATTCTTATACCGTTACGATATCATGGCCAATGCCGAATCAACTAAGGCGATATAAATTGAGTGTCTGCCCACGCGTGCAGATTTTAAATATAACAATAATGATATACTAGGTGGTAATGTTAGTTCACTAAGCAGATACCGTCGCTTAGACTTGCGTAAGGATATCACAGTAATATTATTAATTTGCGGCTGACGGATGCAAATTACGTCAAAATATTGACAAAAGATATGCTTAATATGGATATGACTACTGATTTATAAGAAAAAGTGCATAACTTTCCAAACAGTAAGTATACTATTTATGTATGAAAATATATACAGGGGTGGGATTCTCTCAAAAACGCGGTCGGACGAAAGAACGAGTGAATGTCGCAGCGGCGAGTTTAAGTAGTCCCGTCAGAGCGAACAAAACAATTTTTAACGCGTGCATTTTCAATTTGGCAGCGTAGTTTCTGTCGATGAGATCGAACGTATAAGGCTGCCTAATTGAGAATGCATGCGCTAAAATGTGTTCTGTTCGCTCTGACGGGACTACCTACTAAATCTCGCCGCTGCGAAATTCACTCGTTCGTTCGTCAGACCGATTAGAGAATCACACCCCAGAAATTCTTATAAATCAGTAGTCATATCCATATTACGGATCACTACATAGTATAAAACAAAGTCGCTTCCCGTTGTCTGTCCCTATGTATGCTTAGATCTTTAAAACTACGCAACGGATTTTGATGCGGTTTTTTTTTAAAGATAGAGTGATTCAAGAGGAAGGTTTATATGTATATAATGATTTTATTTTATGTACTGGTGTTACAGAAAACTCATATAAACCGAAGCGAAGCGAGGGTGGGTCGCTAGTATGTAATAAAGTAAAATATTGTCCATCTTATGCTTTCGTCACCATATTGCATCCGTCAACTGCCCTTTAAATATTATAAACGCGGAGGTTTGTAAGTCTGTCTGTATGTATGCTACTCTTTTACGCTGAAACGGTTTAACGGATTTGGACGAAATTTGGAATAAAATTAGCTTGTATATTATCTTGAATTAACACTGTCTCGGTGATAGTGCAAAAGCGCGTGTACTAACCAATTCAATATGGAGAAAATGCATCTTGCTGACTTAGTATGTAAGGTACATTTTGCTGTTTATCAAAATTGTTTGTTGTGTGGTATCGCACTATAACTGACTTTTTGTTAAGAAAAATGCTCCCGGACGAAGTCGCGGACAGAACAGAGTAAGGATATACAAATAAAACACTTTCTTAGCTTTAATCAATATAACAAAACACGTGCTCATTATTTTTTCATGTCCTTAAACATGTAATCAAACCTGTAGGAAAATAAATAGCAAATTAAAAAAAAACTCTTTAGTAGTTAGAGAGGGTTTAGACTTTTCAGTACTTTGGAGGACAATTTCTCCGAATAGGTTGAGTTTGGGCAGCTAAAAAACAATACGTGTCCATTATTTTAGACTACTCTCTTAATTTTGATATATGTTATCAAAATTAACCAAATCGGTGCCGGACAGTTGGGTACCTTTCCTTGTAAGTCTAAAAGAGAATTGCCAACTTTGTAAGAAACTTTCGCAAATTTTAACCGTCAAGGTTATACCAAAGTCAACTGTCAGACTAAAGTAAGTCATTTGTCAGACTAATGGCCCGACCCGCTGGAATATCCACAACTTTATACCATTGACATTGAACTTTCTGGCTAACTTCCAAATATAGAAGACAAATTTTAACGAGGTATCGCTGAAAAAAACCGTCATGACCAAATCGTTCATTGAATACAAAATGGACACATTCCAAAATGAGTCAGTCTTACATTTTAAAATTAGAAGCTGGTCGTATAAGATTTTTAATGCAAGAGCAAATTATTTTGGAATGTGTCTGTTTTGTATTAAAGGAGCGAAATCTGTTTGATATGGACCAATAATGGACACTTGATTCTTATGCTATGGTAGAGTTATTCGTTTATTTTGAGACAGAAAATTTATAACCTTAAGATCTTTGATTTAGGAGTTAAGTTATTAGTGAGTTGAGTTATTGGTGCCTTTAGCTTAAAGTGTAATATCAAAAATGGTAAAATAATTATGTTTGTATGTCGGATACTTTTACTTATAAACGTGGAATAAGCTTGGAATAGTTAATTCCGTGTTTTGTCATTTTCTGTCAGATGCAAATGTCACAGATAAGGACAAAGCATAGTCGCTAAACGAGTTTAATCGTCGGCGATACTGGAATACCTCGTAACTTTTTTATTTATAACAAAATAGACGCGTAGACTTTGATATGATAATTCCCTCGAGAAATTTTATATTTTCCGGGTTGAAAAGTAGCCTAAGTATGTGTTAATCCAAGGTATAAGGTATGTATACCGTACGTAGTACAGTATACGTACCTAGTATAAGAAGGTATTTGATTTCTGCAGTCATTTTAAGTTAGTTTAGTTTACAGGATTCACTTGCCTGGACTGCACAAAATTAGGTACTCTTCAACTAATTAATCATTTAATAAAGTTATCCTTGCGAAGTAGACTGACTGTTTATTGATTTTTACTGATATCAGAGATAATACTCGTCCTATACAGCCCTCAATGTGATACGTAAAACAGTGACGTAGGTAAAGATATAACTCAACAAACACACTGACATTTCCAGTTAAAACCGTTCAAAACTAACAATCAAAATCCGCATTCAAAATATCTCAAGTGCTGATACTCTACGACCTAAGTAATACGTCTCAAACTACAGTCCAAAACGAAAAAGCAGTATGTGCATCTAGACTTTATACTCGTATACTGCCTTTGTCTTCTGTGGGGCAGCGTTCAAGAAGATCCCGTCTCCCACTCACGCGGTAAAATTGTGTTTTGCGATCCTAATACCAGGCTCGCAGCAATGCGAGGTGACCTCGGTGGCACAGCGTAGTTAGCCACAGAAAGTACAGGGACTATTCATTCTACTGGGTTTTTGAAAATTGTATTGTCAATGTTACGATAGCTCTTATTTATTTGAAAGCAATATGGCGGCCGAGTTAAGACTGCGCCGAGCGTACGCCGGATGTACAGTGGCGCCCTCATGACTACTATTGTGTTTTATAATAAACTTAAGGTTTTTCTCGAAATTGGTCGGTAGGTTCTTGTTTTACAAATAAAAACACAACTTATAGAGTATACTACATAGGCAGTTTAAAAAAAAAGTTTATTTTTATTTTTTTTAAACACAACTTATAGAGTACTACATAGTTTAATAACAATTCACCTTCGAGTTATCAACTTAACGGAAAAAAGTGGCCACCTGTTCCCGTTAAACTGACTACTCAAAGGGTAATTGTTATTAAAGTTTGTTATGTATCCCATAAATGGTATTTTTACTTGCACTACAAAAACGTTATTTCAAGGAAATTCATTAGTTAATTAGAGAACACAATAATAGTAATGAGGGCGCCACTGGACGCTCGGCGTTTGCTCGGTGCAGTCTTAATCTAACTGAGATATAACCGAGCTAATCCGACAAAATATGATGTCTTTTGATTATATACGTCAGGGCTTCTACTGCGTAAAACCATAATGCCTTTGACATGTTTTCGTATTGGCAACATTTTTCATAGCACTTATTTACCTGACGGTACCTAATTAATACGTAATACGTCAACAGCGTAAGGTCCAATATCAGCCCTATGCTCGTTTTATTTATAAAAGCGTCGGTTTCCTAGTTGATTGAGGTATCGAATCGACATCGCAAAGGTACTGAGTTCAAACCCCAGTGGCCGCCGTGTATAGTTGCCGTGTATCTGCACCGATTGTACAGCGCTTCTACATAAAACGAATTGAAACCTGGATTCGTTCCAAGGTAACTGATGGTCTTACGATTAATGACAAGCACCGTGATGAAACTTGCACATTCCGCTATCTGAATGTGTAAGGTGATCACTCAAATATCCTCCAAGATATCCGAGAAAAAGTCAGAGAGAAATGTGAAATGAAAGAAGATGTAGTGACTAAGATTGAAAAGGGCATGCTTCGATGGTTCGGTCATTTGGAAAGGATGGATGAAAGAAGATTGACTAAAGAGATATACAGATCGAAAGTGAGTGGACGGGTCGGAAGGGGCCGCCCTAGGCGTACTTTTTCGAGTGAAATCGGAGAAATACTGGAAAAGGGCCGAATCTTAAGTACCCGAAACCGACGTGCGTGCATAACTCGATGTATGAATGTGGAAGAAGCGAAAGAAATTTGTCAAAATCGTAGCAAATGGAAAGAAGTGGTCTCTGCCTCCCCCTCTGGGAAACAGGCGTAATTTAATGTATGTATGTATGTATGTATCCGAGATAACACTTCTATCGTATCTATAAGCTTTAGCCTATGACTTGCTTTATCTTAATAACACTGCTTCTGTGTAAATGTAGGCACTCTCTTGGAAAATAACGTCGCCCACTTGTGATTCTGCCCAATAAACATAATTCATTATACGGATGTATAAAAGTTGTCTGCGCATCTGCAGACTGAACCTTCTGTCCTCACTGTATTCTGTGCTTTCGAACAATACAGCCAGAAACAATGTGAACGCCGCGTTAGGAGCGTGTTTCGGACCGAAACAACGCTAACTGGCCGCTTGGTGCTTACATGTTTGTGATGTGAATTTGAATTTGGAATGGGGAATTTGGAACGTTTTTCAAAAATGTTTTTTTAATTTTCCCACGGCTGTGGTTTGGATGAGTGGTTTAAAAAGGTGAGTTTGGATGTTTTCAAGTGTTTTTGTGCATTTTGCATTGTTTTTATATTATGGTGAAGTGTTAATGCGTCATTTGAGGACCTGCTCAACATTGATTTAATGGCCGGAGGTTTTTTTTTAAATTTACCTCATAATAATTTAAGTTTTCACTGTGTATGTACCATCGGCCAATAAAATGAAGGACAAATGATAAAACCATAAATTGTAAACATACCTACCTACTTAGAACCTTGGCATTGAGATGGGTATTGTCAATTGTCATGCTTGTCACTGTATAGAGTGACAAATGAACGTAGGTTCTGTTACTGTACTAAGTGCTCAACATTTTCATTGGATACTGTACTTATGTATTATTTTGAGTTATTATAAGATAATAACTTACCAAGGTATCGATTGAAGACTTATTTAAACATCCCGCGGGAGCGGTTTTTTTTTCGAAATCAATGGTAGCCTAACCCCCTTACCTACTTATAAACTTAGAATAAGCTTGGAATAATAGTTTATGCCAAGCTTTGTCACTTTCTGTCAGATTCAAATGTCACAATTACAGATAAGCACAAAGCATGGCATAAACTATTCCAAGCTTATTCCACGTTTATAAGTAAGGGGGTTAGTGTTTATTTAGAGAATAAGCAATATGCATTCCGAATTGATTGAAATCCAACCGGCCGTTCCTGCGTAAAGGAAAAGCAAACATACTCTCACACACAAACTTTCACTTAAAAAGGGTTTACCCTTGAAATATCGACTACCGCTTCATCGAAAACCTGCTCAGAGGGGCCTAATATGGTCGTGTTTATCGACGTGGATAAATGTGTATAAAACATGTCACTTTCTAACCAGCGTGTAAGTACGAGAGTGACGGATGCTTTATCCACAGCGATAAACGCGACAATAATACGGCTTTATTCTACTGGGTAAAACCATATTGCTTTTGACGTGTTATCGTATTCTTTTCAAAGCGTTGACAATAGTATAACGTAAGATCTCGCCTTACTTATTTTTTAATATTTTAACCCCGGTCAAACGGAGGCGTTGTCGTGGTGAACGAGGATCCTACTACGAGGTCGTTTCTCCTGAACTTTTCCCAAGACGATCCTCTAAAACAGTTGTCGTGTAATGACCTGTCCTTCCGAAGAATGAACCACCATCTTTATTCCCAAGCTCAACCTCTCTTTACTTTAGTCGGAAACTCCTCGGAAGGAAACACCCACTGAGCAGACTGTCTTTTGGTTTCGGGTTTATAACAGTAAGTCCAGCTTTCGTCACCCGTAAGTCTGTAAAACACAGCATTTGACCTCCGTTAAATCTTTGAATCATTTCACGGCACCATTCAACACGACGAAGTTTTTGGACCTTCACCAAATTATGAGGTATCCACCGGGCTCAAAACTTCAATTCAATTCAATTTTTGGGAAGATAATGACCCCATCAATGTTTTGATGATTCTGCCAATGTTGAGGTTGAATTAGTGCGCTGCCATATGACATTATAGTCTTGTTCGGTGCGTTGACGGTGTTCGGTGGGATACCAGCAAAAATATAATAATAAGTACTTAGATATAATTGTTTTGAAAAAGATATAGTTATAAATATTTAAAGTATAATATTATTTTTAGCAAGAAATGGCACAAAACTTCCTGACCGCTAAATGTTCATGGAGGATTTTGTGGACTTGACTCATAACGATGCCTAAGCTTGTCCGAATCTGCAGATACGTCACTTTTTTATCTGTCTATCATACGCCGCACAGCACTGATGTTATCTTCAGTCGTCGCCGTAGGCTGTCCATCGCGCAGATTATCCGTGAGATTAGTGCGACCACGTTTAAACGAATTAAACCTGTCGTAAACAGTGGCACGAGATAGGCTTCATCGTAGAAGGCCGATTGAAGTCATTTATAACTTTACATAAGTACATACATACATACATTAAATCACACTTGTTTCCCAGAGGGGAAGGCAGAGACCACTTCTTTCCACTTGCTACGATCTTGACAAATTTCTTTCGCTTCTTCCACATTCATACATAAATGACATAATTTATAACTTTCTTGTTGACTTAAATGACATCGAAAGCCATATGAAAATCTCGCAAGACGCAATAAAATCGGAAAAGATATTTTAACTATTTTCTAAACGCTTTTATTTAACTTGCAGTGTATATATTTAAGGGTCAAATCTTGCAAGTTAAATTTGACCCACTTCCCGGTTTCCGATGAAGCTGAAAATTTGCATAGGTACGCCTTTAGTTCCAATGACAATATAGTACCTCCGAGCTGAACTAATGATGGAGACTCAGGGTGGCCATAGGAACTCCTAAATTACACATGATAAACCCGTCGTGTTAGGGCTTGTTAGAATCGTCTTGACAAGTAGATGACGACTGTGCAAATAAAAGTACAGTCGGCAATAAAAGCTTGTCCGAAAAGTGAAATTTTTGACAGAAACTTTTTATCATATCTATATATCTAAATTTATAAAAGGAGAAACTGACTGACTGACTGACATATCAACGCACAGCCTAAACGGCTAAACGTATGCACTTGAAATTTAGAAGGGACGTAGCTTAGGTACCGTAGAGGTGCACTAAGAAAGGAATTCCCGAAATTCCCACGGGAACGGGAATTAGCGGGAAAATCCTTTTGTATGAAAAATCTAAACCGAAGCGAAGCGAGGGCGGGTCGCTAGTTGTTTATAAGTTGGTAGTTCTAAAAACACTCAGTATCGCCTTCGTATAAATTATATAAATATAAATTTTACCCTATAGCCAAAACACTTGGGTATTAACTGATAATATTAATTAGCGTGATGTACCGCGCCCGCGCCGGCGCTCCCCGCCGCGCCCCCTATTGTTCTACATCGGCATCACGACAGGGGCTTGGCGAATGTTGACGGAGTACCGGCGAAAAATAGCAGAATATTGAACCCTGAGATACACCTTTTGTGTCAAGGTCACGAATTAAAACGAATTATTTATATCATACTCAATTCTTGAACAGCGAAATTGAACCAGGACTAGGACCAATAAAATAGAATAGAAAAGAATCAGTTATTTCAGGCTATTGCCCATAATATCGGTTAGTTACATGTTACTTAAAAATAGGTTAGTTACAATTTTATATTTAACTACAGCAACACAAAACAAAAACAAAGGTGCTAGGGTTATTTATTATATCTTATACCACTGGAGACCTGTGAAACCCAATAGATAAGGATGTGGCAGTCATATCTACCAGCACACTTTATTCTTATTTTACAGAAGATAAGGGTTATTTATTTGTTTTGTAATAATCAATGTAGGTCCGTATGAAATTTGAATTAAGAGTGAAGTGTCCATTACTGGTGCCGTCTCTTTACCTATAAAAACAAAAACATTTTACTCTTATATTAGTAGTAGACGCCCTAATTAATTCGTAACCAGCTTCGCTTTGCTGTAGCCCAGTCAAAAGCTTTGTAGTTTCTTTAATTAAGTACATACATAATTTTCTCGTATTGAAATGCAACTTGTGCAACTTAGCCACTAATATACTCATCTTGGCTGAGACACCCGTCTCAAGATACGTCAAAGTAAACGTCAAACCATAGAACACTGTCATTTTTGACGCATCTCGAGACGAGCATTAGAATTGAGATTAGTTTATTAATGCGGGCCCTAGTGTCAAAAAATTTAAATAAATTAATCGACTTCTTATTGATTTTTGCGACCACAAAACAGAGGATGAATTTTATAAGCAACGCGGTCTAAATAATACGAAATACACGTATTTTTTTACGAAAAACAGCGATTGCTTAATGTTTTGTTGCAACGTGAAAGTGGCTGCACAATTTAATACCTTAAGAGCCTGTTTCCCACAATTATAAATCGTAGCTCTGTTCTTTTCTCTCACATGACAATGAAAAGGAATGCAATAACTCTGACTGGCAGATAGTAATAACCCGGAGAGTATAAAACAGGCCGAGCAGGCCGACACATGGCAAACATTTTAAAATATTACCTAAAGACCAAGTTACTTTTTAACTTACGGAACTATAAAACGGTTTAAACGTCGTCATGAAACCCATTACTGTAATAGCCTGCAACACTTTACCTTTACACCCGTAATAACCATAAACCATATAACCCCTTAACCTAATAACCAACCCTTGCCAGGAAATTCGCTATTAGCACACATCATGCGTGTTCTTCGGTAAAATATTGGCTGAAACCTTGACATAGTTAAATGTTACAAATTACTATATAACATCCCTTTGTTCCACCCTAAACGGGTAGAGCGAGAGCTGGTGCGAAGTTTTCTGTGTGACTCTTGGAACATATGGGCAACCCAGACCAAGTTTACCGGCCGAGTTTGCCCTATCAATTCATTTAATTAGTAGAAATAGCTGCGACTACGGTTGGAAATCCGGATATCCGGATATCCGTCGGAAATTGTAAGGTGACATGTTTGCAATATACCTAATTAAATTAAACGGTTAATTTGTGTCGTCGTCGTATATTTATAGTGTTTATTTATAAATGTATATTTATTTACATGTGATTTACAATAACATTGACTAAACCCACATCATAATAATTATTATTTTAGCATTCCGTTCGTCGTCGTGAGTTACTACATATCCTCCATCGTTTTCTCGCGGTAGTCGTAAGTGTCGTGACAGTGGATAGTGGTACTAAACAGACGTTTAATGATTATAGGATCGCGAAATACGTTTATTTACAACTGGTTTCACTTAATTCTATTGTTGTAGCTGATTCCAAAAGGCCTTTAAATTTACCATGGGAATTGGGATGGCAAACCATCGCTCGCAGGTAAGCAGCTTGTATAACAAGATACGATTATAAAACAATGATTTAGTTGCTTTTGATGAATAGGGTAGAGACCGAGCGGATGACCAATAGAACGATTCGTAGGGCAAGATGTACATTACGTTGATGATTACATTTACTTGGGTTAGATAGGTATCTTTTATTTTGCAATGAACGTATAATTGCGCAGAATTTTCATTTTATCGAAAGGCATTTCTTGGTTCTTCTTCGGATTTCTGTATTTCTACCACGGTCGCGAAGAGAAATCTCCTATAATAACGCATGATTTTCCGCAACCAGCTCCCGGGTTAACCCTCCTTTGAAGCAGGGCGTGGCGTGTTGACGGGGTCGGTTACAGTCGGCGATGGCCTGATACCGAGCCGCAAGGACGCCGAACTTTCCTGATATGATCTGTCTTGAGTTTCGGTAGACAAACCGGTTGGTTTGCTAATTTCTTAAGGTATCAGGTGTAAATACTTTGCAGAGTATCGACTTACCTAAAGGGTGTCAAACAGGATCCTGCTACGTGTTAATTTTAAAGAGTTGTACGAGGGCTGCCTTTTAAGTTCTGTCGTTTGCAAGCCTTCCGTGATTGCATAAAAAAGAACTAGTGTCATCTTAAAATATTTGAAATTAGAATTCGAAAACAAAAGAATGACTCGAAATCGGCCCAACCGTTTTAGTACAGCGCTCGTTCAAAGTTGACAAGTCAGTTGTGAAAATGGAAATTTCGAAGGAAAATTTACGTGCGATATTTTTTTACAACTTCAAAAGGGGCTTAACGCGACTTCAGTGCTTCGAAGAGTTGACTACGGTTTTCAATGATAAAGCACCATGCCTCCGGACTGTGGAACGCTGGTATTTAGAATTTCAACGTTGTTGCTCTAGTCTTGGTGATAGACATCGTGAAGGTCGACCAAAAACAGCCGTAACCCAGGAGAACATTGATGCTGTACGGCAACTGATTGTCGAAGATCGCCATGCGACATACCGTGAGATAGAAGCTTCCTTAAGTATTTCAGGGACCAGTGTTCACAGTATTTTGCATGATCACTTAGGCGTAAAAAAGTTGATCTCACGCTGGATACCACATTTACTCAGTGAAGACCAAAAAACGGCTCGCGTTCGATGGTGTCGCAAAACTCTGCGGCAATTCAACCGAGGAAACTCGAAACATGTTTACGACATTATCAGTGGTGACGAATCTTGGATATATGCCTACGAACCCGATTCTAAACAGCAGTCGACTGTTTGGGTGTTCCAAGATGAGCCAAAACCGACCAAAGTAATACGCTCACGGAGCACTTCGAAAAAAATAGTCGCCACGTTTGTGGCGAAAAGTGGCCACGTGGCCAACATCGTGCTCGAGGATCGTAAAACGGTTAATGCTGACTGGTATACCACTGTCTGTTTACCAGAAGTCATCGGCGAGTTTCGAAAAAATAACCCAAGACGTCGTATAAGACTGCACCACGATAATGCGAGCTCGCACACCGCCCGGCAAACAATTGCGTTTTTAAAAGAGCAAAACGTCGAAATTCTGGAACACCCGCCGCACAGTCCAGACTTAAGCCCTAACGATTTTTTTACTTTTCCAAAAATCAAGCAACGACTTCGTGGTCAACGGTACCAGACGCCTGAAGAAGCCGTTGAGGCATACAAAACGGCCATTTTGGAGACCCCGACTTCGGACTGGAATAAGTGTTTTGAAAACTGGTTCGATCGAATGAAAAAGTGTATTACATATCACGGTGATTACTTTGAAAAACAATAAATACCATTTAACACTTAAATTGTCTTTAGTTTTTCCAAACGACACAACTTAAAAGGCAGCCCTCGTATATTTTGAATTGTGATATATAGTCGGGTTCTTTTTTAGGTTTCCGTACAATAAATAAAAATCGAAGCCCTTATAGGATCACTCGTGCATCTCTTTGTCTGTCTGTCTGTCCGTCTGTCACAGCCAATTTGCTCCGAAGCTACTGGAGCAAATCAGGTAAAATTTGGTAGGATGGTGTAATCCTATGACCCAAACACAGATGTTCAAAGTATTTTTTTTTCTTAAAATAATTTTCGGGAAACAAGTTAAGAAATTAAAAAAAAAGCAAACCTTACTGTGTCTTATATCAAATGAAAGGACTCGTTATGATATGAGGCACTCAAATATATTTTTGTTATTGTTAAATCAATAATTTTGATTTTGTTTATGAAAGAAGACAAAACCTGACCATTCCCTCTCCTGATATCCAAAACCAGAGCCTAAAATATTGAAAAGCCTAAAAATATAGTTCATTGCTATGAATTCTATAAAAAAAAATGTATGTACGGAACCCTCTCCTCGCGAGTTCAATTATATTTATTCTGTTGTCAAAATGGCAATACAAAAGCGTCAGATTATAGTGTAAACCCTTAAACAAACAACTTACCTATAGCAAAAAAGGAGCCTAGTGTAAGTTGGGCGGCACGAAACCTTCGGGGCGCGAGTCCGACGCACACTTAATCGTTTCTTTGCCATTGACACATAGATAAGAGCTAAAGCAAAAGCAATTTATGGTTTTACAGAATTGAGTTGGTTTTGCGCTGGCCTAGTTGGTAGTGACCCTGCCTACGAAGCTAGCGGTCCTGGGTTCAAATCCCGGTATGGGCAGATATTAGTGTGATGAGCGCGAATATTTGTTCCTGAGTCATGGATGTTTTCTATAATATATTAAAGTATATATTTCTCTATATAAGTATTTATATCGTCTAAGTCTAAATGTCTACTGTATGCGGACGACCTTAAGCTGGTATACAGAGTAAAAAGCCTCATGGATTGCGAGTTTTTACAGGAAGACATCACATCTGTTGTCCGATGGAGTGAGCTTAACAAACTCCTTTTCAACTCAGCAAAATGCAGTGTCTGTACTTTTAGCCGTGCAAGTGCCCCTCTTCATGCTCAATACATGCTCGGAGATGAGTCGATCCACCGTGTGTCCTCTATTAAAGATCTCGGTGTTGTCTTTGACACGCGACTGAATTTTCATGAGCATATCCAGACACTCGCCAGTAATTGTTTTCGGAAACTTGGTTTTATATTGCGACACCTAAAAGATTTTCACAACCTTGGAGCTGTAACGCTAGTTTTTAATGCTCTCGTGCGAAGTAAACTTGAAGCGTCGTCGGTATTATGGAACCCTTACGAAGTTACCTACTCTCTCTTGCTGGAAAAAATCCAAAAGGCGTTCCTCAGACATTTATATAGGAAACGGTTTGGATATTTCCCGTTCCTATATCCGTCAAAATTTTTGCTCGGCGCTCTAGGGTTTAACTCATTGGAGGTCAGGCGAAATATTAATTTACTCGTCACGGCCTGTCGCATATTGCGGGGCGAGCTGGATTGCCCCGAGCTTGTGGGGCGGGTCGCGCGACTGTTCGTCCCGGAAGTGCCGCGCATAGGGCTGCGGCCGCGGGCGCGAGCGCTGCTGGCCGTGCCGGCGGCGCGCACGCAGGCGCGCAGACACTCCCCGCTGCCGCGCGCACTCGCGCTGCTCAACGCGCTGCTGGCATCAGCACCGGAGTGCGACCTGTTCGCATCTACTTGGACCATTGTGCGTAGCGAATGTTTGCGATTTTGCGAGGCGATGGATGTGAGGCCATCCAGTATTAGTACCTAATGTTTAATACTTTTTTGATCGTATTGTATTGTTATTATTGTTGTTGATGATTGTTGTAGTTTGTTAATTTATTCGGTGCGCTAGTATCCACTGTAATGCCGTATAAACATATTTGTAATAATAAATAAATAAATAAATAAAATCGTTGTCTAGTACCCATAATACAAGCCTTGAGTTTGTTTGGGATTAGGTCAATTAGTGTGACATTGTCCGCTGATATTTATTTTATTTTATTTATTTATAATAGAGCCTTAAAGTTTTTATTCAGGATCAAGTCGGCTTTTAGTATTAGCTTCTAGTAGTCGCATATCGTTTCTTTTCTTTCTCAACCTCTTATCTGATCGAATATTATTAGAAAGTAGTCTTTACAACCCTTGACACACGAGTCTTTCTATCTGTGAAATCGGATAAGAAGGTTGAGAAGGCGACTATATTGCCCAATGAATTCTGCCTCATAAACCAAACGGTGATATCTCAAACTCAATAACCAAAGCAGATACAACCCTCTCCCGTTAGTAATAACGTTGCACTTGCAACAGGAGTTACGTCACAGATATGGCCATTTGGCTCAGCATGGAAGAATTCGCGAACGTTCACGTGACAGGTACAAATCAGTTGGTACGGCGTCGCACGCGACCGAGCTAATTGATCAATCATGTAAACAAGGCTCGCGTGGTGACTCCGCTGCACCGTGGGGCGAAGGGTTCCGTGCTTGTAATGGCGTATTTATGCGTTTACTTAATTCCCATACCGTACGGGGAGAAATCGTTTTCCGCTATTCTTGCATTTTACACGAATGCCCAATAAAAAAAACTACATCCAAATAGGTTCATTCGTTTAAGAGCGAGCCGGTGGCACACACACACACACACACACACACACACACACACACATACACACACACACACACACACACACACACACACACACACACACACACACACACACGCAGGCACGCACGCACGCACGCGCGCCGCTGCCAAAATAAGTCTTTCCGACACCTCGTTTATACATTTCTTGGTGTCGGAAGACCATGGACCCAATGTTTCGTGTCGCGTGTACTACCCCTTCACAGCCACCTTTCACCCCGAAACCAAGTTGAAGCGGTTGTAATTTATTGCAATATCATAATGTTACAATGATCTTGGTTAATTAATAGCGATACTATTTAAACAGTTCATTATGAACCCTGATGGGCTGGGCACTGCAGTATTAGAGAGAGGAAAACTCACTGTACCATAGCCTGTGTCAATTGAAATTGTCAAAGATGTAAACAAATAAGTACTGTTTGACACATAACCCCAACCAATCAAAAAGCAAGTTTTTATTTAAAACTAGCTAAAGTAGCTAAATACAAATTTTCACCCTCTATTTCATTCCCTTAAGGGATGAATTTCGGGAAAAAACTATCCCAAGTCCTTTCCCAGGATGCAAACTATCTTTGAACCAAATTTCACCTAAATCGGTTCAGCGGTTTAAGCGTGAAGAGGTAACAGACAGACAGACACACTTTCGCATTTATAATATTAGTATGGATACAATACAATACATAAACTCACGCCTTTATTCCCAGATTGGGGTAGGCAGAGCTACAGAATTACCAACAACTAAAAACTTGTTAATAATTCTGTAACCACATTTTGCCTAAGGCTAAGATGTTTACCAGTGTATTAGTGACAGGTTGCAAGCCCATCGCCTAACAGGTTCTCTGCCGTTTCGCCGAATTATGTTTCGTCAAATGATTCATTTCGTCAAATGTTTCATTTGGGCAAATGCTTTTTTTTCTAAAACTGTAAATATTTCAGGATTTTTTAAAAACTAACCTAACCTAACCTATAGGGTTCTACACGATGGTCCTGAAATAAATCCTGAAATATTTACAGTTTTATAAAAAAAAGCATTTGCCCAAATGAAACATTTGACGAAATGAATCATTTGACGAAACATAATTCGGCGAAACGGCAGTACACCCGCCTAACAGTGACAACATAACATAAAATTATATGGATAACATATAATTAATTGTTATTCAATCTTAAACTTAATGTAAAAGTAAAGATCATGTGTACGAGTATTAATCATTGCTAAAACCTCACTTTACCTTTAAAAGCATGTGATTATCGAGTAATAATGATAAATTGGTTCGTTTGGTTGTGTTTACATCTTTGCCAATATCAATTGACACAGACTATACTTATACCTACTTACCTGACCGCGCAAAGATAAAATTATATTTGAACTAGCGACCCGCCCTCGCTTCGCTTCGGTTTATGTGAGTTTTCTGTAACACCCGTACATGAAACAGGATTTATTATACATATAAACCTTCCTCTTGAAACACTCTATCTATTAATAAAAACCGCATCAAAATCCGTTGCGTAGTTTTAAAGATCTAAGCATACATAGGGACAGACAGCGGAAAGCGACTTTGTTTTATACGATTATTATATTTGAATTTAACGAACGTGGGTTAATGTCAGCTGATTGTATAGCTGTATGGTCACCGCAAACCTCGTTGGTCTCTAATATTAACTCATTTAATCACGTACGTACGTCTGGGAACTAATTGGCTCTGTCGCGCTTCGCTGGCGAAGCTGCCGATGGCAATATTGATAAAGTGTGAAACTAGAATGCATCCAACCTTTTTTGCCATATTTCTAAGAGACTGGCTGGAGTTTTTACGCGGCAACTTTGTGGTTAATTTACTTGGATATTTTTAATAGTCTCATAATATATCACTTGAGGTTTGGGATAATCCAAGGATCAGAAAAACGCCCGCTATTTTGAAAACATAACCCTGTTCCGTACAGCAGAGACTTCCTTATGTTAATAAAAAATATTATTTGGTATTTTACAGATGTTAATCATTGTCATTTTTATGAGTCGAATAAGTTCGTTGACGTTGGTATACCTACTGTTCGTGTGTGTGTTTGTGTTGGTCTCATAGCCATTCCGGTGTCATTCATTAATAAAATTGTCGCTGAATATATAAATTATGGTATAATAAATCTATAAAATACCTCTTGATCGATAGTGAGTGGACGGGTCGGAAGGGGCCGCCCTAGGCGTACTTTTTCGAGTCAAATCGGTGAAATACTGGAAAAGGGCCGAATCTTAAGTACCCGAAACCGACGTGCGTGCATGACTCGATGTATGAATGTGGAAGAAGCGAAATAAATTTGTCAAGATCGTAGCAAGTGGAAAGAAGTGGTCTCTGCCTACCCCTCTGGGAAACAGGCGTGATTTAATGTATGTATGTATGTATAAAATACCTAATAATGTTTTTAATATTAATTTTATTTTTATTAATATCATAAAGTTTTCAAAATGACGGGTGTTTTTCCCATCCTTAATCTTACAGAAATTGACCTAGTCCCAAACTAAGCTCAAAGCTCGTGCTAGATACTAGACAATGATAAACATGCTAATACTACCAAATGCCGGCAGAAGTTGTTATAGAGAAGAATGTCACGCGACGGGAACCGAGGTATAGTCAACGTCGCGTACTTTATCGCATTACCGTAAAACATGAACGGGAACTTTTAAATACATACATACATACATACATAAACTCACGCCTTTATTCCCAGAGTGGGGTAGGCAGAGCTACAGAATTACCAACAACTCTAAAAATTTCTTAATAATTCTGTAACCACATTTTGCACACTTAGGCTAAGATGTTTACCAGTGTATTAGTGACAGGTTGCAAGCCCATCGCCTAACAGTACTATACGCCTTTATTCCCTTAGCCATCTCTTACGACATCCACGCGAAGACATGGAGTGGCACTATTCTAACCCGGCAACCACACGGGTGCAACCACACAACTTTAAATTTTCATCCAAATCCATCCAGCCATAGGATGTCAACGTCAAAAGTAAAGAACTTAGGCAATGTCAAATAGGATTGTAAAATATGATACCGACAACGGGGTGAGTAGTGATTAAGGGGGGGACACAACCTAAAATAAGTCATAACTTGTTAAGAATAAGAACAAGTATTAAATTGATAATAATGTTACGTCTATTGGAAATAATTTCAGTCTTATAATTAGTAACATATGCTTCATTTTAAATTGTGTTCCTACTCATCCCTTAACCCCTACTCACCCCGTTTTACGGTATCATATTTGACAATCCTTCTTTGACATTGCTTAAGTTCTCTACTTTTAACGTTGACATCCTATATCGTACTAATATTATAAATGCGAAAGTTTGTCTTTGTGTTACTTTGTTTATGCTGCAACAGCTGGACGGATTTTGATGAACCCATAAGCTACTTTTCACTTCTCGTTTCTTTTCTTTTTACTTTTTTTTTTCATCCCGTAATATTTAAAACTTCCCGAGGGAACTACGATAATCGAAATCTACGCTGACCACAGAGGTAGAAAAGCATACAGGGAGTATAAAAACGGCTAATAGAATAGTACTCTTTGCACCTGTTAGAAATGCCCTTCGTTGAAAGAGTCGTCTATATATGAGTGTGTGACTCTGCATTAGTGTGCGTAAGTTTGCAGTCAGTGATGTGTGGTTTATCAATAACTAGCGACCCGCCCTCGCTTCGCTTCGGTCTATTTGAGTTTTCTGTAACACCCGTACATAAACCAGAATCTATTATACATATAAACCTTCCTCTTGAATCACTCTATCTATTAAAAAAACCCGCATCAAAATCCGTTGCGTAGTTTTAAAGATCTAAGCATACATAGGGACAGACAGCGAGAAGCGACTTTGTTTTATACTATGTAGTGACATTGGCTACAAGCCGTGTTGTATCTGTATCCTGCAGGATAAAGGTGATACGCTTGACATTTGGCTACACGGGATCTATGTTTTCCTACATCTATGACGCGGACAAAGTCGCGGGCAAGATACACGTATACGCAAATTGTATTGATATAACAATGAAAAAGTAATCAATCTTGTTCCAGCGCTACCTAGGCCTCCCCGAAATGCTGAAAGCCGGTGAATACTCCCCCAATAACCCCCTGATCAGGGCTGAGCGGCCCGCGGGCGACGCGCTGCTGGGACTAGGAGAGTATGAGCGCCGAAGGAACACCCTGCGGAAACTGCGCCAGCAGCAGTACAGGGAATATCTCGATCAGGTCTCTACTTGGTTATAATCTCCTGGTACTTGTGTCATATAGTTATTTAGATAAATCCAATTAAATAAGTAAACGCAACGATTGACTAAAGTGCCTGTTTCACAATCGACGAGTAAAGAAGATCCTTCATATTGAACCATTTTCGAAAGTGCCGCCCAAAAAAAAAATTAGTACAGGTTGCTAGATCTAATTATTTAGAGTAAGTTTTATTATGGCATGATAGCTGTCTATGACAGCTCATCAATTGAAGTCCGTGACTGTGAAAAAGTCGATCTTTCGACCTTCTATAAAAAATCAGGGTAAAAAAAATTGTTTTGTCCGGTGCTTTTTAAAAAGGCACCAAAATGTATGAAGGATGAATGTTCTCCTTTATGTTGGCTTTAATTGGCTCTCTCCTTGTCTATTTTCAAGTATAAGAATGAGAAGGGGCTAAATTTATCTGTCAAATATGCTTTGAGTAGGTACTTGTCGATTGTGAAACAGGCGGTAACTCTCAATACAGGCCTGTTTCACATTCTATTTTCTTTCATATGACAAAGAAAAGAAAAGCGATAACTTTAACTGGCAGATTTTATATCTACATTGTGAAACAGGCCCTAGGTTCAAGTTGAATTATAATTTACATGTATTTCCAAGAAATCAACTCGATATCTCATCGCTTTCCCAAAAACGTTTGTTCTTTAACATATATATGGAAAATTTAAGTAAAAGTAAGGTTACATATTTAGTGAAATATAGCTTTAAATGCAATTCATAATCATATCATCCCAATCATGTATGGTCTTAAAATTGGACAATAATTTACAGCAAGCAAAGAAAAAACAAGATGAAAAAGAAGAGGCAGAGCGACAGAGAAGAGAACGGGAGCAGCGGGAGAAAGAGCGAGATGAGGAGGAGAGAGAGCGCCAGCGGATAGAGAGAGAAAGAGCTAGTCCCGAGCGGCCCCGAGCTTACACGAACACCGTGTTCAACCCTCAGAGCTTTACAAGGTATAGCTTGATCCATTTTAATCACAGGGTTATTATGACATAGCTATGCAATTCATTTTACGGCGAGCGTAAAGGACAGAGCAGTTATATAGCTCTCTCTTTTTCTCTCAGCGTAAACTGAACTGCATAGCTGTCGTAATAACCCCCCAGTTTGTAAGAAGTAACAATTTTATTTAAAAGTATACAATTATTTTAATCTAATACAAATGTTTACTCGTATATTTGATCATTTAAGTTTTTATTTATTAAAACATGTTCGTTTGTTTATTTTGATTCAATTAGCATTTTTAACGATTATAATAATGAATATGTATAGATAATGTACCAAAAATTCGCCTATAATTAAACCAAAACAATAAAAACGTATTAAGTATCAGAAATCATTAAAGATGAAGTGAATAATCCTTTCGAATCGTTTTTGATCGGATAAGTCCGTATTTATCTTGCTTTCTCAGCTGGCTTATTGATGGGTTGGGTTGGGTACTAAAGCTAATCCCTTCTCACCCCGTTTTACGGTTCAGAAGTCGTGTTATACGCTGAAGGCCAAATGTAATAACATTGTGCAAAGTAATTACAAACGTTTGTTGAGATTTATAATTCAACTAGCGACCCGCCCTCGCTTCGTTTCGGTTTATGTGAGTATGATATATAGCCTATAGCCATCCTCGATAAATGGGCTATCTAACACTGAAAGATTTTTTCAATTGGGACCACTAGTTCCTGAGATTAGCGCGTTCAAGCAAACAAACAAACAAACTCTTCAGTTTTGTAATATTAAGTATAGATACGTTAGGAGTACTTGCCTAGTTCCATTGAGTGAAAGAGATGTAGCTGACGTATATCTCTGACCCACTTTAATAACGAAAACATTAGGTACATAAATGCAATATCATTCACTAAACAAACATGCTAGCAAACAAGTTAATAAGATTGTATAACGATATTGTTTGTGAAAACAATTTGTTCGATGGCAGTTAAACAAATAAACAGGAAACGGTGCGGTGTCCATTTTGTAAACATACCCAGCACGATAGCATATTTATAAAATTATAAAAGGAGAAACAAGTTTTATGTATGTCTGTTGGTAAACTAAACATAAACCCTCTTATTCATAACACGCGCAAAAACTAAAGTGTATTTAAATACTCTGTCCTTATCTGCCATTATAACATTTGAGCTTGACAAAAAGAGACGAAATAGAAGATACTAAATTAGGTTTCAATCTGGAGTCCTAGTGAAAAAGGGTACAAGTCGACTTAACACGTAATATAAAAGGGTATATGCACCAACGCAGTATACTAAACCTTAACCATTTTTCACTTGATCTTCTGGAGAGTTTGACGACGCGCCGGCCTAGTGGGTAGTGAGGCCTGCCTACGAAGCTAGCGGTCCTGGGTTCGAATCCCGGTAAGGGCAGATATTTGTGTGATGAGCGCGAATATTTTTTCCTGAGTCATGGATGTTTTCTATGTATTTAAGTACATATTTCTCTGTATAAGTATTTATATCGTTGTCTAGTACAGTCAAGGACTTTAATTGTTAAGCCACTATGGAACCCTGTCGCATAACGTTGATCATACATTTTAGCGTAATTTTTTTCATATGGTTTGACGCTGTCATTATGACAGGGTTCCATAGTGGCCTAACAATTAAAGTCCTTGACTGTACCCATAGTAGAGTAAAGTCGCCAGTGGTCAGCCAGAGACCTGTAGTCGGCCTCTGCCTATACTTTGCATGAGAGGGAAGAGTACGAAAGATATATACTCTTCGCACTCATTATAAGGTCGACTACTGGTCTCTGGCCGACCACTGGTGGCTTTACCCTACAAGTCTAGAGCTTAGTTTGGGACTAGGTCAATTGGTGTGAGATTGTCCCCTTATATTTATTTATTTATTAGTTATACCCTTTTTCACTAGGATCCCTGTATTGTGCATTTTTGAATAAAGGCTTTAGTTATACATACAAGGCTTTAGTTATACATACATGACTGGCTGATTGACGGCAACGCACAGCCTACACGAGTTGAAGAGAATAGTCCCTATCCCTATGTCTTTCTTTCACTCATATTTAAGAGTTGTTGGTAATTCTTTAGCTCTGTCTGGGAATGAAGGCGTAAGTTTATGTATGTATGTAGTCCTTATAAACCCTAAGGCACCCCCTTAGGGTAAGGTTTCTTCTAAAATCGACCCCCAACGGGAAGAAAAAAAAAGCTACGCGTACGAAGTCGCGGGCGTCCCGTAGTTGCTTACAAAGTATTTCTATTTGGTTTAAAACGTCGGTCATAGAAATGTAACAAGATGGGTGTTGAATTAAATAAACATGTCAGAACATGTTGATGAACGTTTTACAAGGACAAACTTCATTAATAGTGAATGCACAGGAAATTACTAGTGTTGTACTCACATTCGTTGGTACGGCATTATGCTGGGTGCCATTTTCCTGTACTATGTATCATTTAAACGTATTTCTAGGCCTCGTTGTTAGTGGCCTTGACCACTACGTCGAAGCGACGCAGTAAGTCAAATCCTAAAAGGTTTTATAGGATGACTAGCATAGAGGCATTCCATCTTAGTCCTCAGGGTTGGCAACGCATTTGCAGTCTTAGGATTGCATTGCAGTCTTGTGAATGCGAATGTCTATGGGTCACAGTTTCCACTTACCATCAGGCGGCCTGTGTGCGAGTTTGTCTTCTCTATACCATAAACAAAAAATGTTCGATTACCCAATTGTTATAGTTGCGTAATGGCCCAGAAGTTTGGACCATTTGTCTGACTGCTTAAACACTAATGTGAAATATATATTTGATATTATATTTTCACATATAAGTCATAAGTTAATTAAAATTTGCTTCTACCACTACTTTGTCCACGCTCTTGTTAAAGCGCTTTCTGTATAATACATTTTATCGTGATTTAACCCTGGAGGCGTCACAATATGTACTAATAATAATATAGTTGTTTTGACCAACGGTCTCATAGCGAAGATTCTCGACTAGCACCTTAAACTCTCGATAGATCTGACTGGATCAAGGGCCAGACAGAAAATACACCAAGACATACATTGTGAGTAGGTTCCTCTCTCTGCAGCCCTAGCCACTGGTAGCTCGCCACCTGCCCCGCTGCCGGCGACACCCGTAGTTAGGTTAGGTTAGTATTTCTATTTTACTTTTATTTGCACACTTAGGATTGCATTGCAGTCTTGTGATTGCGAATGTCTATGGGTCACAGTTTCCACTTACCATCAGGTGGCCTGTGTGCTCGTTTGTCTTCTCTATGATATAAAAAAAAATAACAATGTTAAATTTCAGAATTAAAATAAATTTACCATAAGTAATAATAAGAATATCAGGAGGGTAAGTGTAAATTTTCCTTTATTTTTTCAGCAAAGTAGATACGGGCGTACAAACTATGTCAATGAGCAGCGCGCTTTCCGTCGCCGTTCAGACCGACGATGCCGAATTATACAGGGTAAGTTTTTACGTATATTTCCAAAAAAAAAATGATATCCTTGATTATTTGTACAGTCACGAGATTCAATTTAGTACCCACCTTAAGTCCAAAGTCAATCTGATATTCTACAACAATAAGGTTAAGTTTCCTAAAAGTTACAATCACTTGACATCTCTAATGACTTTGACGACTTCAAGCATATTTTTCTTGAAATGGGTCCCAAATTAACGCTCGTGACCGTACTTACAAATGACATGTGATTCCATCCATAATTTTATGTTCTAAATTATTAAAGTAATTCGAAAACTCGTCACACGGCATGTTATAGCTCTATTCACTTTCGAATGCACTGCGTTGACAGATCTGTGGAGGCCGGTTAACTGACTTATATTATGGTGCTCATGCCCGCGCGCCTGGTCACATATTCCTCTTTTTATTTTCTTCTATAATGATGATGCTGATGAATGAGGATGTCCGGCCGGCAGGCGTTCCCTTGGTTGAGCCGTAGGTTACTGGTCTGGCGACGCTCCCATCCAGGATGGATTTCATCTTCTAGTTTTCCTACAAAACAGAAGTGTGTCCTGTAGGTTTATGCTTTTGAGTATCTCGGTGACGAGTTCATGACACACTCGGCCAGGATGTCCTGGCTTATTTTCTCCTTGCTGCAATGTGGGCAGAGGGGATCCTGTCTGATGCCTATTTCCGTTAGGTGTCTGTTGATTGGGCAGTGCCCAGTCAACACTCCTGTTAGTATACTAAGATACTTACCCAGATTTTGTACATACCTTGTTCTGTTTTTGTTTACCTTTCCAATCATGAGCTTTCTTAGGTTACACAGCCGAACGAATGCCCGTCTAGGTTCACTTCGCACACATTCCCATTTTGTTCACATTTCTACTTCGTCAGCAATCCCATTTCGTCCACAATCGATTCCCGCCAATTCGTCCATTTTCTATTTTGCCGTCCACATTTTATTTTTATTTTATTTTTGTTTTTTATTCTACTTCTGATTTTGCTTTACGCGTGTTAGCTAAGCTAGGAATGTTGACGAAGTGGGATTGTGGAAGAAGTGGGAATATGGCCAAATGGGACTGAACGAAGTGTGAAAAGAACGATATGGGAATATGGATGAAATGGGAATGATGAGGGAGTGGGATTGTGGACGAAGTAGGAATGTGAACGAAATGGGAAAAGGACGAGATGGGAATATGGATGAAGTGGGATTGTGGACGAAGTAGGAATGTGAACGAAATGGGAATGTGGACGAAGTAGGAATGTGAACGAAATGGGAATGTGGACGAAGTAGGAATGTGAACGAAATGGGAATGTGGACGAAGTAGGAATGTGAACGAAATGGGAATGTGGACGAAGTAGGAATGTTACCGAAATGGGAACGTGGACGAAGTGAACCTAAACACTGCCGCGTTAATTATAGAGCGGGTCGCCTGGGTCGCTGACTGCCGAATTACTGACCAAGTCTGATTGCGACTGCCGTATTTGTTATCATCTGACAACGAGACCCATGGTTTCAGCTGCCGGCGCCCCCGTGCGCGCGCACGCAGGCCGAGCGCGAGCTGTCGCCGCGCAGCGTGCCGCGCGCGCGCCGCAGCTGCGGGGACCTGCAGCCGGAGCCCGCGCTCAGTACAAACGATCTATGTAACTAACTATCAAATCCCTCAACAAAAAAAACAATGGTTATAAAAAAAATTGCATGAAGTAACTACCACGGTTCCCTATTGGATGGCATAAAATTATTTGTAATATTATTGTTACGCATAATTGCTTTTAGCCGAATTAGCAGTGGGCATACTGATCTTTACGCATAATTCTTTACGCATTAAATTTAAAAGCATAAATACAGAAAGCATATTCGTCATGCAGACTAACGTCAAATAGCATAAATACGAAAAGTCATAATAATAAATTAGCATCATTACAAAGCGCATAACAGTATTTGTCCTATAAAATAGTCATGGGCAAATGGCAAGTTTTGTGTTAATATATATTTAGGACGTAAGGCGAGGTCGACGGAGGTCCGCTTCGCGGACCTCCTATTTTTGCGTTGCGTGGGCACTTCGCGCCTGGATATCATACTAACCTAACCTAGCCTAATGTACCTAACGTGATCTAACGTAACCTCATATTTTGTTGTTCATTTTGTGGGTTCATTCATTTAGGGAACTAAAATTATGGTTAATGACATATATAACAAATAATTAGTAGCCCAAACAATAATATGCATAATGAGTATTAGTCTAATAGAAATTAGTCCAACTGAAATTATTCTAAAAGCTTAATATGCCAAAAAAGTAGTAGGCCAAAGTATTGCTATGCGACAGTACTATTATGCCAATCTGCCGTCCTATACCAAAGAAGGCGGCTAACTGCAATGTAATATTTGAAGCATTGTATACTCTATTGTTAACCACAATCAATTTAAAATGCTATAACTATTACTATGCATTTAGCTGCCTTCTTTGGTAGGACGGCAGCAATACAAATTATGCCAAATGAATTATGCGAAACAATAATAGTCAAAAAAAAAAAATGCGATTGAAGGGGATCCCAACTACCACCTATGTATGTATTGTATTTTTCAGCTGAAAAGTCGTCACTGGCAAAACGTCGTCAGTCCGAGTCGCGGAACTACAAGCCTTCCCTCTTGGACGCGGACGCCATCTCGCTCCGTAACGAGCAAGCAGAGCAGGTACAGTTGCTTTTTTTTGCCACAGAGCACACAGGGCACCTGATGGTGAGTGGGATCTGTGCCATAGACATTCGCATCTTGAAGACAATCATCTGCGGGTGGTAGTTATTGAGCAGGGTCCGTCCGGATCACTACCACCATCTTATCCATTAACCTTGCCCCATCAGTAGATACAACGGATCTGTCGAAGATTTTAAAGAAATGACAAAGGACGCGAGTGTATACCTGCAAAACTGTAAATTTTATTTTGATGTAATCATTATTGTAAAAACCAGTGTGTAAACGCCATACGATAAATAAATAATACCTACCGCCAAACAGCAGTGTTCGCATTGTTGTGTTCCAGTTTGGGTATAAGAGACCAGGTGAAACGACTAGCATATAGGCCATCTCAGTCCTCAGGGTTG